>JAVSCE010010873.1:0-207014 GCA_032199065.1 Smutsia gigantea | reverse complement strand
GGGGTGACCGCAGCGCTGGGACCCACAGAGGTGTCCGGGGGCCTCCGGGATTCCAGAACGCAGACCTGCTCTCCTTCCCTGGCCTTGGCCCGCTCAAATCCGGAACCTCTCCGGGATGTCTCAGCCAAGTGCAGGGCTCTTGAAATTCGAGTTGATTTATGAATGGGGGAAACATACATATACACATAACAGGATGCTAGATGTTTAAATAGAACTTCCTTGATTACTAGTATTGTCTCCCTGTCCTGATTGTGAATACCACCGCGCAAAGGTTTTTTTTTTAAACCTTTTGTTGTCAGTACTTAGACTCCCCCACTCTTAAAAGATTTCAGGCTGCAGAACTGGTGTTTCCACTCCTGGCTGGTCACTGTTTTCTGTTGTTGGGTTTTAGGGCACATGACTTACATTGCAGTGTCCCTGGGCAGTGACGGCTTGCCATTTCATAACGGAGTGGTGCCTACTCAGCAGGGGACAGGGAAGTCACCAGTACTTCCACAGTTGGTTATTTGTGCACCTTCCCTACTGGTGAAAGAAGGGACGTAAATATAACTTTATCCCTTTAAATCAATGTTAATTGTGAAACTGAAGTGTGGAAGAAAAAAATAACAATGGCAACGGCTATTGTTAGGTTTGTAAATTGTGAGGTAGCATTTGCTTCTGAGAGAAATTATAGGATGAGGTCTGTTTTTGAAGATTTTTCAGATAAATTCTTCTGCACTTCACCCTTTCTCCCCAAAGACACTGTAGGTGTGTGTGACCTAGTGGTTCAGCAGGAGAGGGCTCCCTGGCTAGAATGCTTGTCAAATCCTGACTTCTCCTGTGAACGTTTGACCCTGGGCAGGTTACATAATCACCCTGTCCCTCAGTTTCCTCACGTCTAAACATGGGAATAGTAATAGTTTCTACCTCATAAGGTTATGGGGAGGAAGAAATGAGCTGATATATGTGAAGCGCTTAGCACAGTACCTGGCATGTAATAAGTGCTTACATATGTGTCCACTATTGTAATTATCCCTACCTTGGTGACTGAGCAATAGTTACATTTATGGACAGAATAATGAAAAGAATTAGGATTTCAAAAGGATTATAAAACCTAGAAAAACAAAAACTGTTTTTGTAGTGTCTTCCTCATCTAAATTATAAAGGGCTATAGATGGTAGAAAGTCAGTAAGCTACAGTTTGAGCAGTTGTGGAGTCCATCCTGCTTGTTTTAGAGATGGAGAAACTGAGGGGAAGAGAAATGAAATGACTTACCTAAGAAACAGAGGACATTAATGCCAAAAGCTGGAACTGTAACCCTGTCCCCAGATTCCCAGCCAAGCCTGTATCTCTTTGGTTACACATCATAATCTTTAAACCCTGAGAAAAATAAGCTTGACCTTTTAACTTAGCATTACTTTTGCATAAATATTTCTTATTCGTATTCAGTATTTCTTGCTGGTGTTTTGGAAGCTGAGTTTCCTTAAACTGTATTTGTGCAGTGTTATTTTTGTGTTAACAAACCGAGTCTTGTTGAGGTTAATATGACAAGACTTCTGTGGAATTCGATTCTAAAATAAGGAAGGATCTTTAAAAAAAATGCTGCTATGGGTGAAGCTTGGTGCTTTGATTGGATAGTCTTTTTCTTTTACCTGTGGAAAGACACTGCCCTCAGATTATTAGGAGTTAACAAAGCTCACAGGAGCGTATGCCCATGCTACACGAAATGTTTCTAAGCAGAGTAGAGTTGCCTACTTTGTTAGCATAGAATATAATTGGTAGATATTTTATTTTGCAAATAGATTTTAGATATAAGAACTCAAAGTATCATGGTAGTAATAGTTTTTCATTATATTTGTTAGGGTTATTATTTATACACTTTCTGTATCAAAGGCAGAGGGCGTACTTGGATTTCTTTGCTCTTCTGTTAGTTGGGGATCTCTTCTAGGTTTGCTGCAAATTAGCCATGTGACCTTGTTATGGTCAGCTTGTCTTTCTGGAGACTAGGAAGAAGGATATATACTGGCTCAGTCCCCCTGGGGGTATTAAGAATTGAATGAAAGAGCCCAATTATTTTTTTTCCCCAGCAAGTTGCAGGGCTACATTATGCTTATATTTTTGTGGTCCTTAAATTTCTTAAGGAGGTGTGTGAATTGTTAATAAATCAGAGAGCTGGACTGGTGACAATGGCATTGTGTCTATTTACCCAAAACAGTTCATTCCGTTTTAATATTAAGTACTCAGTGGATGAGCTAAACATTAGGCTTCAACTTTTTGATTTCTATTTTAGCTCTTTATCTATTTGACACTTTTGATAGCATGATGGTTTTTCAAAATCAGCCAAGGAAGTGTTAATGAGAACTGAGTTTACACAGTATTTCAAGGTAATTCATAGGTATTTATTTGCCTACAACTAAATTTTGTCAGTTTTTAATATTTATTGTGTAGGTAAGTTTGGGAGGATATGCATTGTTATTATTTAGCCTTTGGGAATTTTTGCAATAAGGTACTTAATTTTTCAGCAGAAAAAAATCACAGTTTCACTATATTAGATAAGAGTATAGCAGGCTGCTCTTAGAGTCACTGACCAGTGGAAATGTGGGAAGATTTTCTTAGGCTGTGTGACCCAGCTTTTAAATTTGATTTCTCAGTCAGTGAGTAATTAGAATGCTCCAGGTGCAAAGATTTGCATTCCTCTTTTCTTCACCAATTATCCTTTAACCAGTATTACCTGGTGTTTCTGAATCCCGAATTGTCGCTGAGGTACAGTATTGTTCTCCCAGTTTGTGTAAGTGCATAAGAGGCCTAGTTTGTATTACTTTTTCATCTGAAGGTCTATTTAGGAAACACTGACTTAAGGAAAACTGCTTAAATCCTTCAGAAAGAAGATGGCAAACATATTTTAAGACAGTACATTTTTTGCTTCTGGTACATTTTGGGGTTACAGGCTTTATTTTTTTTTAAAGGAAAAGAGGGAGCTTTGGGATACATCGTACTTCAAATGTGGTATTAATTGTCCCTTACCCCTTCTGCCATTTAGTTTATCCTGAGATTCACTTCCCTGGTTTTGCCACATCTGACACTTCATATCTGGGTACATCAACTTGTGTAATGGTTAGGTACCTTACAGTGGGAGTGAACATAGCAGAATTCCCAGGATGGGTGGGATAGGATGAGTGTAAGGTTTATAATTAATTCACTCTCTATTCTTGGAATGGTTGAGAGGTTAGTAAATGACATGTGTACGTGTGTGTATTTGTGTGTGCCTGTACATCTATATATGACTGTTTAAGTGATTGCTGCCTTTGGCTTGAGGTTTCTTCTTGAATCTACCAAGAATCAAAACCACTAGTTAAGGTTTCAGAAAACTGTCAGCTGACCATCTGTTGATTCAGTGACCGCAGGCATCATCACAGTCTTTTAGTCAGAGTGACAAAAGATTGGAGCCCTTATTTTTACTTCCTACTTGATTTTGGCCAGTTCAAGAATTTTTCAATTCCTTCATTCAATGATGGACATCAGGTAGGGTGATGGTTTACAATTCTGACTTAATTCCTTAGATGAACAAAACTGTAAATGCTTACACTTCATTATTCCCAATTATAGTCCCTTGTATTTTGCTTCCTGATCTTTTTTCTGCTTAATATTTTTGATATTAGAATGTTTACAGATTTGCCCTACTATTATCTTTTCTTCTTTTACTTATTTAAGTATGCTATTTTTATAGTTTTAAAAACCTTTCTCTTTTTATGGCTTCGGATGGTCTGATCAGTGGAGAGTCATAGAAGAAGCAAGGTAGAGTCATAATCAACTTTTATTTTTGCAAAATTTGTAAGTTAATCTTCAGTATCTTCTAAATGGAACCCTTCCAAGTAACAGCCATTATTTCCTGCTGTAACTAGGTATAGAAACTTGGCTTTGTTTTGGCTAAGGCATATGTTTTTGTGGTAAAAAATATCTAAAAATCCATGAGACATTTGCACGTGTTCAGTGGGGAGGAGGAAGACAATTTAGTCTTCAATACTGAGTTGTTCTGGAAAGTCTGAGTTAGTAGGGTCATGTTATGGAACCTGAAATCAGCTCAGGTACAAAGACACGTTCTGAAGTGGTGAACATGAAGTCTATTTTAAGCTAAAAGGTCGACTGTTTTTTAAACTTAGAAGTGATTCCATTAATAACATTGCAGCTTTCAGACCCTCTCTTGTGTAGAGCTCAGTCTGGTAAAGAACCACCCCTCTGCACGTGATCCCAATGCTTGACTTTGATAGAACGGAGTTTGAGGCAACTGCTTGGTCTCGTGCTAGGTTCAACAGAAGCTTTTTCTCTTTTGGTCCCCTTGGCAGCACATTTCGCAATCACATCTTCCCTTTGGAATTGTTCTTGCACAGATAGTGTGTAGATACCTTACAGAATACAGACAAAACTCTACAGACTCAAACTTTGAGACTTAAATTCCAAGCAGAGTGTGTCTTCATATATACCAGAAGAAGTAATAGCGGGCTTTTATGACAAATTTATAGCATAATAACAAAATGAATTTTACTTTTTTTTTTAACATCAGAACTTGGTAATTGATCATCAGATTATAATCAGAAAAGGGAAACTTTGATAACCATTCATTCATTTACTTAATGGATAAAACTGTGCCTTTCAAATATACTGATGCTTTTTTGGTGATTATCTTTCAACTCCCATGCAGATTTAGATGGGAAAGTTTTCAAGATACACCTTTAGAAATCCATAATTCTAATAAAAAAGAAATAGAACAATATACATGGAAGAAATTGAAAGAAAACAAAACATCTTAACAGTGCTGACACTGCATGGTGAATGGATAGGTGATTTTAATTTTAATTTTTAAATTCCTATATTTCTCACATTCCATACATGTGTCTTTAATTAAACATCCTTTTTACTTTTATAGTCACAGAAGTTAACTAAAATGAAAATGATATTTTTAAGTGTTCTTCAATTTCTTATTACTGTTAACCACCAATATGTATTTAAAAAAGCATAAGTAAAGCATTTTTCTGGTCAAGGTCAGGGAAGGAAAACCACAAAGTAGGAAACAGTGTGTTACTGAAATAGATGGTCACATGTTACCAAAAAAAAATTTCTTCTTGATTGTTATTGGTATTTTAAGATGTCTTATGAAAAGAAGTTTGTCTGGCCAGTAATGCTGAGCAATTGTGAATGGCTGACTTCACTCATGTAGTAAATATATAGTGTGTTTTAGAAGTCTTTTTACACGTATAAGAAGTATGCACTTTAGCATGGCTGATTGTTCATTTTAGTAATCTTAGTACTCATTATGAAACTTATGCCTGAGTCACCTTCTATAGGCATTAGTTTATGAGGGAGGTTTTTTTTGTGTGTGTGTGTGTATAGGTGATTAAAATCAATTGATTAAATGTTTTTATTGAATATCTTTGAAATGGATGGGTTACTCTCTCAAAATTCAAATCAATAATTGGTTAACACTAGCTATTTTATAGTTTTTGCCAGCACCCACCCACAACCTCCAACCCTGAATTAAATATGAGTTAAATTATCAGGTTATTCAGAAAAATCTTGAATCACAAAACTGGAGATGTGTCCATATCATGAATCAAGTCCGTAAAACTTTCCTGGTGATGTGGTTTATGCTGGAGCATGCTGCAGATTGAATCATTAATTCATTCAACAAATATTTAATGAGCCTTGACTGTGTACTAGGGAGACAGTGTGAAGAGATGCCAGATACTAAGCTATGCTTAATTATTATCTCAAAAACTCAAGCTTCCTTTGAGATCTAGTAGTATGGCACTTGGCTAAGATCTATGGGAGAGAGAAAGGCATTTGACATCTTCTTTGCTCTCAGTGTTGTAAATGCTATGGTCTTTTTTTTTTAAACTAACGTATCATTGATATACAATCTTCAGGAGGTTCCACATGAACAACATTGTGGTTTCAACATTCACCCATATTATCAAGTCCTGCCCCCCGCCATCACAGCCATTGTCTAGCTGTATAGTAAGATACTATAGAATTGCTACAGTCTTTTTTAATCCTTGTATATGCTCAGTACTTCACATAATTCCTGGTATATACTAGCGTTTAATAAATATTTGTGAAATCAGTGTAGTAATTTTTTAGTTATGGATTAAAAGTTATGGAAAAAAGACTGGTATTGAAAAATCACAACATAAGGCAGTTCTTTTCAGATGCCAGAAAGGTGACTAAAAACAGGGTCAGAGGGAGTTAGGAGCAGATCCTTTCACTTCTGGCTGGTGTGACCTGGGAGAGCTTCAGGGAGGAGGTGGCACTTAAGCGGAACTTTGAAGAATCATTCGGATGATACTTTTCTCAAATCCATACCCATAATTTGATAGTGTATGCTCGGTACTTTTTTCTTTCACTAAAAAAAAAAAACTTGGTGAAATTTTACTACCCATTTTAATAGCTATACAAAAAGAAGCAGACCATTTAATATTATTGAGATACCCAAATTTAGAAGAAATAATCTAAGAACATATTTTCTGCTTATTTACCAAATAAGAGAGGTGCAAGTTTGGTTCAACCCTCTGAGTTTACTTAGAATGCCTTCTCCCATTCTTGTTACACGTACACTGAGTTCATTGAGACCTGAGATAATCAGGGCAGGGCTGTAAAGTCTGGTGGAAAAGAACTTGGAAAAATTTTGGAGCAATTTAAGTGATGTTTCCACTGCTTTGGATATTATTTTTTTACTCTGTTTCCCCTTATTTCTTCTTGTCCCAGTGTTTCATAGTTTTTCTTCATGAAACATGAATTTGGAGTCTCATAGAGCCTTAGAAACTTAGGATCTCATAAAAACTTAGATAATAAGGACAATTTTTCATCTAAAATAGCTTAAAATTTTTTTGCTTCATACTGCCTATGACTATCACACACACACACACACACACACACACACACACACACACACACACACACACACACATTTTCCACTTGGTATAGAAAACCTTTCTGGTGTGAGTGGAGTCTACCTGCCCTCTTTTGCCCTTGGTGTTTTAATAAAACAGTAAAGACCACAGATAGATTCCCATGCCAGGAAAGACTTAGGAAGTGAACAAAGTGTGATCTATATTCTGTCTAAATTCTCAGAATTCAAACACATTATTCAGGTTCTATCTATTTCTAAGGTGTTTGAGGCACTGTTAAAAGATCATCATAAAAATCTTTTTCTGAAAATAACAAAATGCTAGACTTTTATTATATATGAGTAATCCAAAACAATTCAACAGAGTCTTAGGGAAAACTTAAGTCCTTAATTAAGTAATTCCCAGATGTCTAGCTCTCCACAACCTTGTGGTAATGACTAATTATGAAACAATCACTAAAAGCAGGCATTACTACTCTCTACATATTATTTTGTGTTGGATTCTTCAAATTATATGTGGAACTATATGGGTCATCAGAGCTAAGTGAATACAAGCAAAAAACCAAAACCCAGCAAAAAATAAAGCTGGATCATAAAGTTGTTGATTAATTTTTCTTCTGGCAAATCAAAGTGTATTACAGGTTTACCTTGCTCCCTGAAAATTCACTTTATGCCACTTCACTATTAGGAAAAACCCACATTAGTGCCTGTTTTTGATAGCTGAAAGAAATCCAAAGAGGATTTTTACTTTTACAGTATGGTAATTGGTTCTTCACTTTATGCCATTTCAATTTTCAAAATGTTTCATTGGAACGCTCTGCTTTCAGATAGAGGGGGAAACCTGTGTTTGTAAAAATTTCAGAGAATAAAGTGCTCTCCAACTCATGTTCCAACTCACATATAGTTACATTATTTGCAAGCCTTGTATTGAATTGTCTTGGAACTCTTAAAAAAAACAATCTTTTGATATACCTATCCTAATTCTTACTCTCTGATCTCAAAAGCCCAAAAGATTTGGGAAGCAAAGGATAGTTGTATATTATTTTCCCACATGGATAAAGCTTAAGAATCAAAAGACTATATTATATTAGAAGTAGGTTTCTTTTATTTGTAAGGAATAGAAACCTTTTTTGACTAGCTTATGCAAAGAAGGAAATTTATTATCAGGATCCTGGATGAGCTCCAAGAAACTGAATGATGATCTCAACAACTGAGCCGTAAGAAGAGGCAGAAGCCCAGGGCTGCTGTG
This sequence comes from Smutsia gigantea, assembly GCA_032199065.1. NCBI lineage: Eukaryota > Metazoa > Chordata > Mammalia > Pholidota > Manidae > Smutsia > Smutsia gigantea. The sequence continues at coordinate 198,885 of JAVSCE010010873.1, read as the reverse complement.
GCTATCTCAGTAGCAAAACCTTCCTTGTGGGCCCTGCCATCTACATGACTGGGACCCAGCAATTCTGATATTCTGCATCTGTCTTCTTAAGTTTCAGAATATGGATGGATGGGATTTGGCCTCACCTGGATTGTTCACGGATGTCCGTGATGGCAAGTTGTAATGCCAGATCTGAATATTGTGAGCAGGGCTCGAATTTCTGGCTGCATCTGGGGCAGTGTGATATGGGGGAAAGAGCAGAGAGGAGCATGAGTTTAGGTGTCATTGCTTAAGGGGTAATTTAACAATATCTTCTTGGTGCATTTTCAAATCAATTGTGATAATACGCATAACATAAAATTTGCCATCTTAGCTATTTTTAAGTGTAAAATGCAGTGGCATTATGTACATTCACTATGTTGGGCAGCCATCACCACTGTCTGTACCCTTCAGACAATACCTCCCCCCTTCCTCCCCCGCTCTTCTCTGTAACTCAGTTTACTTTCTGTCTCTATGAAATGACCTGTTCTAGGTGCCTCCTATAGGTAGACTCATACAATGTGTGTCCTTTTGTGTCTGGGTATTTTACTAAGCGTGTTTTCAAGGATCATCCATGTTGTAGTGTGAGTCAGTACTCCATTCTTTTTTATTGTTGAATAATAATCTATTGTGAGCATACAGGGTGTTGTATTTTATCTGTTCATCAGTTGGTAGATATTTGGGTCATGTCTACTTTTGACAATTATGAATAATGCTGCTATGAATATTTGTGTACAAGTTTCTATGTGGCTATATGTTTTTAATTCTTCTGGGTGTATATCTAGCAGTGGGATTGGTGGGATTAGATATGGTAACGTATCTAACGTTTTGCCTCAGCCATTCCTATTCTTCCTTACTTACCTTTTTCCCCCCATACCATCTTTATACACAATATAAGTTACTGTTGAGTATACTGTGTGTCATCTGTCTACCACTGGTACAGGGACCTTTTGTGGCCATTGAGTATCTCAAGTGCTTGACTCTATAAATATTTATTGAATGAATATTTGTTGAATTAAGATATACATATTCTCAAATCTCAAGGTAGCTGTTCACATCAGTCCTTCTCTGAAAGAAAGTCAGTGTAATTGTTCTTAGTACATGTTTTGAGAATCCATATAGGTAATTATTTTAAAATGGATAAATCTTATCACTGGATTTGTAGTGCTATTAAATGTTGCTATAAGAGGTACTTTAAAAATGTCTTGGGTCATTATCTCTGCATCTACTCAGCCCAACATGCTATAAAACATACAATCTGGAAATAGTAATCTATGTACCCTTATTTAATGGTTTGCATGTTATTACCACACTAAAGAAAAGTTGCTATTTCTGAAAGTTCAGTTTTGTTTTTGTGTGTAAAAAGTGAATTTGCCTAAGCATTTTATGAGGCCATTTCTTAATGTCCTTTCTCTTAGTGGAAATCTGTGATACATCCAGGGAGACATTTTGTACTTTAACTGCTACTGGCAGGAAAGTTTAGTTGGAAATAATTTACTAATATGAAACCAGGAATAGTTGGGGCATTTATAAAACTTTAGAAAAATAGAAGAGGGCATATAACAATTTGTACTTTTTATTTTACAAATTTAGGAATAAGGGACTGGAAAAGGATAAGCATTTAAATATTGTTTGAGGAGAACAAATGGTCAGTATTTTTGTTCTTTATTAATTCACATTATACTGACTAAGTCTGTTATAATGCACTTTGTCTCAAGCTTATTCCAAAAGGTAGATGTTTGGCTATTCAAGAGCTTGAAATTTTCCAGTGTGATTCACTCTGACTGATGAGTTTTCACTGGTAGCAATGTACAAATGAGGACTTCTTTGAGAGTGTGTATTTGTTATGGGACAGAAATAAAGTGAAAAATATAGATAGTACATGCAAAATAATTTTAAGAAGTATAACAGTGCCGTTCTATTCCCTCTAGTTCTCATATGCTATGATTTCTATAATGCTTAAAAACATAGTATCTTTAGAAAAGTAATTTTGAGATGAAAGATTCAAAATATTATCAGAATTTTGCTTCACTTCTGTGACATGGAAATTAATTCAGTTGATGTATATATATCATGCCAAGTAAAGACAGTGACTTAAAAAATCTATTACCCAAAGCACCAAACAGAGTTACATTAGGAAGTCAAAGTTAGTTTAATGATTTAAGGCCTAGTTACCTGTGTTTGGCTAAAGTGTTCAAGGTCATCCCTAATATCAGGGACATAAGTTCTTAAATATTTGCATTTCAAGTAGATTTTTGGCTTTAACCATGTTTTCAAAGAGGGTAATTTTATTCCCGGTTTGTTAAAATAGGCAGGTAGAGAAAGAAATTTTGTTGTATTCAGGGCTCTATCCTTGTAGCTAGGAATGCTAAATATTAGGACATTTTATGTCAAATGAAGACCCGTTGCCAATAAAAGTATTAGTTATTTAAAACTTTACTAAATTAATCCATCTCTAGGATTAATAACAAATGAGAAAAGGACTTTTCTTTGCCTTTCTTCCCTGTTTACCTGGCAGGACATGATTTAATAGCTGAGTTCAATATTAAAACTCATGCAAAGAATGAGCCTCCTTTCCTGATCAGTACAAGTGGAGTCATTGTTATCTGTTAGGATGAAACTAAGGGCTGATTTCCAAAGTCTTAGCAGCTTAAGAGTCTTCCAGAAAGTCTTTAAAAATATTATCAAATTGTAAGACAAAAACACTTTGTTAATATTGGAGAATATGAGTAAAAAGTTGTGTAGGTTAAATTGTTATGTAGTTTTGAGAGGCAGTAATTACCTTGGCAATTGATATCTGTAAAGTTATACTATAAGCATTTTCTCAAGAGTTGATCAGCATTCATATTGCACATGAACCATGAACATTTTTTTTCAAAATGGAAGTTATAATGAATAAACTCTGAAGAATTATCAACTGAATCATTTAGTTTGAACCTTATTTACTTTAGCAGAATGCATTCTAATTTCAATTTCTGTATCAAAGACTGCTAATTATTCCTTCGAATTCCTCTTCCCCTTCTTCCATACTAACAGAAGCACTTGAGTTTGTGAGTGCCCAGATTAAAGCTCCTGGTTGCCGCGATAGCCTCCCTTGCAGCCAGGTGTGGCCGTGGACTCTACTTAGTGGTCAGGCTTTTAAAGGAGGTTTTACTGCCCTCTTCCCTATGCCCCTGCCTGCCCCTATTCAGTTATTTATAATATGGACAGAGAAGAAGCTGTCTTGAACCATGCCGATGAGGCCAATACATTGGGAATCTTAGACCATCAAGGAATGAGCCTCTTTTCAGGACATCCTCAAATCCTGGCTTTGCAATCTTCTAACAGAAGATGAAACTACTTGGGCAGACACGGGCCAGATCATGCATTCCCCAGCAGGCAATGTGAAGCCACTGAGGGAATTCTCAGCGGGGGAGTGAAATGATGCAGTTTTGTTCTAGGGAGACCAGACAGTGCTACAGAGGAAGCATAGGAGGCAGCTGCACGTAGTGGGAATGGGAGGACTCCTGGGACACATGAAGGCAGCCTGAATCCAGCAGCTGCGTGGGGATGAAAAACAGCTTGGCATCTGAGTCACTGATGGCATGGTCATCTTCAGCTAGTGCTTCACTTCAGACTTTAAAAAGAGTTAGTAACCCTGCAAGCCATTGGGGACATTGATTATGAATAAACACAATCTCTGCCCTTACACAGGAGTTACTGAAAAATCGTCATTTTTCCTTTTGGGCCCTTATTTAAAGAACAGAACATAGGGACTTGAAAGAGGCGTCTCTTTCATTTGCTTACACTGGGGTAAGATGCCATTAAGCCCAGCGCAGCTTCAGTCTGAGTTCTGAGATACAGGTCTTATCTTGGGCCCTGCTCTTTCTTGGCTCTCTGCTTCAGGCACACTGCCTGTTTTTCTTTTTTAGTTTTCCAGTGACACAAACATTCTGAGCCCCCTCTTACCACAGAGACTTTTCACATGCGTTTCCGTCTGTCTGCTAGGTTTCCCTGCTTGACCTTCATGCCTCCCACCTCATTAATACCTAGTCGTCATTCTGATTTCAGCTCCATGACTCTCCCACACTGAACTTTTCCTTTGCTGTGTGCTCATGCAGCAACAGATTCTTTTCCTCTGGAAAAGTGATCACAGTTGTAGTTTTAATATTATTTCTATTTCTATGACCGTTGAGTTATGTTTGTGTCCCACACTAGACTTTAAACTGTGTAAGGGCAGAGATTGTGTTTATTCACAATGAATGTCCCTAGTGGCTTGCGCGGGGTCTGTGAGGTAGGAGGTATTTAAGAAATAACGTTGAATGAATGAAAAACATTTTAGCATAATGGTTGAGAGGATGGTTTTTTTTGGATTCACAAAAATCTGTTTTCAAATTATGGCCCCACTCTTTCTCCTGTATGGCCTTGAGAAGTTACTTAATACAGAGAACCTCAATTTCTTTATCTATAATGTGGGGTTATTGCCTAGTTTAGAGTACTGCCACGGGATTAATGGCAGTGCACACATGGAAAACACTTAGTAAGCAAGTATCAGGCCCTTAGCATCGTGAAAACCTATCAGGATTCTCTTTTTGGAAACTTGGCTGAGTTCATATTGCATTGATGTTAAAAGTTGTGCTGTATTATGTTTATAAAATTTTGCAGTAAACCACTTTAAGATGGTATTTGTTTAGTAGGCTGTTCAAAGGCAGGCTGCCTTATCTATTATTTATTTTGGTTTAGGATTTCTTTTTTCTATCTAACTTTGATAATGCATGTTACTAAGTTGTGGGCACTTATATTTATCTTTTATCAGTGGTTTGATGCATACTATCCTTTTGATGTAATGCAAACATGTGAATGAGTCAACATTAGTAATAACCTTAAAATTGCTTGGCATGTATATACCATATCTTCCTTTTCTAGAATTTTCAAGTCTTGTTACATAAAGCCAACATGTTCTTTTGGTTGGTAATATTTCTTGCCTACTAGAACATAGTGGTAAAAGGAAACAGTTTTGTTTTATTTACTGAGACAAAAACAGATGTTTGCCTTGGAGCCATTAGAATAGAGGGTTTGCACAATTTTCCACTGGGCAGAGGGCGCCACTGTCCATTCTCTGAAGTTTCCTATTGCCAAGAATTCCTGTTGAACTTCTGTGATTATTAGAGGGACTAGCACAAACATTTATCTAATTTCAATAATTTGTTTACAAGTAAACAGATTTGTCTGGATAACCTTGTCAGATTTTAGACAGTGACTAGTCAAATCATGATGGTTAATTACCTTGGGAATACTTAAAAACCATAGGGGTCTGAAAGGCTTGGAAAGTGTATCTTAGTCCTACCTGTTACATATACTTTGAACAAATAAAATATAAATACTTTAACCTTCATTTAGTTATGCCATAAAAGGAGATTTTACTATTTTCTGGACTCACAGTATATAGGGGCATACAAACTATTGAGGAACTCTCACATGCTTAAGCACTAAAAAACACTTCAGGGAAACACACTTTGCAGACTCTTGTTTGAAAATTTCTCCAGGAGAAGAGACTTTTTAGGTAGCATAAATTCCTTGTGGTGCAGTTTATGCCAGTTTGCTATTTCTAGTCATATTGGCATAACTGGTAATGGATAAGAGCTCAAAAAGTCGCACATTCCTTGTTATGGCAGAGAATTTGGGAGTCTGAAGACTGTTTATTAATCAGGTTTTTGTGTTTTTTTGTTGTTACAAGAAACAGAAAACCCTTTTGGAACAATTGTCAGTAAAGAAGACAACTTTGTGGTCAAGGTAACTGAAAAGTCTCGGCATAGCACTGTGACAGTCTTGGTCTTTATCCCTAGATTGTTCTATCATGAGCATTAGTCCGTATTTCTGGCAGGCCATCTGTGAAGGGCGGTGGCACAGCAGCTGGCAGCTTCAGCCCCCCAGTACCCTGTCATCTTCCACCCAGAGTTTACAAGGGAGGGTCTCATGTCTTCTAGCTCCAGGAGAAGTGCTGCAGTCACCACTGTTGCAATGACTAGGATAATGGTCCCATCTTCAGCCAAACACGGTGGCCAGGGGATGAGATGCTCTGATTACAGAGATGACATCATCCTGCCCTGAGCAGGGGGGGGGGGGGAGAAGAGCCCTGCTCCATTCTGCTGCTAGGGCTTTGTTGCCAGAGGAAGGCAGTGGATGCTGGCAAGGGAAAGACCACACGTTCCATTGCAGCAAATAGGCTCACTCCTTCAGCCTCCATAAGCCATTTGTCCTATGTCCTTACAATCAGTTTGTCACATATGAAGCCCTTCATTATTTTTGGTACTTATGTAAGACCATTCTCTTTCTAGTTTACTACTGTTGGGCTTTTTATTAGTAGTGTTTTAGATGGTGGTTGCTTCTTGATGGAAAGGAGAATTATTTGAGTACTTTTACATGCTGTAATAAAACCTCAGGGGTCTCTGGTCTAAACTTTTCTTTGGTATCAGGTCATGAAAAAAAGATTCTGAAGAAATTAAGGGTGGGGTTCAGGGTGAGGGGTCAAAAGTGGAAGGCAGAAGTTTGGTGTACTTATTTGATACCTCGGTGATGTTGATACAAAATAAAAACAGCCTTTTTCAAAATGAGTACATTATTCATAAACACATGAGTAGACATCCTTCGATAAGTTAATCCCATCTGTGGGAGTATAGGTATTTGAATATTTCTCACAGTAAGTTTGATTGTGAATGTTTTTTGCTTTTAATGTAGATAGCTTTTGTTTAGACCCAAGTATCTTATCTATTTTATGGAATAAGTATGGCACCTTATGTGTACACAATGTACACAAATTAAATCTATTGATGGAGATGTGTGCAGAGCAGGGTGTAATATAAGCAGGATTTAAAATACAAATTTTAAAATGAAAAAATCACTAGTTTAGATCTCAAAAATTGGAAAATTTTGTTGCTACAATGCTTTTAATTAAAAATTCCCCAGTAAAACAAATATATTTTGTGCCAGAGCTTGCTATGAATTATAATTCCTAATTAATATGTAACATTAGAAATGTGATCTTTGTGTAACCCTTTCAGAAATGGCAGAGTAAAAATTTCTAACTCTTAAAGGTCAGTGTCTTCAGCTCATTTTTTTCCCTCCTATCTTAAATACTTAAAACTTGTATCATCTTGAACTATTGAAGAGATTGGTTGCTCATGATATAACTATTTAGAAATCATATTTAATTTCAAGGTTGAAGTTAAACCATTGAATAATGATGTTTTCCAATGAGCTTTTAAAGGTGATGTGGATTTTGGAAAGAGTTGTTTAAGATTTCTAGTGATTAGGTAGAATTCAGTTCTACCCTGAAGAGGTTCTAAGAACTTGGACAAATCATTTCATCTCTGGATTCAGTTCCCCATCTTTAAATTGGGAGTATTACTAATAATGCTTGTCTTCTGTTTTTCAGTGGTCCTTTGGGGGTATGAAATGATGTTATACCTGTGTGAGTATTTGGAAAGCTATACTCATACATGCTAAGCATTGTAAAAATTAGTATCAAATTTAAAAAATGACAAAATCATAAGGATGTCACTTAAACCTTTTAATTATCAAGAGTTGAATAATATCACCATTTTAATATCAATGGCTTAGTTTTTCCAGATTTGCTATAATTTGAAAAGCAGAGAAGTGTTTCCCTTGTAGCAATGATGCAAATAAAAAGAAAATGTTGAGTTAGTCACATAACCCAGTATTTTCTTGATTTTGTTTTGTGTTTATTGATGAAGAAGCATATTTGGACAAGAGAAATAATTTAGCTATATATGTAATTAAATATTTTGTTTTAGCCAGTGGTTTTAAAACTACACTCCAAATATCGTCTGACCACAATTCAACAGATCAGTCATGATTTTGGAGTGTCATTAATGTATCCTTTATTATTTTTTTTTCTTTTAAACTTGAAACACAAGAGAGCAGATGAAACAGGGATTTAAGATTTGTTGATTGTTAAGAAAAATGTAGTTGAACTGTTTCTTTTGAACTGGAGCATTCAGAGAAGTTTAAAGGGTGATTACTAGTTATGTGTCTAAACGAAGATATCCATAAATTAAAGGAAATGTTACATTACATTTCCTATCATATACTATCTTTTCCTGTTTTTAAATTCCAAGTTCTTTAAAGAAGACTTGCCGCTTAGCAATTCTTGAGGCCACATTTGGAATGCTTATGAGTCTGGCCTAGTAACAACCTTAGCTCTGCCAAGTTCTTAGAATTTTATTTTCTACAGTCATGGAAGAGGCGTTTGATTGGTGTGTGAAAGGGAGGGAAACCCAACATCCCCATGGTGCTGTGGCCAGAGAAAGGAAGAATTAAAAAGGGTGGACACAGAGCAGCAAAATCCCTACTTTAAGGCTTTTTTACATTTAAAATTCAGTGGTTTAGAATATTGAATACAGTGGGTAACTGCAGGGATGTCATTTCACTAATTTAACATAGAATATAGACACCACAGGTGGGGGGGACCACAAGAATATCTGAAGGCCATTTACTGTAGGGACTATCCATAAAATTACTTTGAGAGAGGAAACTAAAAAAAAAAACAGGATGGTTCTGTTAAGTGTGTAATTAAAACGGTCAATTATTAAACCGGCAAAAATGGGTTTACTTGGGAATAGCAGAGAATTGCAATTGGGCACAAGCAAGTTATGGCAAAACCACAATTAAGTCCAGAGATCAAAGGAGAGGACTGCTCCGTATAGAGGAAGGGGTTCTTCTAAACAAAACGTCCATTGGAGGAAAGTGGGAGGCCCATGTGTCATGGCTTCTTATTGGCTGCACTGTGGCAGTCTCTCATTGGCTGGGCTGTTGCTGGGGAGGTGGAAACCTTCCTTCCTCACGCTGGGGAATAAAGGAGTAGCTAAAGCAGTTTCTCCTGGCGGTGTCCCTCTTTTCCTTCTGAGAGGGTTTACAATTGATAAAGCGTGGTGGAACATGAGGGCTTCTCCTGTTGGCCTCCCCACACCATATCAGTGAGGTTTCCTTTTATTAATTTTCACAGTTCTACTGGTAATACTAACCCTAAGTTCAGAGTGACTCACACGCCTTTCAGACCATGTTCAGACAAGACAAAAGCCAGGGCCAAGTGAGGCTGTGAAGGTTTTTTATTCTTTACGGTTTAGGATAATTTCTACTTATCCTGGCAGGAGATGCCATCATCCTGCATGGATGTGGCTCTTCAGTGACAAAGCCCTTACTGTACAATCCAGAAACAGCACACAGTTGGAGAATTGTCTGTCTCCTGATGGATGTATTTTTTCCTTGTAATTTGTTATTATGAACGGCATTATGACTTAATGTGCAGCTAAAATAACTTTAAAAATAAAAAGCTGAAGGCTTTCTTGGCTTGTGGGAGAGAGTGATTCTTTATGGTGTATCCAGTAAGATAGGGTAACGGTGGAGGTTTTTAAATTTTTCATCTTGATTAGTAAAGTTTGGTTAGAAATCAAATGAGATTGCCTATCCCTAGAGAGACATATTTTGGAGAGAAGTGAAGGTAGTGGGTACCTGGTGAATATGAATTAGGAGATTTTTGGGGGCAGGATAAAAAAAAAATCACTGTGTACATTTGATTACGTGATCTTTGGATTCACTCCTAAGGATGGCAGGAGGTTGGGAAATAAGTTGTTTTGCCTTGAAAAGCTGTCTGTTTTGGGTATCCTAGAATTCGGAGGAGCTAAAATAATGGCCACCAAATCACATTCTCACACGAAGTTTTGGTGAGAAAATAGTTATAATGAATCCTCTGCAGTTTAAACATCTCCAGATGACCTTTTTGAATAAGGGAAAGCAGTGACTCTGCTTCCTGTTTTTCTTTTTTTAGCAGGTAGCAATCTGATCAGTATCAGTTTATAAGAAAACCATTTTGCACATGAAAGGACATACCTTTTCCTTTAGGTCCAGGAAATTCAAGTGTGAAGCAGACAGCCTGTATAGGTGATTCCAAAGAAATTAGAAAGTAGGTACTGAGATATACCCAGCCATTCAAATGATGGTTAGAATGCAGAAGATAATACCTTTCTTGAGTTTGTTATTTTGCTCTGGATTTAAAATTCTAAAGATGAAGCCTATAACTTCAAGAGAAACTTCTTATAATGTTAGTTTCCTCTGTGACTTTCCAGAGTTCTTGACATTTTGCTTGTTGCAACTTGATTGCTGTTTCGTTGTATTGAATTATAACATAGAGACATTCAGATTCAAGTTCAAATTTTAAGGGAAAAGAAAAAAGTAAAATCGACTATTGATGATAGCAACATTTGTAAACTGGACCCTTTAAAACTTAATGGTTGGGGGAATCCTTTTGAAAAGATACGTGCAATTCCTTTGCTTCTCATGAGTTAAAAAAAAAAATCATTGAACTATGTGTTGGCTACAGACAGCAGGAAGATAAGACTTTGTATAATCTAAAGGAAAGTATGTATTTTGTCCTTTTTTCCACTCAGCTCTTAATTTAAAACTTTGGGACATCTCAATCCTAAGTATGCTTATGCTCTAATGATTTTCCTGAATCCTTTGTGAGGGGGGAGTTCACATGTCCCTTTGAGACTGTGAGAAAATTTATGTTGCAACTTCATATGAATATATACAAACACAAGATTTTACATATGTTTGAGGGTGTCAGGACTCCATGAAGATCTCCCTTTGGATTCAAGCTTGAGAATACTTGTGCTAACATACAATAATGGCTTTACATTAAAATATAAGCTCTGGGTTTGACCTGGCTTGCACTCCAAAGTTTCCTCAGTGCCTAGGACAGTGCCTGGCTCAAAATCAGTGCTCAGTGAATATAGGTTGAATGAATGAATGAATCAGTGACAAAATGAATACATTTTTTGGTATGTGGCTGGTTGGATTTTCTGGTTGCTTACACTTTACTAGTAGTTCTTTGCTAGCTATGTGCCCTTCATGGTTACATTTCCTTTTTTTCAAAGGGACAGGAACCCAGTTAGTGTAAGTAAAATAGCAGCTTTTTGCTTTACATTACTGAGAAGTCCAAGAGGAAGTTCTGGCTTCAAGTACAGCTAGAACCAGGGGTTCAGTTGATGATATCAGGGATCAGGAGTGTGTCTCTTCCTTCACTTCTTTTCTTCGTGTGGGCTTCACGCTCTGCCAGACCTATTCCACTCATGGTGGAGAAAAGTGGTTCCTGGCATTTCTCAGCCTAGGCTTTCCCTCATCATGCTTGATCTAGGAGACTGGGCCCCTCCATTTTCCTTTCACTGCTCATATCTGCTTCTGTCAAGGCACTCTGGCCCTGCCTGGGTTATGTACTATCCTCTGGACCAAGCCCTGTGTCTGCTGTGATGGGAGACACCAGCCTGGGTCTCATAGCCTCCCTCTGGTGCTGGAGAGATCCCGTTAGGTCTTAAGCATGCCATGTTCAGAGTTGTATGTGGGAAAGGAGAGTTTCTAAAAAGGTAAGAAGAAGAATAAAAAGGAAAATGCCCAAGACACCTTTCATATGCAATTACTTTAATTGAAGGTTGATAAGTGTGTTTTAGGATGTCAGGTAGTTCACTGAGGGTCCCGTCCTGAGCAACTGGTTTGGTGGATAATTATCATCAAAGATACTCAGTTCCTCAAAGAAAAGACTTCTTTCTTGCAGAACTTTTAAGAACTAAGACAATCAATGCCAACATTTGTACAAAAGGAAGAAAAGCTAGAAGAGCATCACAGGAACCTTGCGAAACCTATTACAGATTACAGGGAGTTACTCTCTTCAGATCGCAGAGGCTGTAATTTGGGTTTGCCGTACATGACACGATGTTCTAGCTTTGGCTTCTCTCTTGCCCTGCAAGGCTTCCAGCAGAACATTGCCATGGATGGAACACACCGTGCTTGGCAGGGCTCAGAAATGGAGCCAGTGTCTGACTTTGGGTGGGGAAGGGAATGCTTCGAAATGTGTATGTAGTGTTGAAATACTTTTCTATGTACTTCCTTACAGTAGACAACTATGTCATGACCAAGATTCCAGAGGACTACAATTTCAGTTATTCTTTCCACATATATTTCATTCAACATTGGTTTTCTAATGACACATATACTTTTTTCTTTAAGAAGAACAGGAACTTTTTTGTCTATAATAATCATGCAGGTTTGAGAATAACATACTTAGGAAGATTCAAATACATTGAAAAATTTAAGATATATTTTGATAAGTTAAGATGGTTTAGTATTTAAAAGCACAATGCTCTTAATTTTCTGTTTGGTTCATTGTGGACCTCTGCCCAGCAGGAGACTATTATTAGTCCTTGATGGAATGCTAACTTTTGAACCTTAAATCTTTTATATATTCAGATGCTCACCCTGAATTTCTTTTTATGTTTAGTATAACTAAAAGTGAACTTCTTTGGAATATTGCCACACCTTTATTCCTTCTTTTTTTCCTTGACATCTTAGTTAAGAGATTCAGTTAGAATCTAATATGGTATGTGACACAGAGTAGGTAGTCAATTGTATTTCTTTAATGAAAGGATGAGTGAATATAAATTAATATATAACAGTGTGGTTCATGGTTAGCAGGTTTATGTCATAGTTTTTTCCTATTAAATATCATGTTTGAATAAACATTTTCCACCAAGTTGAGTAAATTCAGATTTACTGATTAAATGATTATTATGTGTTTGTTTGTTCTATGTCAAACACTATAATTTTTTTGACTGTCACCTGCACCTTATTTATGGTGAATACTACATTGCCATGTATAATTCCTCCCTAAAACCAATGTTTGTAGCCCCTAAAGAGAGAGTAACTATTTGTATCTCTTCTGAATTTACCTGCAGTTCTTCTTACGCTATTGATAGTTTGTATGCAACACATTTGTGGACCCTCACTGTTCTCAGCAGGGTTACTGTGCTAGCTCCAAAGTAGGTTCCATACTTCTGTCTCCCTTACACCCCCCATCTAGTCTTAGCTTGGCAACCAGAGAGAACTTTCTAGAAATAAGCCAGATTACATTGACCTTTCACTGCTTCAAACCTGCCAGTGCCTCCTGTCTCTTTTTTCATGCTGAAATAATTGTGGGAACTGGTCAATAGTTGCCAGAGGTTTTTCTGGCCAGGGAACTTCCCTTGTCAGCTGTTTGCTGCTAGGTATGCTTCTCTTTTATGCATGATTAGCCAGGAAATGGTAGTTGGATCTCATACTCATTTCTTTTTGAAGACGGTAGCATGCTGAAAGGCACAGGGAAAAGGCAAGTTCTTGCAGCAATAAAATTAATCACTGCACTGGACTCTGATGACTTCGGAGAAAAGACAGGCTTTTGTCTGACTTCTGTTCTGTTCTGCCTAGGAGCTCCTACTGATTGGCTTAGTTTTTGAGATCTCTTAGCCATTCACTTCTAGAATATATAATTAAAATTATTTTATGGTTTGCTGAGAGGTTGAGTCAAGGATAAGCAGTTGTATCATGATCACATACTTCATCTTTGCTTCCTAGGATCTTCCTGCTATATAGTCATTTATCTCATTTTGTCTTTTGCTATTTCTTTTCTTTACCTTCCTGGCCCATCCAAGTATCAGTTCATTCATTGAACAATAATTTTTTTGTGTGTGTACTGACTACCTGTTAGTCACTGTCCTAGGTGTTGAGAATATAGAGATTAAAAATATACCATTGCATTTCCCAAGGGACTCACTGCTTATGAGAGACATGTACCTGGAGGTGTACTACACTAAATAACAGCTTGAAAGGGTGGGTATCGAATATTGTGGGATCATAGAAGGAAAGCCTCTGGAGTCTGGATGAATGTGGGCTTTTTAACTGAGCATAAGTGTACTATGAGCCAAGAGAATAATATTTAAAAAAACCTGTAATTTTAGGCTGTAGTTTAGAAATATAATAGGGATATGACAACAGTTGAGAGACCTATATAGTAATGTTCCTTATATGATTGAAAAGAAAATATATTCTCCAGTTGTTGAGTTTTTTGTATTTCCATGAGAAATTATATGTTTTTTTTATATGTCCATTAGATCAGGCTTGTTAATTACAGGTTTCAAAGCATGTAACCTTACTACATTTTATCTTTTTGCCTTAACAGTAATTGACAGTATGTTGAAATCTCCCACTGTGATATCTGTGTTAATTTCTCCCTGTAGTTCTGTAAAATTTGTTTTATATAATTTGAGGTTATTACATATACATTTAGTATTGTTACATCTTCTTAAAGAACTGAAACACTTCTCATTATATAATGGCCCTTCTTACCCTAAATAATACTTTTTTTTCTTGAAGTCTATTTTTCTGACATTACTACTGCTACCATAGCTTTCTTTTAATTAGTATTTCTCTACTATGTCCTTTTCCACAGTTGGATTTTTTTCATGCAATCTGAAAAATTTGTTTTTTTTTGAAAATCTGTCTTTTAAATGATAAGTAAAAAATTACGTTTATTATGATCATTATTGACTTATTTCTGCCCTCTTACTTTGTTCCTTAATCATGATTTTCCCTGTTTTTTTTTTCTGTTTTTCTTAATTTCTTTTAGATCATTTGAATTTCTGTTAATTTTTCTTCTTTCCCAGTCTTTCTTCTGTATTGGTTTTGTATCACATACTCTGTTTCTGTTGTTTCAGTGGTTTCTTTTTTAAATTATACATACTCAACAAAGTACAAAGTCAACTGATATTTTAACTTGTTCCTGTACAGTTCAGAACCATGGAACCATTTAACTTGGATCACCCCCTTTCTACTTATCTGCAATTCTCTGGTATTTAGTGTAGCCCTTTTTTTGCTTTTGACCTTTTTTTTTTCCAAGTAGCAATAACTATTTTCATGTGTTTTACCATCCTTATAAAGAAATTCATATGATATTGAGAGGTACAGAGCAGAAAGCAAAAATCACCCCATATTCCATCATCTAGACAGAGCGCATTTACCATTTTGGTGTGTGTTCTTATAGATTATTTTTTTCACTTTATAAACTCAGGTATGTTTTATAAAGATCAGATCATAGCATATATCGTACTATAATTATTTTCTTTTTATACTCAGCATATTGTGACTATCTTTTTTTTTAAATCTAAGTATCATTGACATATAGTGCTATCCTTTTTTAAACTTACATATTAATCATTGTTAGTCTCTTATACTGGCAGTGTTTGCTTCAACTAATTCACATGTTTAACAGTTTTTTTCTTCCCTATTTCTCCCATAACTCATATTTTCTTTTAAGATAATTTTTGTACTACCTGAAGTATCCTAGAAGCCTTTTGAGTGGAAGTCTGTTAATGGTCAATTCTTCCTTTTTATTCATCTAAAAATACTTTGATATTACCTATGTTCTAAAGTTAATTTTTCTGAGTACACACTTTTAAACTGACAGCTAAATTATCTCTCAGCATTTGAAGAAATGATTCCACTATGTTCTGGCTTGTATTGTAGATTCTAAGAAGTTTGTAGGCCAGTGCATTGTTTTCTATATCTTTGGATTCCTCTCTTTCATTAGCTCTGGAAATTCTCAGCTATTATCCTTTCAACTATTGCCTCACTTCCCTTCTCTCTCTATTCTCACCTTCCAGTCTGCTAATTATATATGCCTGGTAACCTTCCCATCTTACTGTTTATATTTTTCAGCCCCTCTTTCATATTTTCTCTGTCTTGTCCTCTGTTTCTTTTTCAGTGAATTCTTAAGATTTACCTTCCAGATTTTTAATTAGCTGTGTCTGTGTCTTATTTACAGTCTCATGCCCACCTATTTATTTCAACAACTATTTTTCATTTCTAAAAGTTCTTTATTTTTTATTTATTTTTATTTTTTAATTATTATTTTTATTTTTTATTTTGTATTTTTTAATATAATTTATTTTATTATCATTAATCTACACTTACATGTGCAATATTACAGTTATTAAACTACCCCTTCATCAGGTCCCCCCCACCAACCCCATTACAGTCACTGTCCATCAGCGTAGTGAGATGCTATAGAATCACTACTTGTCTTCTCTGAGTTGTACTGCCCTCCCCGTGCCCCCCCCACATTACATCTGCTAATCGTAATGCCCCTTTTTCCCTCTTATCCCTCCCTTCCCGCCCATTTTCCCCAGTCCCTTTCCCTTTGGTAACTATTAGTCCGTTCTTGGGTTCTGTGAGTCTGCTGCTGTTTTGTTCCTTCAGTATTTTTCTTTGTTCTTATACTCCACATATGAGTGAAATCATTTGATAATTGTCTTTTTCGGCTTGGCTTATTTCACTGAGCATAATACCCTCTAGCTCCATCCATGTTGTTGCAAATGGTAGGATTTGTTTTCTTCTTATGGCTGAATAATATTCCATTGTGTATATGTACCACTCTTCTTTATCCATTCATCTACTGATGGACACTTAGGTTGCTTCCATTTCTTGGCTATTGTAAATAGTGCTGCAATAAACATAGGGGTGCATCTGTCCTTTTCAAATTGGGCTGCTGCATTCTTAGGGTAAATTCCTAGGAGTGGAATTCCTGGGTCAAATGGTATTTCTATTTTGAGTTTTTTGAGGAACCTCCATACTGCTTTCCATAATGGTTGAACTAATTTGCATTCCCACCAGCAGTGTAGGAGGGTTCCCTTTTCTCCACATCCTTGCCAACATTTGTTGTTGTTTGTGTTTTGGATGTTGGCCATCCTCACTGGTGTGAGGTGATATCTCATTGTGGTTTTAATCTGCATTTCTCTGATGATTAGCGATGTGGAGCATCTTTTCATGTGCCTGTTGGCCATCTGAATTTCTTCTTTGGAGAAGTGTCTATTCATGTCCTCTGCCCATTTCTTAATTGGATTATTTGCTTTCTGTTTGTTAAGGTGCATGAGTTCTTTATATATTTTGGATGTCAACCCTTTATCAGATACGTTTTTTATGAATATATTCTCCCATACTGTAGGATGTCTTTTTGTTCTACTGATGGTGTCCTTTGCTGTACAGAAGCTTTTCAGCTTGATATAGTCCCACTTGTTCATTTTTGCTTTTGTTTCCCTTGCCTGGGGAGATATGTTCATGAAGAAGTTGCTCATGTTTATGTCCAAAAGATTTTTGCCTATGTTTTTTCTAAAAATTCTTTATCAAATCTCTCTGACCATTTTTGATGAGCTCTTTCTCTGTTCCTTTTAAAAGATTATTTCTTGTCTTTAAATGTCCATAATAGTTATATTATTTAGTTGATAATTACAATATGTTTGTTTTTACTGATGCATGCACAGCAGTTTGGTGCTTTCTCTTACTAGTGATTTTTAAAATATTTGAGCTCCTATTTCTTTTAGTTTAATCTGTAGTATAGCAACTATACACTCTGGACAAAATGTAAAAGACAACCAAGTGAAGGTTTGAGAGAATGACCAAAAGCAGGCAAAAGTCTGGGGCGGGGGGAAAGGTGTCTGTACTTGGAAGAAGAGAATGTCAGTGGGTGAGTTTGACATTTTATGTCCTTTTTCCTGAGAGCGCCTCTGAATTGGTGCCAACCAGGTGGGCAAAAACCCAGGTGGGAATCACAGACTGGTAGTAATAAACACCTGGGACTAAACTTTGCTAATGGGTCACATTTACCAGTGCTAGTTTTTAGCTCTTTGCAGATTATTGAGAACTGTTAAGTTAAGGGTAACTCAGAATCACTAAGTAATTGATCTCAACCACTATAGATGCCCATTCATATCCTGAGAAAGGCACAGACTAGGAGGAAATGCTGCACAGACTGGCTTGCAATAGTACTGGGTTCAGAGTGGTTGAGGAGGCAGGGTAGAGAGGATTGAGCAAAGGAAGTTATTAGATGGAAGGGAAAAATCAGAGAAGAAAAAGTCATAGTTTCTTTTTTTTTTGTGGCTGGCTTAGGGCATTAAGCTTTTGAAATACAGGGAATGATCCTTTCTGAAATCATGGTCAGATATGCATGTTTCTGTTTGAAAGGCAATGTGTGACCTGTTGAGTTTTTTTCTCCCCCACTGGTTTCGCTAGCATCCATTCTTTGATGAGAATTGCTTCACAGAATGAGGTCTTCTTGCAGGGATTTCTAAAAAGGTTAATATGTGAGAGACATCATTCACTTTGTAGTCCATATGATGCCCATTTTTTTTAAAGGTCTTTAAATCATTTGGTCTAGGTGACAGCTCTGTTAAAAAAACTTAAACGTAAGGATTTATCTACTGTTTTTAGGGGTTTCTAGATAGTAGTCCTTCAAAATTTAGTGTTTGTGCTGTAATTTACATGTGGTCTGGTTTGATTTTATTTTTCATGGAAAAATAACTCGGAGTACTTTAAATACCTAAGAGCAAGCACAATTCCAACTTTGGAAGGAACCAGTTTTAGAAATATTAGCAGCCATAAACTTGTACATAGTTGGAAAATTTATATATAGAATTAAACATGACTTTTAATATGTAAGCTTAAATATTTGTGTTAGTAAAATATATTCCTGAAACAAAACATCTAAAAGATGAAGACAATGTTACATTTTACTGGTTTAACTTTTAAAAACCTCACATTCTAAATGGCAACTAAAAGTGAATTTAATTCTTCTTGTCATCATAGACAAGAAGAAGATATGAATACAGCTCAGAGTGAATTTGGTAAGTCACAGTGGTTGTGCATTTACAAGTAAGAACACTTTCTGGCAGGATGTTTTCCAATGAAGTTACTTCCCTCTTTGTGTGATTTGAATCGTTTGTGGCTTTGTGCCTGGGTCTGTACACAGGACCTATCAGATAAAAGGTATGAAATTGGACATTTGGAGAAAACTCGCATTTCCCATTAACTTAGTGTGAATTATGAGACAATTTAATTGGCACACAAACAGGAATCTACAGGCCTGAGGTTGCCTCCTTATTTGGGCAACTTGAGCATTTGGTTAAGTTAAAAAATGTCCATATTGCTAAATGGCAAGATCTTAAGATTTTAAAGTACTGTGCTCTAAGATGATGGTGAGTGAATGGAACAAAATCACATACTAGTACTTTGCTTGGAATGGTTAAATAATGCATAAACTTAAAAAAATCAATACTAAATTAAACTTTCAAACAACTGTATAAAATATGATAAATGTCAGAATCTGCAATTGAAGGGTGATACCACGAGCCAAGTCTACAAACAGGATCAGAGAGATGGAAAGCTATGGTGGGGTTAAGTAACTAGCGTATATGCCCTGGTTACATAGTGGAAGACCAAGGCTTAGAACTCTTTTTTTTTTTCTTTCTTCTATTCTGGTGCAACATCTAAATGAAAGTGAAAGGAGTTGGATGATGTGCCAGGGGTGTGGGGACTGGTGGTGGAAGGTGGTGAGGATGTGTGGAGAGGAGGGATAGTTGGGTGAGAAACCAGATTAGAGGTAAGGGAGAAATAAATTCATATGGCCTGCAGACCGAAAATCCCAGAGTTGGGGATAAGGTTATTGGAGATAAAGTTCTGTATGTACTTCAAATGCATTTCTGTCATCCTTATGAACCTAGCCACAATCCTTACCCCCTTTCTTAGTAAAAGTTTCTAACAATGTCCATTATGGAGTCCCCACCTCCTGCCCTCATCAAATTCAATTTAATTAAATGTGTTTCAGAGTCATTTTGTTAGAAAGGAGCAATATCATCTAATGGTACAGGGATCAGATATTTGTGGTAAGCGAACGTCAGGAAAAAAATACCCTTACTTTACCAAGTGTATTATTCAAGGTAGAAAGATTATTTATGGTTTCATAAAGAAAAAGACCCGACTCAGTGTATTTTTACCTAGTATGTGGCATTTTCTTTGTGGAATAATAAGGGATTGGAGGCCAAAGAATAACTTGCTTTCTTTTGGAAATCTATTTTATCTGATAGCCATGAATTTTTATGCAATAACTTATTTATACCCCATGTGTACTCCTAAGATATATGTCATTTAGTTTTGCCTGTTTATGCCTTCTGTGTAAATGGAATTACGTAACATTTATTAGCTTGGGACTCGCTTTTTTAAGCTCAACGTCATGTCGTTGAGATTTTCAATGTTATTATATGCAGCTGCAATTCAGTCACTTTTAAAATATTATCCATTGTACGAAATTATTCATTTAGTCATAATTTATTGATCTGTGCTACTGTTGATGGATATTTGGGATTTTCCAGTTTTTGCTGTCATGAACAGTGTTGCCTCAAACACTGTACCTGTCGCCGATGCATGCTTGCAAAATTTCTCCGGGGAGCATATGTATCCAGTTACAGTTTGATTCACATATATTTTTGGTTCATACATATAAAATCCTTCAGAGTAGCTATTGAAATCTCCTTGTAGCTGCCTTGAAAGGTGCAGTAGCTGACTGATTTTTTTCTTACAGATTAAAATGTACAAATCATTTACAATTATGACCTTTTGAAGAGAAGGCAGATAGAAAGGACAACACGTTTTATGATAGTTGAGTTTCACTGACAAGTTGAGAATTTTAAGCTAGACTCTTAATTACCTGTTTGGCTTACCTGCTGATTCAGACAGGAGAAAATAAATGCAGCCCATTAAAAAAGAACTGTGATAAATTGAGTTGACAGGGCTCTATGAGATATTGTTATTTAAAACAGGCTCTCTCTATCCTTTTCAGGATTTGATGCTTATGATAGTTTTCTGAGACACATCTGGATGGGGAATATTTCCAATCCTTTCTTCTGTCTACTGTTAGGTAATCATTTGGTGGTTCCATTTATTTTTACTGTTTTTGTGACCTATCAAAATAACATATTGATTTATTCAGTGATTCAAAAAGTCACTCTGTCCTTCAGTTTTTAATCATATAGCACCTTCCATGTTGAGGCCCAGTGCTTAACGTTGGGCATATTATGGTGAGCAAAACAGAAATGGGCTGTCTTGGAACTTATGATTTAGAGTGTTAGACATATATATTAATAAGAAATTATGATGTGGTGTGGTGAGCTGTGCTGATAGAAGATAGCTTAGGGTCCTATGGCGTGCAGAGGAGGCACTCCTGATCTACTTAAGAAAAGTTAGAGACTTTTCAAAAATACAGATTTGTCATCCTGATTCCCAGAAATTTTGATTCTGTAGGTTTGGTCCAAAGGAACTTTTTGTTGTTGTTCTTAATATGATGATGATGATTTTAACTCCCCATATGATTTGGCCAATTAGCCAAATTTGGAAAACTGTTTATGAATGATTCACATGGTCAGTAATCATGCTGGTGTCTCTAAATGAATTAGCCGGGGATGGAAGAGATGATTTTCAGATAATTTCTGCTCATAGTTCAAAGGTTGATTTTTATATTTATCCCCATTCAATTGTAAATTCTTGCCTTAGGTTATAAAAGTTAACTGCTTTGGTGGTGGATGGAAGAGCCTGCCTTATCAGTAGTATAGAATGAAAAGCACCTGGAATGGTTGTTTAGCTTTAAACACAGTGAAAGTTAGAGGTGAGCTTGACTGCCAGGGAAGCTACTGCGATCTTAGGATGCATACCTGTAGGCTTAGTATCAGAAGGGAGGAAGGAAGAGTCCCATGTCCCCTGGACCTGTTGGGGGGTACATCTGGACTCATGTGGACAGTGTCTAGTATCACGTTTAAGGGGGATGTTGACTCTTGAAAGGATGTTGAGCTCTTTGGTAAATATCCATATAAGGTGGAACTGGAGAGAAAGAGATTTGTTCATGTCAGAAAAAGAATAGTCTATATAGTTGCAGAAGAAAGCACTGAGACTAAAAAGGGAAAGTGACTTGGGAAGCAAGTCTCATTTATTATTGACCCATTTATTCATATAACAAATATTTAGTATCTACTGTAACTCATTCAAAAAGATGCCAAGGATATAATAGTAAACAAGATAGATTCAGTTCCTGACTTCATGAATTTACAGTTTATTGGAAGGTCCAGAATTAAGCAAGCAATTTTAAGAATTGTGATCTGCTATGGGAAACACAGGTTGCTATTTCACCCCCATGTAAAGCACATTTCTAATATTGGTATTATCAGAAAGATGGTAAATAGTGAATACTCAGGCCCTGCAGGTATTTAAGAGGGCCTGTTGGGGGATATTGTAGAAGCTGTACCAACAGCTACCATTAAAATCCTGTTTGACTTTTCACATTGGTGATTGTATGTGTCCTTATAACACATTCACTCCTTGCAAATTTTTACCATTTCTATCCTTCTTTTTTCTTTCTTCCATTTTCATTTGCAGTTATTTCAGTCTGCACAGTGAAATGAGTGTCCTTATTTTCACAGACGTTTAAAAAATAATGCTTTTAAAAAATACTTTTAATAAATATACCTATGGTGTGTCAGTATATAAGGAATAGGACAAATTCTTAGAAGTGACGTCATTCTTAATTACTGTGTTTTTATCTGGGCTATCAGGTAACTGAGTTAGGCATAAGTGCATACATAAATTTACTGTGATCTGATTTCTAGCTTTGGTTTTTCTTGTTCTTCTTGATGGCTAGCCCATGCAGGTGGGGACTTTTAGGGGGCATTCTAGTAGGAGCCTGTGTTTTTGTGGGAATGGTTAGGCACAAAGAATTAGTAGAATGTCTAGGCTACTTTTTAATAGTTTTTATGTGCTATAAATAAGACTTTTTTTTCAAACATCATTTCGAATTTTTAACATGTCCTAACTAATTAGAAAAGCTGACCTTTCTCTCACAGAATTAAAAAAATTAAAAATTACATTGTGACATTCTCAGGACTTTGAGCTTTTTATGTTCAGCGTTATAGGCTGAAATTGGATATTGTGAAGGCTTGGGTTTGCTTTCTCTTGACCCAACGTGACTTCCTATTTCTAAGAAAACAGTTGTAAAGACTCTTGAAAGGAATTTCTTACATGCTTGGCAGCTCTTGTAAAACCACATTTTGGTAAATTAGTGTGAATGAAGTAGATTAAAAAAAAATCAAGGAAAGAACCATTTTGCTGGACCAGTTCAGCATTTTGTTTTGTGGTAATCGGATCCCACAGAAGAATCTGGTGATTTTGGAAGTGTCTGCTTCTGGTAACCAGAGAAACTAAGAACGAGAAGTTTCATTTTATTTTGGTTAATCATCCTAGTCCAAGGGGACATTTGATTACCAAGTGGGGTTTACTCTGTGCTGGAGTCGATGCATATTAGTGACTTTGGTTAATATATATACATATTTTTTAAGACAAAGTTGTAACTTGGATACCTCTCTTCAGATGGATTCACAAAAACAGAATAATTCACAGGCACTCTCACAGTAGTCTGGAAAAAAACTCCAGTTCTTCCCACCACTTAGTGGAGAAAATATTTGGTAGTTAGATATTCCTCTTTGAACAAGAGATTCATGCCTCTCGGTTCCCAAACCAGAGTTTCAGCTTCTCCCTCTTGGAATTGACCTAGAAATTGGCTTCTCATAATCAGTTTAATAGGGATTCAACATGTTTTTGTAACTACAAAGGCAGTTTATTCACTTGATGGATATTTATTGGATGCCTCCTGTCTGTCAGGTGTCCATGGTTTTCTAGAAGCAGACGATATGGTGAGCAATAGGCAGGCAAGATCCTTGGTTTTATTTATTTATTGAACATTTATTTAAGGGCTTATATGTCAGAAACTATGTTAGGCTCTTTGCAGATATTAAGTCATTTAATCCTAACAGTTGCTATGAGGTAGGTACTCCTAATCTTATTTTACAGGTATAAGGAAGGAGACCAGAAGTCACCTGCCTAGGAGGTGGCCAGGCCGGGGTCTGAGTGCAGGATCAGTGCCCATAGCCGCCCACTGGATGGTCACTCTGCAAGCCTGAGCTCAGAAAGTTACACCTTCTTCATGATAAAATCCCCAAACCCCACCAAACAAAACACACCTGGGAAAAAAAAAGGAACACCATAACTACAAGTAATCTGACCACTGCTCATGTTTTGAAGACTAAATTCCATTCTTTATATGTGTATATGTAGAGGGATGTGTGTGTGTGTGTAAACATATATCTTATTATTACTACTTATTTTCACAACTTATTATAAATGTTTAATAGGCTAGGGCATTTTTAAAATAGAATATTCAATAGCTCTGTAGTCTTCCATGGTTTACCTTTACCATGATTATCTTATCAGTTTTTTACCACTTAGCAAAATTGTCAGTTTCATAAACCCTGCTTTAATATCTTTATAACAGAAGCTTTTTACAAATCAATGACTATTAAAAAGTTCCCTAGTGAAGAATGGCATTGAAGCTTTTTTGTAAATATTTATACAGTGTCCATGTGCACTCTGTGCTTTATGAACATGACCATGTTAACAGTGCAAACATGCTTTTCCTTCTAGGTTAGTGGACGACAGATGTGTAGTACACCCAGAGGCAGGAGACCTTGCCAACCCTCCAAAGAAGTTCAGAGGTAAGAAATAAATATGTATTTTTTTATTATGACATAAGGGGGTGGGATTATTTCTGTGTCTTAAAATAAGTAAAGAGTTTAATTCAGTGTGCAACCCTCATAGATAAATATGTCCACTGAAAATTCTTTGAAAATTTCTCCCTTGTTTTTCTTCTTTTACCCATTGGAGGATTTACAATGAAAGAATAGTTTTAAGTTTTGTTTGCTGGACTGAAGTCTTATTTGTTCAAAGGAAATCTTGGTACTTAACTGTGAAAAGCCACTATTCAAACCAATAAATGTAGCCAAATAATATATATTTATGTGTTTCTGTGATTATAAATGTTAGTGTTTTATTAACAACTCTTTACTATATCTTTGTAAAATTTCCAGGATGACAGTGATATAAGAGTTTAGCTTTTAAAATGTCACTTTGGATGGTGCGTAACAACTCACAGTGTCTTAGAACTTTTCCAAGTATAATTTAGAGTTAGCTTGATAATATTAACGGAGAAATTGGTCACACTAGGAGGCTGATTATAACTCGATTGTTATGAAAGAAGGTTAATAGAATCTGCAAAGAATCATAGACAACTAAAACCAGTAATTGAGAGCTCTGTTAAATTAATTTCATAGTTTGTGTGTAGGTATAATAATAAAAATAATTTTAAAGCAGCATTCATACACTGAGTAAGCATTCCTTCTCACAATGGTGAAAAGCAACTTTAATAAGGGATAAAAGTCTGGACAGAGGGTCAAAGGGATTCCCCAGTATTCCAGACCCAAATCAGGGTATGTTACTTAACTGCACTGGGGAAGGGAGAGATATGCCTGGGAAATGTTCCCTGTGTTTCACTCCCTATGATAGCCACTTTCCACACAATTTTCAGTATAAGAATGTCATAGACATTTCATTTTCCCTAAACTCAGAACCTTGCAGAGAGAGTGACAAGCATAGTAAATGTCCTTTGAGTTAAAAAATTGGTCACTTTGAGTAAGAGATCCAAGTTTCTCCCCAAGTGGAGAAATTAACATAAAGCAGGCTGTGGGAGCTATGCTGCCCATTAGAAGCAGCCATAAAACTACTCAGTGGAGACACTCCCCTGACCCTGGGCAACTAAGGGTCTTCTCGTAATGGACAGTGTCCTCTGAGGATGCAGTCACAGTAAAACTACCACGGAGTGTCAGCAGTTGGGACAGACAAGTGCCCCAGAGCCATCTGCCAGGGACGGTGTGGTAGGTGCGCGGAAATGATTTCAGAGATAGAAGAGGGTAGAGGAGCCCTAAAGGAAGGACAGGAAATATGACAAAAGAACAGGTAGGTTCTAAAGAGTCAACTAGCATATTATATAAAGATGCAGAGAGACTTAGCGCTTCGGAAGAGAGGTCCAAGGACATCACCCAGAATGTGGTCCAAAATGAATCATGAAAAGCTGGGAGAATGGGTTGGGAAGGTCCGGCAGTATCTAACTGAGTTCTAGAAAGTGAGGCTACAATGACAGTGAGGCCCTATGTGAAGACGTATGGGTAAGAACTTCCTTAAATTGAGGAAAAATACTGTTTCTCATGTGGAAGAGGCATGTCGAATTCAGAGTGGTGATGAAGCCATATCCACAGACCTTCTTTGTGAACTCGAGCACATGAAAAATAAAAAGAAACATTTTCAAAGTGAACTAGGACAACAAATCTGTATTTGTAACAGGAAAAGTATGGGTTCAGGTTTTGACTGTACCATTCGCTGGCCGTGTCATTTTAATTAGGTCACCTAACCGCTTGGAGCCTCAAGAGGATGTTTGTTATTGGCTGCTGGAGTAGGGGTGGATAATAACAAGAACATTGCTTACCACGTGAGGCTTTGTGAAACTTGAAATCTTTCTAAAGACTATGTAAAAGCATTTCAAATCATTATAGAAATGATGGTCAACTTACAGTAGAAAGGTGTAATGTATTTCCTTTTAACATATTTGACTCTACGCTTACATAACCTCTTCAAGGGCTTTAGGTTTTTACTTTTGTGTTTTCCAGGTATTTGCCCACAGTAGACATTCAAAAAATAGTCATTGGATGCTTTTGGATGTAAGACCCTAACCCCCTGGGATCATGAGATAAAACGTCGGTCCTGGGTGCCCCATACTTCACTGTCTGTCATGAGATTGGGCAGTTTTCTCTTCTGTCCATCTGGGGAGGATAATTTTTCAAAGATAAACGTTCAGAGTTTGTGGCTGCCTTTTTCTTTCCCTCTTTCCCAGTGAATTGAATTGTTTTAAAGTGGGAAGATCATTTTCGTTTATCTGAGGGAACCCTGGGGTAACATATATATAGAGGTACAGACAGTCGGTGTCATGTTATTCGGTGAGCCCTGGTTCAAGGTGTGAAGCACTCAGGGGCTCCATCCTGCCCCTGGAAGGCTGGCTTTTCCCATAATCTAAGGCTGTAGGTCATTGTACTAGTTTGCTCTCATTTTCTACCTCTACTTTGAGACTAATCCATTTATCATTGGAGAAGGAGGGTCCTTTCCTTTTGGGGATACAGGGTTCTCCTTTAAAGCTCTGACTCTTCTCCCATGATTCGTGGAACCCCTTCCTAATAGGGCCCTGGAGGAGAATTCCCTGAGATGGGCTTGCCTCTGCCCTGGTCTGCAGACTGCTCCATAGCCCTAAGCAGACCTTGTTGTCCCAAATACCTCGTCCTTTCTCAGCTCTTGCAGACACCACTTTCTGCCTGAGTGTTATTTCCCCTACTCTTTGGCTTTGAAAATCATTGCTGTCTCACAGATTTGCCTCCCAGAATCACTACCCTTGTGTTTCCAGACTCCTCTGCCAAGTTTCCAGAGCCCCTCCCTTACTGTTACATTGTAGATAACATGGAGAAACAATAGCTTATCCACAGTTGAGCAACACCTCTGCCTCTTGCTTCAGCCAGACAAATGATATTCTCAGATTAATTTGAAAAGATTTCTGGTTTTCATACTCTACCATTTGTTCAAGTGAATTATAAAACTTTGGTGCTTTCTGGCAATTAAAAGTAAATGCAGAACAACTCCCCCAATTGTTTGAAAGAGGAGCCAGAGTTCTGTAAAGGTCACAGTGATTCCTCCCAACACACACAATTGTACAATGAAATGTTCTTTTGACTGTGTCACATTGCCTTACATATGAACAGAGGAAACGAAGTTTTAACAAATAGCTTCCCAGGGATTCTTTAAAACCTGGTGGACAGCTGTTTTTCAGTGGAAACCACACAATCAGAATGATATTAACGGAAGTACAGTGGCTTTCCCTTGTAAGTGTAGAATTCCCTTAATGATCAAATATCATCTATTTTTTTTAAAGATAAACTTTCAATTTTGGAATAAATTCAGATGTACAGAGGAGTTGGAAAGGCAGTATAGACAGTCCCCTTCACCCAGCTTCCCCTTATGTTAGCAGCTGATACAACTATGGTACATTTGTCAAACAGATGAGATTGCCATTTGTATATTCCTATTGACTAAACTCCAGACTTTCTTTAGATTCTCCCAGTTTTTTCACTATTGTCCTTTTCCCTTTCCTGATATCACCCAAGATCCCTGTGGCACTGAGTTGTCATAGCTACTTCGTCTTCTCTAGTTTTGAGACACTTTCTCAGTCTTTTCTGTTTTCCACCTTAATACTTTCTAAGAGCGCCAACCAGGTATTTCATACACTATCCCTTGATGTGGGTCTGCTGATGTTTTTCTCATGAGTAGACTGGGGTTAAGGTTTTGAGGAGCATACCACCGAGATTAACTACCCTTTGGCTTGTATCGTATCAGTGGCACAAAATAGCACCACGATTTAGCACTCAGCGCTCTGCCTTCACACTAAGTTACAGCAGTTGTTTCTGTTGACCTTATTTTCTTTTCGTTTTTCTTTCTTCTTATTTAGTTCCTTTATTCGTCCTCTCCACTCCTCCCCCACCCCCCTCCACCTCCCCATTCTCAATAAAGCTCTTCTCTGATGAGGATTTTTCCAAAAGTCTGTGCCTATCAATACATGTGCATTTTTTTTTTTTTGTATAAATCAAAGCAAGAGAGGTTTGTGTTTTTTTGTTACGTCCTTTTGTTACCACCAGGGTGATGACACATAGAAGTAATGGGGAATCCTGGAAGCCACACCCCAAGGGGCTGAGGGAATAGAGGACAGGCTTGGTTTTGGTTGATTAGATATTCCTCAGGGTTGGGCCATTTGGTCTTGAAATTTCCAACTTGGAGATTCTGTGGTCATTTGATATGTGACTATTTCATCATATACCATGCTTACCAAGTGACCACATCTGGCAGGTAAAAAGTCATTCTGAAGCAGTACGTCGGAGTGCTTCAGGAATTGGAGCTCCGATAGAGAATTTCTGGGCTGTGCAGGTCGTGAAAATCAGGGGCTTGGGGGAACACTGACAAGATCATTTCTTTAACTCAGTTCCTTTTCATATAATTCAGGGAAGTCATTCTTAAAGCTGGGACCATCATCTTTTGCCTCTCCTCATGGCGGTTACACACCCAAGCACCTAAGTGAAAAAACCATCTTGCTGGGTAGCAGCTTTGACTTCCTGTGTAGTTGAATATGTCCACCTTGTCTAACACAGTGATTCTCCAGCAGGAGCCGATGATAAATGCCTTCTCTGCCAGCTGAACAATTGCTGTATTGAGTTTAGATTTGGTGTGAGTGTCATTTTTTTGGATGAAGACTGAAACTATTTCAGATTTGGAATAACTAACATTTATGGAGCATTTAATACATGCTGCACTGTGCTTGGGGCTTCCTGTGCATTATTATGGAGTCATTACTCTAACCCTATAAAGTGGAAATTATTGCTCTCTCAATTTTGCAGTTGAGAGAGTTCAGTATGAAGAAGTATGCCGCCGTCTTAAGGGTTGCCTGGCTCCTTACTGGTGGAGCTGGGACTCAAATGAAGTTTGTCTGACTCTAGGGCTGTTTGTTCTTAACTGCTATCCCATGGTCTCTATTGAATTATGCCCTTCTATGCATTTTTAACTGTTGGTCCTGTAAAACCACATAGATTAAATCTAATCCCTCTTCCACACAATAGCCTTTTAGGTGTTTGTTTAGAATGATCATATTTCTTCAGATCTTTTCACCTACAGTCTTAATAAAAAAAAATTCTTTCACTTGTTTCTAGCTACAGATTCTTCATCGATTTCTCTAGTCTGCATCACATGGCCTTGTCTTCTGGTTAGGCCCCTGTTTGTCAGTGTGATTCTTAGTGGTATAGAAAGAATGGGACATAGTACATTTGTGTGTAGTCCAGTGAGAACTTCCCTTTCTCTTTGGATGCCAGGAGTCCTGGGGAGGACTCCCTAACGCACCGCCAGCTGTGACTCAACTCAAACTCGTGACGCTTTTTCATTTGCATCTTTGAATCCTCATTTTCCCCCTCCTGTGCTGTATGATTGGTACCTTGGGACCAAGTGGAGAATCTGCTACATTCATCTTGTTGGCATTGGCTCATTTTTCTAGCTTGCCAAACTCCCTCTCTCTCTCTCTCGTTTTGATCTTACCACTCATCTAAATTATTTATTTGAATTCCCAGTCTCATGACATCTTGAAATTTGTTAAGTTGATAAAAGGTACCTGTGTGATCTCATTTCATGTATTATGCCAGTGTTACTCTATTGGAGGAGAAATAGATTAAGACGGTGGTAGGCAGAATACCTGCACATCAGACATGGGTGGAGGTTATCAGTTTGGAGTAGATTCCTGGAAGCATGGATGAGGAAGTGGGGGAGGTGAGCCCAAGGGAACAAAAGGCAATAAATTGTTCATTAACGTCCACCACTCTGGCAACTGGAACTCAGTCCTGCTGGGACCCTCTGAGAAGCCACAAGTGATGTGCTTTGGGATCTCCTACCCAAGGCACAAAGGCTGGGCCAGCTTCCAGCCTCTGGGTTGCAGATTGCCCCTGAGGACATTATCACCTGCTCATATAGTACTTCTGGGCTGCCCCAGCGTGCAGCCGAGAAAGGTCTCCAGGTACCAGGAAAAGCTCTCATGAAGAGAAGAGAGGTGCAGAAGCTTGAGGTTGGAGGCTTGAGGCTGAGGGCAACATGCTGGAAACTGTCCATACCGTTGTCAGTGAACTTGGGCCTGAAGACATATAGTCACACTATTTTTGCACACTCAGAATTTGCACCCCTTTCTTTATTTGAAAGACCTGCAATTAGACAGTAAACTATGAGAGGGTTAAGACTGTGTTAGCCTTGTGCTCTGGAGAATCGTCAACATAAGAACAGTGTTCCATACTGTAGGTGCTAAATAAATTTTCATTGAATTCATGAATAATGTTCTAGAAAAGTATTATAATTCTTAAAGGCAATGTAATCTCAGTTCTGCCATCAGATGCTTTTTTGGGCTTTTAATGTTACCAAGCATGTATCAAAGTTGTTAGCTGATTAATTGTTTTATGTTAAAGCAAGGTATAAACCTGTTATAACCTTAAATTCTACATCTTTAAGTTCATTGGTGTCCAGTGTGCATTCTAATGTATATATCTGTAGTATGAAAAGCAGAAGATGTAGACTTCTATGTGTATTAGTGAAGGTTTTTAGGTTATAGCATTTTGTAGTTTGCTGCTACTCAAAGTTTCGAAAATTGCAATGGATTCCTAAGCCAACAATTACATGATTTATACTGAAACATCTTTAAAATTCTCCAGTTGCATGTTACTTGTGTTGATTCTTTGTATTTATGGTAAGTCATCATCTCAAGAAGCTTCTACAGCGAATCCTCAATTATTAAATTCTTAAGTGGCAGTGGAAATCGGGAAATAAGTTTATTATCCTCAGTGAGGTTTCAGAGGAGGGCCAAAGGATGAAAGTTATTTATTGCTTTGCCACTTCGCTTTTCCTGCTGAAGCTAGCCAGGCTTGTGAAAGTGCCTACACTTTGAAATACTTGAGTCTCTATAAGAGGGAAGTTGCTGTATTCTGAGTGGTCAAAAAGGACAACTTTGGAAGTCTCCTGAATTGCTGTGCAGGGCAGCCCTCATAATTAACTGTGTATCTAGCAGGTATACCACATATAAACTTTGGTTTGTGCTTTAGATTGTGAAGTTTAATTCTCTCCCTTAAGCGTAAGAACTGATGGGCAAGAAATTAACACTTGTGTGTGTGCTTTAGTGGAGATAGAACAACTGCACGACTTCCTCGCTTATGAATTATGTATCTACGGCCAATTTTCCTGCACTCTGGATCATGTATAAAAGTCTCCCTTCCAATGTCATATATGAAGTTGTGTGTATAAATTCCTTGTAAATACTGAAAAATGTCTTACGTGAGAATTTTAATAGCCAAGACTACTCTTTCCAAGATTTGGAAGTCTTAAATGTTAAAATTCCTAACTTGGTGGCCCTTATCCATGTTACCTTATTTAATTTTCAATAGTCCCATCTTACAAACCACACTTTAGAGAAGTTAAGGAACCAGGTTGTACAGCTAGTAGGTAGTGAGGCAGATTTATTTGAAGCTGGCGTTTTTTTGATACAATTAGTTCTTGGGTACATTTAGAAGAGGTTTATTTAATATCCACTGCATGCAACGCGATGTGTGAACTCATTGCTACCGTTCAAAGGAGTCATAAGTGAATGCTGCTCTTAGGGAATTTATGATCCAATGAGGGAGATATGATATGAATATAAATAATTATAACCAAGGTAGAAAGTGATAACAGCTAAATAAAAAGGTGTGGTGTAGGTATTGTAGCAGGTAGTAGATTTTAATTTCCTGTTCAGAGAGATGGGAAACGCTTCTTAATTCAGGTAGCATTTGACCTGTGACTTGAAAGATTTGTACTTGTGGGAAAGAGACAGCCAGGCTGCTCAGGTCTAGTGTGCACCTTTTCATGAAAGGGGTTCCGAGGGTAATAGTGGGTATGCAAAGCTGAATTGAATGTCCCTTTTAAACAGTAAGAAATGTTTGGTATTTTTTCAATATAGTGCTTAGATGAAAGCAGTAAGTACCTTTGGTCTTCTGCAGGAAATAGACAAGTTAACCAATGAAAGCTAAAAGTACTAGGTCTGTTTTACTGCCATGGGTGCTAATCACAACCATTTATTTGGTCCTTACTACCTGTTAAGTAATATACAAAATGCTTTATATTCTATCAATCCAGGTAATCTTAGCACAACCCTAAGTGGTATGTATTATTACTGTCATCTGCATGTATTAGATAAGGCGCTACAACAGAACTAAACCACAGCAAACACCAATAGCTTATGTAAGATAGAAGTTTATTTCTCTCTCACTTAATAGTTCCTAGATATCATCTGGCAACTCTACCATTCTCAACACATGACTCCCAAAGTTGTTACAATGTTCCATTTCCCAGTCAGTAGAAAGGGGAAAGAGGAATTCAGGACAAGTAGATCTTCTTCCAGAAGGACATCTGGAACTTTATACATCAATCCCTGCCACTTATATTTCTTAGTCACATATATTGGGTTGAATGGTAACAAACCACAACCGCACCCCCTCACCCCCTGCCAAAAAAAAAAAAGGTAAGTCTTTGTCCTGGATCCGTGAACATTAACTTTTAGGAAAAACGTATTTGCAAATGTAATTAAATTAAGGATCTTGAAAGGACATCATCCTTGACTACCTAGGTGGAGCCCATATCCAATGACCAATGTCCTTATTAGAGACAGAAGAGAAGACACGCATGCAGAGGAGAAAGCTCTGTGTGATAGAGACAGAGGTGGCCATGTGCCTCCCTAAAACTCAGGTTCTGTTACCTAAAGGATATTGGAGGTGTGAAGTAATATTTAATATTCTCTGGCACATCCCATTTTATAGCTGTGGTAATTTAAGTACAGAGAAGTTAAGTGACTGCTAAAGGTCATATAATTAGAAGGAAGCAAAGCTTTGATAGAAATCCAGACCCTTAATGACTACCGTGCTGCCTTTAAGCCCAAGGGGCAGGGGAAACACACAGAAGAGAATGGTGACTGGCTTGGGAATTGAGAGGAAGAATGGAGGTGAGCTGGAGCTATAGAAGAAGGGCAGTTGTTAATCAGGTGGAAAGGAACAGGTTGAGGAGAAAGAGGCATTTCTGCCTAAGGCACATAGTATGGAGGGGCATGACCCATTTGTGCTTGTGGCTTTTAAGAATGTTTAAAGCTTGGGAGCATGTGAAAGAGTGGCAGAGATGAGCTTGGAGGAGGGTCCAGGTGCCTCATGGTTTTATAAGCCATTTGCTTTTTATGTTAAAGATGGTGTGGAGAGCTATAAAGAATTTTAGGCTGGGCTATGACATAATCAGAATTGGAATTCTGAAAGCCTGTTCTCTTGACTGGAGGGATTGAAGATGTAGTATGCTTTATCAATTAAGAGACTGTTAAAATAGTTCAGAAAATTTGATCATGGACTAAGCTAGTAGTGATGAATGGTGAGAAGGGGATGTATTTATGCTATTAGGACTTGGTGACTAATTGTATGTGGGAGTGGGGAGGGAGGGAGTTGGAGGTGAGGGAGAGAATGTATTCTAGAATTCTCTCAGGTTTCACACTTGGGCAATGTGGTAGGTATTAGTAGCATTTACTGAGATACGGAAAATAAAAGAAACCACTTGGTAGGGGAGGATAATTATATCAGTTCTCTCTTACTGTGTAACAGAACATCCCCAAACTGAGTGGCTTCCTCAACTCCCATTTATTAAGTCACGAATCTGTGGGTCTGCTGGCTGATCCTTTTGTTCTGAGATGACTTGGCTGGTCTCTGCGGAGCTTGCTCATGTATCTGTGGTGAGCTGGCAGGTGATGGTCTAGGATGGTTGTACTCACATATCTGCTACTGATAAGTTGTTAATGGGGGTGGCTAGGCCAGATATCTTTCACCCGTCTTGGGGGCTAGCTCAGGTTCTTCACGTAGGGATAGTGTGAGAGCAGAAAGAAAGGGCAAACCCCAATGCTTAATAAGAACATTCAAACATCTAGTTGTGTTACATTTCCTCATATTTTATGGCTGTGTTTAGATGCAAAGAGTGGAGAAATTGACTCTGCCTTCTGATGGAAGGAGCTGCAAAGTCACCTGCAAAGTGGCATGCATAGGAGATGTGGAAGAATCCATAGCTGTTTTGCAGTTTAGCACAGTATTGGACTTGGTTCTGGTGCCTTTTCTGTCAGAGAGGTAGATGTCCATGATTTCTGGAGGCTCAGAAGAGAAATCTAGATGGAGAATACAGATCTGAAATTAACTGGCCCATGAACAGAATTTAAAGCTGTGAGAGTGAGAAGAAAAGAGTACCCTAACTGGAATTCCTAGGAATACCAACCTTTACAGTGCTCGAAGTAATGATATCAAGAGCCAAAATGAAGTCCTGCTACAGACAGGGCTAAAATAAAAAATACACTGACAATAACAAGGACGGCAAGGATGTCGGTCAAGTAGGACTCTCATACACCGCTGGCGGTGTACAAAATGCTACGGCCATTTTGGAAGAGTTCGGCAGTTTCTTCTAAACGTACACAAACCGTGTGGTCCTCAGATCTCACTCTTCAGTATTTACCAAAATCAATGAACCCTTAAGTTCACACAGAGATCTTTATGTGGACGTTTATAGCAAAACCTGGAAATAATCAAAATCTCTTTAAACTAGTGAATGGATAAATAATACATACAATGGTGTGCTCATAATGGAATACTAGTCAACAGCAAAAAGGAATGAACTACTGATATACTCTACAACACAGGTAAACCTCAAATGCACTATGTTAAATGAAAGAGAGACTCTTGTAGTCTCAAAGTCTGTATAATGTCTAACTCCTTTGATAATGCCATTCTGAAAAAGGCTGAGGCAGGAGGAAGTGAATTTAGCCAACTCAAAATAGAATAGCCCTAGTAGGGAAAAATAGCCCTGAGGTGGTTAGAAGTTTAGATGACCCAGAAATACTCTCTTGACTTCACTGAGAAACAAAATGTCCCTACTATACACTTCTGTGACTTTTTTCACCTTTGAGGCTGATTGTATGGGAAGGTGGAGAAGACCTTGTTCATTCTGGATTCTTTGCCCTCATAGGGAGGCCCTTGATGAGGCCTTCAGATACTTACATGACATAGTATTAATTTTGGGAAAAAGAATGATCCTTATGATAGTATAACAAAGTACATTTTAATCCCTTTAATAGGATGTTTGCTCTTTTAAATGATATGGAAGTTTAGAGTATTTCTACCTATGGTATAGTCATTATTAACTTTGTATTCCTCAGGCAAGTAATCCCAGTTACATAAGTCCAGTGGAATTTCCTATGGGAAATGTATGTTTTTTATAATATAGTTTTCAGGAATACATTGTGGTGAGAAGCATGAACTGTTTGTAGAACTGAAACTACGGCACACTCAGAAATTCTTTAAAGAATTAAATAGTAGGTATTTTTAAATAGACTATTTCCCTTATCCTCTCTTATCTTGTCATGTATTAGGCATATTAAAAAGTTACATCACTTCAGTTTTCACATGCTCTACAGCATAAATAAAGTATTTCCAGCGGGAAGGTCACATACATATTTGAGTGTCGCATATCCATATTTGTTGTTCTAGTGGAAGCACGTGTTTTGGTAGGTGGGCTTTACTCTCTCCTGAGTATTAAATAAATGAATAAAAGTTATATTTTGTTTATGAAAGTCTGCGTATCTCCATAAAGCTTACTAATCATTAACTTATTCAAGCTACCGCTAATATAAAAGACCGATTTGTATATTGTGTATTCAAGTTCAAGTGTACTGCTTTCCTGTCGCAAGCGTTGACTGAGCAAGTGAGCAGTTGCAAGAGCTTCTCTGATCAGGTGCCCTTATTTACACTTTGTGGTTTTCAAGGTAAATACAGCAATTTCAGAACAGAGCAAACACTGCCGGCCAGTGGCACTGTTTGTTTTACAAATTCTTGGAAGTAGTTTGGAAACCTTGTTTTTTAGAGAATAAGATAGGTAAAAATCTAATAAAGCAGCTCTCAAAAGTAGAGATCAGCTGTGGTTGGTGATGGCCCACTGACTCACCCTTGTTCTTCTTGAGCCTGGCTTGCCCTTTGTTCAACTGAGGATCCCTACAAAGAGAGATATATGCCCTCAAAGAGAAAGTGATGGGTCCCCAGGATCTCACTGAGTTTGATACTTCTCTAATGTTTTGCTATATGATTGTGATCAGTGTGTGTGAATGTGTGGGTGTGCACGTGTGTGTGCCTCTTCCACTGGATGACTTGGAGGTGGTTAAACTTAAAGTTCCAGAGACTCCCCAAGGCCACAAAGAACTAAAAGATAAACTCATGCAGAGAATGCCCTATCTTGGAAACATAGGTATAGGAAGGCTAAAAGTGTTTTTTAAACTAGCATTTTCTAAATGACAAAGCTTTAGCTCCTGTTCAGAAGTAGGACTGCAGAATCTGCCCTTTTGATTCTGTTTAGGTGCTCTGCAAGGAGCACAGTACAGCTATAATTGTTGTAGAAAGCTTTACAGGTATGCAGTTTGTATCTGCATAATTAAATACCTCTATGAGGATTAATATTGGAAGGAAAAGAGTTAAAGTTAATTGGGTGGTTAGGCTTGGAGTTAGGTTTTGTAATGTTATCATATAAAAGAAAAAGAACCAATGCCCAAAAATATTAAGTTAAAAAAAAGTGTGACTGTCCATTGGGCAAATGTAAAAGCAAAGCAAAACTCAGCTAATTGAGTGTAACTAGTAACTTGACTTAAGACAACATTGGAAGTCCTTTAATTTCTATTTCTTTCTCACCCTTGTATTTTTCTATATATTTGGCCAGCATTGTTTATAAAATGAAAGGCAGGTATCTTCATTAATTGGCTTACATATACTTAAGCCAGGAGAACAAGATAGTCCCGTGCTGTCACCCTAACACGAGAGATCGGTAGTACTGTTTAGATATTCTGCCTGTTCTGATATTCTGCTTTCTGTCTGTTCCTTCCTTGCCCTTCTACCTAAAATTTATTAAATAGTCTGGGATTCAAGGTTTCATCACTTAAATAGCCTAGAACATAAATGGCCTAGAAACACTTACTTGAATAAAACCTTTAAGACTTGGAAGCTAATCATTTTTTTTGCAGACAGAAAAAAGGCAGTCAGGAACATTTTATCCCACATGACCCATGAGCCACGCTCTCAGCATGCATCACAACCATGTGGTCGCCACAGACATAAGAGACGGTCAATGCCAAGTATGAATTAGATAACACAGGAAGTCCTAGGACAAAAGGCTTGATGTGTTTCTCTAGCTTCGGGGTCCTCAAGATCCTTTTGGGAGGATCAAACTGTTTTCATAATGATACTAAGACATAATTTGCTTTTTAAAACACTGTCCTTTCTTGAGTGTACCTCAGAGTTTTTCAGAGGCTACATGAAGTGTGATGGCGTCATCTCTCTGTTGGCTGATGAAATATGTGCTTGTATTTTATGGTGTTGTAAACTTCTCAGCTTTAATTTGCATTCAGTAAATTTGGATAGAAATAGCTCACAAAACGGTCTTTAGGGTCTGCAGTGATTTTAAAGCATATAGAGAGGTCCTGAGACCAAAAAAGTTTGAGAACTGCTTGCTAGAGGAACAGTCAGGTAGGAGTTAAAAATAAGCTTAAGTGAGCTTTGGGAAAAGGCCTGTGTTAAAAGCAGTGGATAGGCAAGGATCATAGTCAGGGAAAGTAATTAGAAATCAGGAAGTTAGTGATGTACCAAGGAGGCAGGACAAAATGAGACCACAGGAGGAATAGCTGTGTTCTGTGAGCTTTTTGAGGTTCAGCTTTTATCCCTAAGCTTTGTACAGAAGGATAGGCCCTATGTGGATATTTGTGAATGATTGAATTGTTAAGTATAAAGATTGTAGAACCCAGTAACAATTTGAGAAACATATGAGACGTAGTGTTTATCACAGTATTATTGATAATGGAGGAAACTTAAATATATAAAAGGTGGAAAAAGATTTATACATTCTGATTTATAAATCTTTGTTTTAATTTAATATTTTAATGTTTATGAAGTTTGAATGTTTTCAAGTGATATTGAATGACATTAGAAAATGTGAAGTGGAAAAAAAGCTTTGCATGAAATTGTGTACATAATACATTTACATTTATCTAAATTACATATGCATGTATATGTGTTTATTTTGGTCACTATATCTGCCTGCCTATCTCTCTAAGGATATACACCAGAACGTTAAACATGGCTAACCTTGGGGCATGAAAAAAGGCTAGACTTTCTTTCCTTTATACTCTTTTAGTTTTTCCGTTTTTTTTCAATGGTCGTATTTCAGTTTTATATTTAGAAAAAAGCCACATTTTGTATACACACTGACATATATATTTTTTAAAGCTGCTAGAAAAAAATTTAATACTGAATCAATATCAGTGTATTTCATATTGAGATGGCTCTGTCTCAGGCTCAGAATACTTTTAATTTCTTTGCTGCCTGTGCGAAGCTGGCCTGAATGTCTGCAGGTAGCAGAGGCAGGTGGGAAGTCCAGGCAGAGTGGAACACTGGCAGGCAAATATTGCCCTTAGCAGAGGGAAGACAGACACAAGAAGTTGCCTGACTTTGTAATGCAATACTGCCTAAAGCTCCATGTGAAGTTCTTGAACAAATTCCAGGCTCAGAAGGAGGCCTGGCCATTTCAGGGGTTTCAGAGAAAGGACTAGAAAGCTTGTAGCAGTGACTGAAGAAGGAATGACGAATGGATCTGCAGCTTGCCTGCCCTTTGCTGTTTGGAAGGGATAATAGCTCTTTAATAGGAAGAAAAATAAAATAAAAAATGGTATGTTACGTATCACACACACACATATACACTACTGCTAAAGCTTTCAGTGGTTTGAATTTTCTAGTGCTATAGAATATAGATTGTCTTTTCCTGCTTCACTTTTATCGTTTTTTTCTTCTCTCTTTAGAGTAGTAGGCAATATTTGGGCATTTAAAAATGAAATGACCATACAAAAAACTTAACACAAAGAGGGTCATAGACGTCAATGAAAGAGTTAAAACTATAAAACTCTTAGAGACAAAAACCAGGGCACATGTTCATGGTGTTGGGCTATGCAGTGGTTTCTTAGACACAACAGCAAAAGTGTAAGAGGCAAAAGAAAAAACAGGCAATTTCTTCATCTCTCTGCGGCGGGAGCTGGACGTACAGAATGTGAAAGTGGCCATCACCTTGTGTGTCTTGGGGCTTCGAGATCGCGCCTCGGCGGTCGAGGGAGTCAGGGGTGTCACAAGGGCCAGGGTGGCCCCTGGGCCCAATGCGGCCCTGGCCGTGATGCGTGGTGGTGCCACTCGGGCCTCCGGAGTCTTCTACCCATGGCGCTTCCACCTGCTCTGCCTGCTCCGGGGGTGGCTACCGCACCCAAGGGTCTGGTTCATCCGCCAGGAGCTCAATGTCACTGCCGCTGCTGCTGCCTGAGCTCCAGGGGGTGGTGCGCCTTCATCCTCCCAGAGGGGACCTCCATCCAACGCTCCGAGAGCCGGGACGCAAACCCCAACGCCTCAGCCCAAGATAGAGTCATCGAGACAGAAAAGGAAAGCTGAGAAAAACTACCAGCATGTGGAAACCATCCCCCCTCTGGGTGTGCGAGAGCGACTGTGTGTCAGGCACCTTGTCAGGGACTTGGCATTACCTTGGTCTTCTCTGCCATCCTTGATGATACGATTGCTGGCTCCATTTTCCAGATGAGAAAACTGAGGCTTGGAAAGGCGTTGTGACGTACAGTAGGCCTGGCCGCATCAAACAGGTCACACCATCCCTGAGCCCCCCTGGGAACCTTCTCCATTGCCCACCTGGGAGCACTTAGACCCTGATTTGTTCTTTCCACCCGCTGAACCTCTGCCCACCCCCCAGCCCTTGTCCCAGACAAGGGAGAGCTTCGACAGCTGCCCCTGTGATGGCGAGGTCTGAGGACAGGGAGGAGGGAAAGGAGGTATTCTGGGCTGGACCCAGCCTCCCGTTTCACAATAAAAATCCCTCCTCTCCCGCAAAAAAAAAACAAAAAACTTCTGTGCCTCTAAAGGGTGGCATCAAGGAAGTGAAAAGACAACCCACAGTCTGGGAGAAGATGTTTGCAAATCATGTATCTAATAAGGGACTTGTATTTAGAATATATAAAGAACTCTTAAGTTCCGTAATAAAATGACAAATAATCCAACTGACAAATGGGCAGAGGATCTGAATAGGCATTTCTCCAAGAAAAAGGATTTATAAATGGTCCATAAGCACATGAAAAGATGCTGAGTATCATTGGTCATCAGG
The DNA here is from genome assembly GCA_032199065.1 of Smutsia gigantea. Taxonomy (NCBI): domain Eukaryota; kingdom Metazoa; phylum Chordata; class Mammalia; order Pholidota; family Manidae; genus Smutsia; species Smutsia gigantea. The sequence continues at coordinate 158,346 of JAVSCE010010873.1, read as the reverse complement.
GAAATGGAAAATCCACAGTGAATATCGCTTCATATTTTGCTAGGATGGCTGTGATCCAAAGAGATGGTAACTGTCAACGAGGATGTGGCAGTACTGGAAACTCGTACGCTGCTGGCGGGAATGGAACGTGATGCATAATTTTGGAAAACAAACCAGAAGTTCCTCAAGGAACTAAAGTAGAGTTATTGTTTGACCCAGCAACCCTGCTCCTAGTTATATCCCCAGGAAAGATGAAAATATATGACTACATGAAAACTTGTCTTCAAGTGTTCGTAGGCACGTTATGTAAAATGGCCTAAAGTGGAAAAAACCCAAATGCCCATCAAGTGATGAATAGATGAACACCACATGACATATCCCTATAGGGATCATTATTCAGCCATAAAAAGTAATGAAATGCTGATACAGGCTACAACATGGATAGGCCTTGAAAACATTGCACCGAGTGAAATAAGCCAGTCACAAAAGACTACATAGTGTGTTATTCCATTTATATGAAATGTCCAGAATATGCAGACACATAGGGACATAAAGTAGATTAGTGATTGCCTACGGATTGGGGGAAAAGGGCATGAGAGGGAGGTGTTGAGTACAAGATTTTTTTTTAGGTGATGAAAATGTTCTAAAATGAGTTTATGGAATGTTTGCACAACTCTGGGAGTATACTGATATCCATTGAATGGTGTACTTTAACGGGGTGAATTTCATGGTATATAAATGATAGAATAATCATGTTGATAAAAAGAAGCGAAGCATAGCCAATGTGATAAAATGTTAAAACTCACAAATAATTACAAATGAAAACAACAGGGTGTACCATTATGTCTGTCCAATTCAGCCAAAATATGTGAAAACTATAAGCTTTCAGAGGGGCTATGTAGCCTCTACCCCAAAAAAGAGGCTATGTGGAAATAAACCCTCTCACACTGATGGAGAAAATATAAACTGGCAGACTTTCAGGAGAGCAGTCAGATGAATGAAGCATATTTTACAAGGCTTTGGCTGAGGAAGGAAAACATAAAATAACCAGCAAGCAAATAATTCTGATCTTTAATGTTAAGTAATAAGGAAAGTTCCATCGCTACCTACTCATAAGCATACAAGTTCAATGATGAACTAGCCCATAAAATGCATTACTAACTCATAAAATGTGTAATTAACATAGGTTGTTGAGTCAATACAGTATGGGCAAAATTCAAGGCAAATGAAGGGTATCTTTAGTTGTTTTGATGTATGTCCCATAGAAAATAGTGACTGGTTTTTTTTCACACAAAATCTAGAGTGTTGCTTAAGTTCCTTTTGTACAAAGAAGTGTTCTAGGTTATGTCAGTTTCCTTATGTCCTATCTGACAACAGACCCAAATGGGTGGGCCTGATAATCTTGTCCAAGCCTCTGTTCCAGTTGGGTCTTGGGGTAGCCCAAAAATGGACAAAAAAAACCTGTGTTCCTCTTAATAGCTAAAAATGGAAAACAATAAAAAAATACAACAATTTAGGAGTGGGCAAGTAAACCATGCAATATGGATCCCATTAAAATAATATGTACACTTTTCCATACATGTTCACAGACATACATTTCCCCTACTAAAGTGAAAGTTCACAAAGGGAGAAGGTCTAACTGTCATGTTCATTTCTTCATCCCCAGCAAACCCCATAGTGCCTGGCACATATTCTGTGCTCACTAAATGTCTAATTAGTCTGGAACATGTACTTTTTTTGTCATGCTTTTCTGTATATTTGAAATAGTTCATCATTAAGAAAACTTAAAAAAAACAAAACAATGTTCCTACCTTCATTGTGACCACACAGCATCTTGTTTATAAATATGGATTCAAAGAGGATATGCTGTTTCATGTTTTGAAATATTTTCCTTTAAAATTGTTACACGATGAAAAAAATAAGAGCAACACATGCTTTTGGTCATCCTAGACTCTTAGGAGACTATTGGTGTAGATTCTACATTGTTCAAAGTGTCGTGGTCCACAATCCACACTTCAGGGTCTATTCTCAATTCTGCTTTCTGCTGGGAGGGCAAATAAATTGTTGGGATCATTTTATAGATGAAAGTAATTACTCCTCTTACTTGATAAACATCACTTATTGGAGGAGAAAGGAAAGAGGAAAGACAGCCTGCCATATTAGATCAGATCAGTCTTCCACCTGCTACACTTTGGGCTCTGCCACCTGCAAAGGGGCTCACTGCAGACTTTCTCCAGGGCTTCCTGTTAAGGCTAATTCCTTTCTTCTCAAGGCTTAACAGATTTATATGCTGCTTTTTTTTACATTTAATTTTATATTTTAAGTACTTGCCCATATATATTGCTATAAAATCATTATAATTTATCATTTATCTTTTAAAGTCACTATGGCTTTAATTTAAACATTTTTTTAATGAAATAAAGCATACATTCAAAACTATAATGTATATATGTGTGTATATATGTGTATGTGTACAGATAACATGTGTGAGTATATTGGTATAAATTATATAGATAGAGATATGGAACTATCAGGACAGAGCCCTAACGTAACCCTGTACTTTTTTTTTTAGAGCAGTTTTAGCTTCACAGGAAAACTGAGGGGAAGAAACAGATTTCCCGCCTACCTTCTGCCCCACACAGGCATAGCCTCCCCCATTATCAACATCCCTGACCAGAGTGGTACATGGCTTACAGCTGATTAACCTATTTTGACACTTTGTCTCTCTGTACCAGTTTAAATTCCTATCAACAGTATATGAGGGTCCCTTTTTCTCTATCACCTCTTGAACACTTGTTATCTCTTGCGCTTTTTATAATAGCCATTCTAACAGGTGTGAGGTGATATCTCATTGTGTATTTGAATTGCATTTCCCTGTTGATTAGGGCTCCTTTTCATGTACCTGTTGGCCATCCATGTGCGTTCTTTGGGAAAATGTCTATTCAGATTCTCTGTTCATTTTAAAATTGGATTTTTTTTTTGTTATTGAGTTGTATGAGTTCCTTATATTTTTGGATATCAACCCCTTGTCACATGTATGATTTGCAAATATTTTCTACCACCTCTTATCTTTTTACTCTTTCCATAGTTTTACCTTTTCCAGAATGTCATATGGTTGAAATCATACATTATGTAGCCTTTCCAGATTGGCTTCTTTTTACTTAGTATATGCATTTAAGGTTTCTCCATGTCTTTTCATGGCTTGATAACCATTTCTTTTCAGTGTTGAACAATATTCCATCATCTGGATGGAAGGTCCATTTATTCACCTACTGAAGGACATCTTGGTTGCTTCTGAATTTTGGCAATAGTGAATTAAGCCACTGTAGTCACCTCTGAGCAGGTTTTGTATGGACATGTTTTCAATTCTTTTGTGTAAACACCAAGGAATGTGATAGCTGGATCAGATATTTAGGGCATGTTTAGTTGTGTAAACCAGCAGATAGTCTTTCAAAATGGATGTACCATTTAGCACTTTATCCAACAATGAATGAGAGTTCCTGTTGTTCCACATTTTTGCTAGAATTTGTTGGTGTTAGATTTGGGGCATTTTCATTGCTGTGTAGTTGTATCTCAATGTTTCATGTGATTCTATGTCACCTGTGTATCTTTCTTTGGTGAGGTGTCTGTTCAGATCTAGTTTTTAATTGGGCCATTTGTTCTCTTAATCATTAAGTTTTAAGAGTTTTTTGTCTATTTTGAATAACAGTATTTTTTTTGCAATGTTTTCTCTCAGTCTATAGGTTGCGTTCTCTTTCTCTTTGAGTGTCTTTTGCAGAGAAGTTTTTAATCTTCATCAAGGTCAGCTTACCAATTCTTCCATGGATTATGCCTTTGTTATTTTATCTAAAATCCATCACTGTGTATCATTGCTATACAGCAAGTATACCCATTGTTATACCTATGTATCATTTCTATATCTAGAAAACAATGAGACATGTATGTATCCTTAAAAGTATATGTCTCATTGTTTTCTAGGTCCATGAATTTAGATAGAAAAAAATTTTATCTGTGTTTTCACTAGCCTTTTTTCAAGAGTTTCACTATTTTTACTAGTTTATTGTCTTCAACTATGAATATTGGTAATGAAACATTATTCTGAGAAAGGGTCCATGGGCTTCATTTGATTGCCAAGGCCCATGGCATATTCCTGCTAGGGTATTTCCTTAGGAGTAGCATTGCTGGATCTCAGAGAATGTGTTTTCACATTATTATTAGGAAACCAGCAGATGCCATTCCTTCCTTTCTCACCAGGATTCCTCATCTGCTACAGGACTCAGGCAGTAAGGTGGGTGACTATTTTCTCAGTTCTACAAAGGATGGCATATAACCAGTCCATTCTAGATGGGAAGATGAAAAGTTAATTTGTTATAGACAGTGAATTCCTCAGGGCATTAGGGATTATTTCCCTCCTGAAGCACAGTTTTGGCATTCAGTTCTTGGTTGGCTTACTGGAAGCTTCTCTTTCCTGCTGTGGCTGTACTGGAGTGAGAACAATTGAGGCTTAGACCCTAGCTCTGCCACTTACTAGGAGTGTGACTTTGAGGGGTTACTTAATCCCTGAATCAGTGTGCACACTATACAATAGCGGTGGTGTTGACATCCGGGGGTTATTTGGAAATTAAATACATGATCTGTATCAAGTAACTAACACAGTTACTGGCACCAGGTAGGGTCACTATGAGTTGTTTCCTTCTGAAACCGCATTCCCTATATTAGAAGGAACCAGAGATATGGATACTAACACAAGATTTAAATTTTCTTCTTTCCCTTTCTTCCTTGAACTGCAGAGTTGCTTTTAATTTCATCTTTATTATTCCAATATGCTCTTACGTGGTTCTAGTGACCTCCCTGTTGTTAAGAGTCTTTAGGGGAAGAGTTAGCATTCATCATTGGCAGCTCCAGAAACAGTGATGTGGAGGTCACACACCTTGCTCTGGGCTTGCAAGAGCTGCTGTGGGATTAGGGGAAGAGTTAGCACTCATCATTGGCAGCTCCAGAAACAGTGATGTAGAGGTCACACACCTTGCTCTGGGCTTGCAAGAGCTGCTATGGGATTAGGGGAAGAGTTAGCACTCATCATTGGCAGCTCCAGAAACAGTGATGTGGAGGTCACACACCTTGCTCTGGGCTTGCAAGAGCTGCTATGTCAGTGTCTTATCACAGTGTCCTTTAGTCCTGCCCCCCCAACTCTAATTACTCGGTAATCTTTGGAGGAATCTTTTCACCTTTCATTAAGTACTTTGTGTGTACCAGCTTATAGTATTAGGAATTTTGCATTCAATTTGTCTAGATTTGTTTGGTGTTTGCAAAGATAGTGTAATTTCCTTAGGTAAAATAGAATTAACAACAGAAGGACACCTCACAATTTAAATAGTAGGCATTAAAGGAAGGCAGACCGTTACAAAGTACTTTTTCTGTTCCTTGGCAAAAGAGCTATGCTGTGATGAATAATGTATTTTAGGACATACCTGGGTTTTCTATCGTGGTTTGGTTTACATGCATCAAGGGAAAAAAACCCTACTTCTTTGAATTTGTTGTCAAATGCAATACAAGTTCGATTACTGTAAGAGACTTTTGAAAGAATAACTGTCTTGTTACTAAGAGAAGGAAATTATTTCTATCTAGCAATGCATGTAATAGATATGGCCTATCATCTTCTTGGGAGGGGTGTTTCATATATGAAAGGTGAGAATTAATATGTCTGCATCATTCATTTATTTCTAAAATATTTATTACATACTTTTTATGTATTGGATGCTTTGATAGATACTGGATATCTTACTGTAAAAGCACAGATACTGTTTCTGCCCATGGGTGCAAATGGCCCACGAATGTCCAGAGGTTTAAGTTTATGTGCAGGGAGGGATGTTGTCCTTATAGGTTAATAACCTGTTGTTTGAAAACCATAGGTGTTGTAAATATTTCCTTTGGCATTTAATAAGAAAAAACTGATGGATTTCATTTGAGTTAAGGAATATATGGAAAATTCTTCTTCTTATCCATGTGCGCAGTTCCCGAGGGGGTTGATCCGTGGACCTGCTTCATCCACAGACCAGGAAACAGCCATAGTGGAGATTGAAACGTGGTAGGATACTCTGGCTACTGGGTCAGATATGTCATCCCTGGAGCTTCTCCTTACGTGTCTGATCTGGGAAGACACAGATATCTTGTTTCTAATAAGAGACTTTATACCCTGGACTTACGTCTTTTAACAGAAACATCACAAAGTTGGTTTTTTTTTTCAGAGCCATTATGACTAGAAACACTGTGTTGGGGGAAACACTAGTGTTAAGGTAGGGAATTCTTTTTACTTCATTAAGGACGATTGATTTTGGCAAATTAATCAAGTAAGGGCCAATTGGAAGACAAAAAAAACCCAACAAACAAAGGAGGGAAGTTAAAGTTAAGTGACATTAGAGTCATCTATTGTGTACAGGTGATTTTTTTTGTTTCTAAGTTTCCATGTTCAACTAATATTTCAAAGACAAGACAAGGAGACATCAATGTATATTAAATGGATATTTAAAATATACTTTTGTATATAGTCTGTCTAGGTAGCGAAGCAAGAAGGTCAGAGGTGGGAAGATGGTGAGAGAGGTGGGAAGAGAGGATGAGGAAGAAGCTAGCTCTCAGTGACATAGAGAAATTGCTGGAAGGGAGCCATGTGGAGCAAGAAGGCAGCAGGAGGTGTACCTACTCTGTTAAATTGGCCATTTTTTTTCAAAGTCAAATTTTAGTGACCCTGACTGTCCTTTGGAATTCTACTTACTATGCATAAGCAATTGTTCTGAACACTCCAAGAACTGTCATTGAATTCCTACCGATTTTCAAGTACGAGAGTCGTACAGCTACTTCCTACCCTCACTTTCCCAACTTCTACATCTCAAAGAGGTATTTTTCTAAGGACTCTGCCTAAAGCATTATCACAACATGAGTCCCATAAAACTGAACAGAGATACGTTTGGATCAGGTAGTCAGAGAAAAAGGAAGAGTTGAGTTAAACATTTTCAGGTATTCAAAAAGTTATTGTGCATATGTGAGAACTTATGAGTCCTTATCTCAACTGAGGATGTAATAGGAGAAACAAGCTTAAGCATTCTAAGGACTTAGTGTAGCCAAGAAGAGCCGTATTACTAAAAAAAAGAGAGCTGTTGAAATTAAGATGAGTCTTTAGATGTCTAAAGTGAAAATTAAAAATTTTTTTTTAAAAAGGAGACTGTTCACCCATGGTAGTTAATTATTTATCCTGTATGTGCTTTGACTCTCAAGACTGTTAAGGTAAACTGAGGCACATAAAAAATTTGAAGAGTTTATTGATGCAAACATTGACTGGAATTGGGCGGCACTAGATCAGAGTGGTTAGGAGAGTTCCAGTGACAGGAGCCAGGGGCTGGGTTTTTGTAAGGAAGATGTAGAAGCAAAGAAAATAAATTATTCGATTGGTTATAGTTTACGCAGTTGCCTCCTGGGGGAAATCCTCACTGGCTGTCGAGATTGGTCGTTCTTAAGGTTCACATTCTCAGATTCCAGAGCACTGACTATGGGTTAGGTTTTGATTTGCTTACGTAGACTATGAAGGCACTGAGTAGACATAGTTTAATGACCTCCCTGTTTAAATACTTTACTAAGACTACAGACACACAGCTCTATAATTCTGTGGGTTTATGCATGTGGTAAAAATAATTTTTTGTCTGGCTTTAAAATCATGTTATTCCATACTGTTGGTTTAGGATCTTAAAACGTTTCTAGTATAAGGCGATGCTTTTGACATTTCAAGCTCAGTTGATTTGAGTCTGTTGTTAGAATATGTCATAGAGAAGTGAGGGAGAGCATGAGTCAGTCTTGGGTACCACCAGCGGGGCCTCAGGGCTTTGACATGAGCGACAGAAGTTGGAGACCAGCCCTGGAGATGACACAGTGACCTTGGGGATTATCCCCTCGGAAGTGGGCCTCTGTTGTTCTGAACTCTAGGGCAATGGTCTTCCAACTTTTTGGTCATGTGCCCCATGGTAAAAAAAAAAAGTGAGTATCATAGACATGCATTTACTTATTTATATTTATTATTGTATTACTGAATTGTATACATTATTGAACATATATGAAGATAAATTTAACTATAGGAGATAAAAGTAAATGTGAATTTAGTTTCCAGCATTTTCTTCCACACCCTGCTGCACTGTTTGGGTCCTCCCTTGGCACGCACAGACCCGCTGACCTGGTATGGCACCATTATGATGACTCAGCTGTTTGTGTTGCCTGAGCATGTTAACTCGCTACATGATCTTGCACAGACACCTCCAATTTATTCCTAAAGTGGAGGTTAATTTTAGCTCTCTCATAGAAGTGCTTTGGAGATTAAATGCAACAAGGTATCTAACGTTGTTCACACAGTGTGTGTGAAGTGTTAGCTACTTTTCCTGATGCCACTGACAAGTTTCTCTTCATTCCCCTCTGTCTCGCCTCTTCTGTCCATTCATGAAACCTACTTCCTTTTTTTCTTTTGCTTCACGAAACTGCTCACTGCATCTACTCTGTGTGTTTCTGTTGGCTTTCTTCCTAAGTCTCATGTGCAGAGAGAGGATCTGTTTGGGCTAATTGGTCATTTTGCCTGGGACAGTCCTGGTTTTCACTTGTTGTCCCTGTGTCATTACAGGGGTTCTTTTAAAGGTTTGGAAATTAAGGATATGCTCATCCTTTTATCAGTCACCATCAATTATAGAGGATTTCTGTGGGAGCAGTTCTCTTGATTGAAGGCCCCCTCTTTGGCCCTGCACAGCCTAGACATGGTTATCTTCAGATAAGGTGTTAATCTCTAGTTTACCCTGTCTGTTACCAGAAGAGAAGGGTTCCATGACTTAACTGTTTATAAGGAAATGATAAGGGGAGTGGTGAGTGTGGCATAATTTCTGAGAGCTGTCTCATGTAAGAGGGAAACTAAATACATAGAACAATGTATTACTTTATGAAAGGGCTAGGCAGGGGGAGTCTGTAACCATAACTGTCTACCCAGATTGCAAAATGAAAATCAAGAACTTAGTGAGTATTGAACTTGGAAATCTGAATTTTTGGCCTAAAGCTCAAAATCAGGATGAATATTTTCCACTGAGAAAAAGTTCTTTTGGTTTCGAATGAAAGGTGCTATTATGTAAAGCCACACTAAAGTTCATAGCAGGAGTTAGAAATAGGTCTTGTTCTCCTCCTGGCTCTCTAGGAGGGGCAAAATAGTTTCCTGTTCTCCCAATGCTTTACTCAAGACTGTTGCTTCTAGTCTTGTGGGCTTTTTAAATTATGGTTCCATGCTTTATATATAGATAAATAACTGAGTTATGTACCTGTATCTATTCTGTTAGGTGATAGAATAACACACAAGTTTCTTATGAAGGATAACCAAGCTATGGGTTTGGGGCAGGGAATTTTCTTGTCTAGGGTATGGAATTTGTTGGAGGATAATAAAGTTTAATGAAGTATTGATGTGAGATTGGTGAGTTGGTGGAAGACATTCAAGATGAAGTAAATAAATTTGCATTTGATGGATGGAGACTTCTCGAACAGGATAATGTTAAAAGCAGTGTTGGAAGACACTGATCCAGTGGTGTCAAGACTGAGTTGCAAGAGTAGATGTGAATGATGGAGAGTCAAGCAAGCACATAGTTGTTCTTGCTCGTTCTAAAAGGTGATGAGCTATCAGCTTCTGTGAAGTTTAGCCAGTGGAGAATGGTGGCTGTAGTAATAGTACAAGAGCCATATCAGGAAAATCTTATGGAATTTGGATAAAACTTTATAGTAGTTGAATAAGTAGAGTTGAACATGTTTTTAAGCACCCATCAGGTTTGAACTATATGAAATTACCAATATTTGGCTTTTTAAATCTACCAAAGTGGTAGTTTTGTATGGTTCCTTGTGACACACATCTGGCTGGAGAGATGGCTATGCTCAAAAATGGGTAATAGCATCCGTGAGGAATCGAGAATTACAAGGGTAGCAATACCAGTCGGGTGTGGGAAGAAGTTTTAAGAGATTCAGAACTGAGTTACGAGCGGAGTGAATTGTGGAATCAAAAATGCAATAAAAAAGTCAATAAAGGCAAATTTCATGAATGATTTTTCTTTGAAAGTTGAGACGTGTATTTTTAGGTACTTACTGAAAGTCCAGATAAAACAATATAGTCTTGAAACCGGATTAAGTACTGCTTAACCAATGTAGAGAAACTTTTGGAAGATTGATTACCCCTTCAGACAGTTTGGTCCTGAGCCGGACAATTGCTCAGTTTTGAATTATTTGGATATTTAGTAGGAAAAAGTATTTTTTTGAATTTGAAAGGGCATCTGGAGGCATGTTTTTCTCACTTTGATAGTTATTCTTGTGTAGCTACTAACATGATTAGACTCAAAGTAATTAAAAAAATTAAGAAATAACTCTCTCGTGTGCATGTGCACACGTATGCATACATAACCCACCCACACCCATACACACACCCAATAGGAGAACACCTGAGATCGTTGGAGAAAAAGGCAGGTACATACAACATGCACTGTTTGTTCCTGTTATTGTTAAGGTATAGTTGATACACAACATTATATTACTTTCATGGGTACAGCATATGCTTTGATATTTGTACCTGTTTGCGGAATGATCTCCACAATAAGTCTAGTTAACATTTATGATCATACACAGTTGCAGAATTCTTTTTCTTGTAACGAGAGCTTTTAAGACTTTTAGACAATTTCAACTACGCAATGCAGTATTATGACATACAGCTGCCATGCTGTACATTACATCCCTTATTTATTTTATAACAGGAAGTTTGTACCTTTTGACTTTCTTCACTCCTTTTGCCCAGCCCTGCCCCCTTGCCTCCGGCAGCCATCAGTCTGTTCTATGGATCTGGGAGATTTTTTTTTGTTTTGAGATTCCACATATAAATGTAATTATACAGTATTTGTATTTCTCTATCTGACTTATTTCGCTTAGTATCATGCCCTCAGGGTCCACCCAGCATGTTGCAAATGGCAAGATTTCATCTTTTTTGGTAGTGGACTAGTATTACATTATATGTGTATAATTTTCTTTATCCATATTTTCTTTACCCATCTGTCAGTGGACACTTAGGTTGCTTCTCTGTCTTAGTTACTGTAAATAATACTGCAGTGAACTTGAGGGTTCAGAGATGTTTTCAAGTTAGTGTTTTTGTTTTCTTTGGATAATTACCCAGAAGTGGATTTGCTGGGCCATATGGTAGTTCTCTCTTTAGGATTTTAGGAACCTCTGTTCTGTTTTCCATTAGTGGCTGTACCAATTTACATTCCCATCAAAAGTGCACAAGGGCCCCCTTTTCTCCCCCTTGTCTTTTTGTTAACAGCCATTCTAGCTGAGGTGACAGTGCGTTGACCAATACACTGTTCTGAAACGCCCAATTTGGTTGAATTACTTTGATAATCCTTTACTTTTCTTCACGCACATCTTATTGGTGAGTATAAATTAGTCATAAATGGCCCACGTGTGCTTCAATAATAAAGAAGATTAACAGCATTGCCACATTAACTTGGTGGTGCTGTCAGCAAACCAAGGTGGTGTGAGTCATGCGTCTGTGATGAACTCTCCTACAGACTCTGGAAAAAGGTGTGTGTGGCCAGCCCGAGATCCCCAAGGAGGCAGGCCACGTTAAGCAGGACGAAGCAGAAGCAGATGAAGGACATTTATATGTTTTGGAGTGGCAAACTGTCAGGTTGTTTCTGCTCATTTCCAATTCAAACTCATGCCCAGCACTTCCTGAACACCACGGAAAACACTAGCCCTGTCTTCTTATGCTCAGTGAATGTGGGACATGGGGTGGAGCAGAATGGGCTCATTCTCCAGGTTCCCTTCATTTGCATGCATATTTTATTGGGTCTTCAAAGAAGCAACTCATGAAGAGCCACGCAAGAACGTGTGTGTGAGAGAGAGAGGGAGAGATGGCTTTTCTGGCTGTTTGTGCCCACTTGGGGTGAATGGGGATAGGAGTGAAAATGGCTGGAGCTTATATGAGGCTGTTGCTGTAGCTAGGGGAGCTAAAATGGTGATTTGCATCAGGTTTTTTATTGAATCCCACTCTGTGTCCCCCCAGGTTAGTTACTGTTGGGTTATTCAAAAGTCATTTATTGTCCAGTATCTGAAATCTCCTTTTGAGAGAGTTACTAGGTAAGTTGGGGAGATACACATCTATCCATAAAATAAAGAACAGCAAAAATAGTTTATAATCATTAGATTCTGAGAAGGGGGTTTCTTGTGAGTCATTGTGGTCAGGGAAGTCTTCTTGGAAGGAGGAGGTTTAAATTTGAGTTAAATTTCAATCCAGTTGGCATTTATTGAATACCTGCTATGCTTGTCTCCGTTCTTGGTACTGGGACTAAGATTTGAGTTATGAATGAAAAAGCACTCTTGGTGTGATTCTCTCGTGTAGATAGAGGCACTTACATGCTTTTTGATAATTGTGTTCCACAAACAACATTATGACCACCACATTATTTTCTTTCTCACCTTTTCAAACCAAATACTTGCTAATTTTTGCTTGGTTAAATTGTGATTTCGCCTGTGGACTTCTGTATCTCCTCCAAGTGGAGATATTATTAAGGAATTTCATCTCCTTTCTTAAGGCGTTGGTTCTGGGAAGGAGCTCAAGAGTGCCTCTTCAAACAACGTGAGTCAGCCCCCCAGGAGCCGTGGTCCTAACGAGCAGATAGCTCAACTTTGCGGTCTGGGCTGTTGGAAAATAATCCTGTGCCATTTACCAGGTTGTCAGAGTATCCGGAATTTATGCCTCAAACAAACGTTTATGTCTGTGCTGCAGAGAGTTGCTTTCAGCTTTTGCCTGGACGTAGTGACACAGACCGGGGGCATCACAACGTGCAATCCTTAGCAGGGCAATCCAGACCGCGCGTCAGCTGAACCAGCTCATGTTCCGTGAAGTCACATCTGCTTTATTTATGTCTGTGTTTGTTCAAGGATGAAAGGAAAGAAGCACCAGGGCTTCTTTATGTTCCCATGTTTTCATCTAGCAGGCGAGGAACATGGGAGGTCTGTGATTCGTCGTTCCTGGCTAACATCAAAGCTCGCTGATTCTGGCAAAGCCATTGCTAATCTGTGGGCAGGATAGGCCTTTATGACCCTTGAGAACATTTGTAATGCTGCTACCTGGGAAATATCTCTCAGTTTTGCAAAACCATTTTATCTGATAAAAGTAGCACCCACCATCATTTGCCTAACTTTTAACAAAGAGCCTCTGACCATCTATAAACGAATAACATTCTTGCAAAATTATTTTCCTCTGTACTCTCACTTTCCTTTTAAAAGATCATGGTAACCACTTTCTTAAGAAAGCCATGTAGGCGACAAGACACTGTAGAAAAGAGAGAACATTTCCTTTTGGTTTATTGTTTTTGCTTTATTTTTTAAGCATATCATAATTGGGATCCAGTTAAATGGCAGGCTCATGTGAGGGCCAAATAATCCACACTTCCAATAAAAAACTTCAGAGGTGCCAAGGTTGTAGGATCTATTTCAACAGCTAAAAACTAATAAAACTAAGATTTATTTGTTCTTTTCCTCAGTTATTCATGTATGTGTTCATTCATCCAGAAAACATTCATTGAACACCTGCTAAGTGCTGAGAACTGTTCAGGTGGTGATATGCTTTGTAGAAAAGTAGAGCAAGGTAGAAAGGAGTGCTGGCTGGAAGATGGTTGCTGTTTTTACAGTGCCAGGGACGGCCCTGCTGATGTTTGAGCAGAGGACTGATACAGGAGAGGGGATTGACTATGCAGAAATCTTGGGGAAAATGCAAAGGCAGAAAGCCTCAAGGTCAAAGGCCCTGAAGTAGGGGTGTCCTGGATAAGTAATAACAAGCAGGTAGGGGTGGCTGGGGTGAAACTTGTGAGTGGCCTTGGGGTAGCCCATGAAGTCCGGAAGGTCACTGGGCCTGGTGGAGGCAGAGTACCAGTGGTGGGCTTTGAGCAGAAGCTTCCTAGACCTGACTTGTGTTTTAAGAGGCCCACTTCCCCTGTCATGTAGAGAATCGGTGATCAGAGGGCAGGAGTGGAAGCAAGGAGACTCGGTTAAAGGCTGTTGCTGTAGTCAGGGGAGAACTGATGGTGATTTGGATCAGGTTGGTGAGTTGGTGAGAAGTCAGATGCTAGATGTATTTCAAAGGTAGAACCTGTAAGAATTTTATTATTTTGGATGGGAGGTACAAGAGATGGGAGTCAAAGGTGGCTCTAGGGTTTTTAATCAAGGCACCTGGAAAGGTGAAATTGCTTCACTGAGCTCATATATGTGCTAGACTACTCTGCGGGGTGTACATGTAAACTTGATCAATTTTGACATGTACATATATACAGTTATACTTATTTATGTAACTACCATATAGAATGCTCTTTTTAAGTTTTTTTGAGATATAATTCATATAACATAAAATTTACCATTTAAAGTACACAATCGACTAATCTTTAGTGTATTCACAAGTTTGCACAACCATAAGCACTTTCTGATTCCAGAACGTTTTCATCACCCCAAAAACATAGAGCCAATGGCAGTCACTCCCCCTAACCTCCCCCTTTTACTCCTGGCAACCACTAATCTGCTTTGGATCCTTATAGATTTGCCTATTCTGGATTTTTCATATAAATGGAAACATATAAGGCTTTTGCGCCTGGCTTCTTTCCCTTAGCATAATGGTTTCAAGGTTTATTTGTGTTGTAGCATCATGAATCAGTAAATCGTTCCTTTTTTATAGCTGACTAATATTCCATTGTTTGGATATACTGTATTTTATCTATCCTCCATGGATGGAATTTTAGGTTGTTTCTAATTTTTGACTATTATGAATAATGTTAGAAACATTCATGTGGAGTTTTTGTGGGGATATGCGTTTTCAATTCTCTTGGGTATATACCTAGGAGTGAAAAGTCCATAGTCATTTGTGGCTAGCTTCTTATATAAACGTTGTGCCTGTGTAATTCATTGAAGGTGTTGCATGTAGCAGTTCATTCTTTTTCATTACTTTTAGGATCCTGTTCTTTGATCATGCCGCCATTTATCCATTCTCTGATTCACTGACATTTGGATTATATCCAGTTTGGAGCTGCGATGAATAATACTGCTGGGAACAATCTTTACATGTACTTTGGTTGGCAGAAGCACTCATTTTCCTTGGTAGACATGTAGAAGTAGGATTGCTTGGTCGTTCGTCTTGTTCTTTATCTGTCTTGCCACATCATTTTGGTGTGCTTGTTCACACTGGTGCTGGGCACTCCCTTGGATTCTTGCAGACCTGCTCCAGGAGTTCTTTCCTGCCTGGGCACACATCCAGGACTGACATTTCTTCTTTCTCGTCCCTCTAAAGCATCTTATAACAATCTTCTCTTTCCTTATGTAGTTTTTCTTCTGTTAATTAACAAAGCAGGGTTGGGCTCATGCCTGCTTACACCTCACTGTGTTTGTGCAGTGACCAGCTTGAGAACCTAAGATGATTTATAGTGGCACTATACTATATAGTGGCATAATAATAGTGGCATTATATATCATCACCTTATAATAGTGATTACTAGGGGTTCTTGAGGGGCCTAGATCCCTCTCAGAGTCTGATAAAAGTTATGGGCCCTCTGATGGAAATGTACCTGTTAATACACACATACACACACAATTTTTCTGACACTTTTAGGGGATTGTGGACTTCCCTGAATCTCCTCCAGTGGTAGGTTCATGGTTCCCAGGTTAAGAATATTGTCTATTTTGTAATGCCTTTAAAAAGTATCAGTACTCCTCAGTACCCCCTGACTCTTTAAGATCTACCTCAAGTTGCCACTGCCAACTGATGTAGACATAGGAAAGAGCATATATGCACAGATACAAAACTGGCTAACAGAGAGATCAGGACCCAGCTGGCAAAAGAGGTAAGAGATAGGGGCACTTAGAAAAAGCATTATAATACCCACTCTTTTCAGTTCTGCTACCATTTGGGAATTTTTCTAATTTCATCCTTCACCATTCTTGTTAAGCTGCATAGCTAGAGATTAAAAGGAGTACATTGCAGTTGAACTGGACCCTCCCAGGCTGAGAAGGCGTCACCTTGACCACAGGGAGAGCTGGCATCCCAGTGGGAAGTGCACGCCTCCAGCTCCCTCCCTCCCCAGGAACCTTCCCCTCCTCAGTCTGGGCGAGTTTCCTGTCCCCTGTTTTCTTACTGAGTGAGTAATTGGGTGCTATTCAATCTCAGAGTTCCATGGGAAAGAACGTGTGTGCACTGAATGAAGTAGACGATTCAATAGTCCAGAATAAATTCAATCTTTTTCTTGGGAAAATGGACTTATTTTTGTTTTTAAATATTTATGGGTTTAAAATTTTACCAAAGTTACAAAGTGAAAATCATTTCCCCTTGTCTGCGGTGCCCACTTCCATTCCTCAGGGATAACTCCCGTTAACATCTTCCAAGTTTTTATCAGGGGTATAAAAGCACGGGGTAGATTTGTTTGTTTCTCCAATGCTAGGGTCCCATTATCCAGTGTTGTGCGCTCGCTTCTTCCACTTTGCCTGGTAGCACAGACCTGCTTCTGGGTTTGTGCTGTTTACGTTTGTGATGATTAACCTTCCTCTCTCCTTAGGTCTTCTTATAATGCTCATTTCCCCTTATTTACTTGTTTGTAGAGCAGTGGGTACCCTAACCACCAAAGATGACCAATAAGTATATTTTTTTATAACTAAGAACTCATGGATTTTAACATGTTTGATATACTTTAGTCCAGTTCGCTCATTAATCTTGATGCTTAGACAGGCTCATCTTTGATGAGTGGTAGCCTCTTCAAGGCTGTGTGACTCATAGTTTGCCACGACTCAGGAGTTGAGGCTGGCTTCCTCACTTTCAGGCATGACAAGGTATTCCAGGCTATTCTTTTCTTCAAATCAAAATTAAATTTTGGATAAGCTTCAATTTTATTTCATGCTGCGTTTGGGAAAATTTGTCTCACTAGGTTTAACCGGATCTACCTGCCGCACCCCTGGGTGTGCGCCTTATCAGTCAATCGCCAATTCGTTTTGAGAGCTTCCCTGGACGAGGCAGCCAGCTTGGTCCTGTCGGTCCTGTCACGTAGCAAACAAGTCACCCCGGTCTTCTTCTGCCTCCCGTACCAAGCAAATGACAACCCAAATGAAAAAAACAAACCCTGATTCTATCTTCCACGTTTATCTTTTATCTTAAGAATATTTATGGGAAACCAGTGATCCATAGAAAAGGAAGCAGTTGAGGGCCATATGCAAATACAGTAATTCATTTTCTTCAGTTTTAACTGTAAAGGAATTTATATGCAATAAAATTCACTCATTTTAAGTGCTCAGTTCAAAGAGTTTTGGTAAATGTATACAGCTGTGGAACCAGCCCTACAATCACTCTCTCATTGCCCCAGAAAAGTTTCTTCTTGTCCCTGCACAGCCCTTGAGCCTATCCCATTTTCAGGCAACCACTGACCTTCTTTTGGATGCTATCATTTGACCTTTCTTAGGATTTCATGTAAATGACATCACATAGGACATAGTCTTTTGTGTCTGGCTTCTTTCATTTATGCTGATGCTTTTGAGGTTGATCCATGCTGTTGCGTGTGTCAGTAATTCAGCCTCTTTTTTTTTTTCCGAAGTAGTAATCCATTGTTCAGATAGACTATCATGTTTCCAGTTGAGTTGTCCTCCCTTTTTTGATTATTATAAATAATGCCAATACAGACCTTTGCATACAGGGTTTATGCGGACATAGGTTTTAACTCTCTTGAATAGATCCTTTGGAATGGGATTACTGGGTCCTATATTAAATGTATATTTAGCTTTTTGAGAAGTATTTTCCAAAGTAGCCAGACCGTTTTGTATTCATACCCTGAATGATGTATGACTGTATGTATGTGGCATGCATATAGGAGGGTTCCAGTTGCTCTATATCCTCACCACCCATGTGGTATTGTCATTTTAATTTTAGCCTTTCTGGCGGGTGTGTAGGGTCTGTAATTGTGGTTTTAGTTTGCATTTCCCTAATGACCAGTGGTGTTGAGCATCTTTTCATGGGCCTTGTTGGCCTTCCATGTATCTTTTCTTTCTGTTCGTACCTTTTTGGGCAGTATGTGTTGTTTTCATTGAGTTGTAAGAGTCCTTTCCATAATCTGGCTTCAAGTCTTTGTTAAATATATGTTTTGCTTTTGCAACTTGTTATTGAGTTCATGTTTGATAAGGAAATGTCCAATTCATCTATATATTTGTTTGAAATGCCAAAGATACTATCTTTTTTTTGTTGTTATTATTTTTTTAATTGAAATATAGTTGATATACAATCTTTTTTTTATATAATTTATTTTGGTATCATTAATCTACAATTACATGTGCAATATTATGGTTATTAAACTACCCCTTCATCAGGTGCCCCCCACCCACCCCATTACAGTCACTGTCCATCAGCATAGTGAGATGCTATAGAATCACTACTTGTCTTCTCTGAGTTGTACAGCCCTCCCCGTGCCCCCCCAACATTACCTCTGCTAATCGTAATGCCCCTTTTTCCCTCTTATCCCTCCCTTCCCACCCATCTTCCCCAGTCCCTTTCCCTTTGGTAACTATTAGTCCATTCTTGGGTTCTGTGAGTCTGCTGCTGTTTTGTTCCTTCAGTATTTTTTCTTTGTTCTTATACTCCGCATATGAGTGAAATCACTTGATACTTGTCTTTTTCGGCTTGGCTTATTTCACTGAGCATAATACCCTCTAGCTCCATCCATGTTGTTGCAAATGGTAGGATTTGTTTTCTTCTTATGGCTGAATAATATTCCATTGTGTATATGTACCACATCTTCTTTATCCATTCATCTACTGATGGACACTTAGGTTGCTTCCATTTCTTGGCTATTGTAAATAGTGCTGCGATAAACATAGGGGTGCATCTGTCCTTTTCAAATTGGGCTGCTGCATTCTTAGGGTAAATTCCTAGGAGTGGAATTCCTGGGTCAAATGGTATTTCTATTTTGAGTTTTTTGAGGAACCTCCATACTGCTTTCCACAATGGTTGAACTAATTTGCATTCCCACCAGCAGTGTAGGAGGGTTCCCTTTCCTCCACATCCTCGCCAACATTTGTTGTTGTTTGTGTTTTGGATGTTGGCCATCCTCACTGGTGTGAGGTGATATCTCATTGTGGTTTTAATCTGCATTTCTCTGATGATTAGCGATGTGGAGCATCTTTTCATGTGCCTGTTGGCCATCTGAATTTCTTCTTTGGAGAAGTGTCTATTCATGTCCTCTGCCCATTTCTTAATTGGATTATTTGCTTTCTGTTTGTTAAGGTGCATGAGTTCTTTATATATTTTGGATGTCAACCCTTTATCAGATACGTCATTTATGAATATATTCTCCCATACTGTAGGATGTCTTTTTGTTCTACTGATGGTGTCCTTTGCTGTACAGAAGCTTTTCAGCTTGACATAGTCCCACTTGTTCATTTTTGCTTTTGTTTCCCTTGCCCGGGGAGATATGTTCATGAAGAAGTCGCTCATGTTTATGTCCAAGAGATTTTTGCCTATGTTTTTTTGTAAGAGTTTTATGGTTTCATGACTTACATTCAGGTCTTTGATCCACCTTGAGTTTACCTTTGTGTATGGGGCTAGACAGTAGTCCAGTTCAAAGATACTATCTTATCCAGAGAAAACAACAATCCTTTTTATGCACAATTTTATAGTCAGGGAGAGAAAAGTAAAAAAAATTAGAGTGTTCAGAGCACAGGGACTTTATGGAACTAATGGGGCAAGAGTAAAATAAGGGGGTACAAGGAAGAAAATGATTAGGAGAGAAGAAAGAACTAGATAAAATCAAAAAGAGAGATGGAATGAGAGAGAACCTGAGAAAGGTAGGAAGAGAACAACACACGAATGTAAAGTGTTGAATGAAAAAGGAGAAATAGATGGGAAAGGAGAAGACAGAGACTCGCAGGGAGAAGAAAATGCCACAACTGTTTCTTACATTCATGGGTCCTGCCTCCTGCATCGGCTGCTCTGTTCCCTCCTCTCTGTTTCCTGCTTCTCATGACCAGCCAGCGTTCTGGAAGTCCTCCTTTTTTTCCCACCTCCCAATTCTTCAATATTCGACTTCTCTGACTTCCAGTGAATGAGATGAGCTGGGCTGTGTGTATCCTTTCCATCCTTGGAGTAAGAAAGTGCAGACTCTGAAGTTAGTTGTTTGGGTCTGAATGTGAGCTCTGCTGCTCGCTGACTCTGGGACCCTGCGCAGAACCTAACCTTCAAGCTTCAGTTTTACCACCTGTAAAATGGGAATGATGGTAGTACCTCAGATTTTTCTATGAAAATTAAAGAATTTATGGGAGGCCCTTATGGTGGAACTTAGTGCTTGGTCCTTAAATGTTAGTTGCTATAAGGGTGGGCGGTGTCAGGGGATGAGGTGTTTCTTGGTTTAACAATGCTTTTATCTTTGGTTCTCCCCAAACTAAAGTGCTTCGGTTACAGAACATCACAGCAAACGTCCTGCTTCTGAAACTCCAAGATGTAAACACAACTGTATTTGCTCATCTGGGATGTGCAGTTGGAAGTAATAATAATGAGTATTTACATAGTGCTTGAACTTTGAGCATTTTAGCCTTGTCCTGAAAGATCTGTGGTAGTAGAGGACTTACAGGTCTAGGGCTGCCATTTCCTGGCCTCTAACGGTGAGATGACAGACCAAACCACGCTGTGATAAACACAGCTGAGGCAGGTGACAGGTCTGAGCATGTTATCAGCAAATAGTGGACGTGAGCTCTACCCCTTCGTGCCAGTCACTTCTGCCACAGTTTCCATCATAAACAGAAAGCAGTGTTTGGAAGGGGCCTCCTTCCCAAAACAACATCCCTTCTGGGGCATTTCTCATCTGCCTGAATACTATCGTAAATGTTTACTTGCCTGTGATCAATTTGTGTTTTTTTGACTTTTCCAATTGCTGGCAAGATTTTCCTTACACTGAACTAAATTTTGCTTTGATTCTGGATCAATATAGGAAAAAATTTCTTCCCTGTTTTACATGTAAACCTTCAACTGTATAAATTGAGATTATGCCTACTCTTTGTTTTTTCCATCAGGTAACATTTGCCAGTTCCTACTGTTGTTCTTCAATGACATGATTTCTGTATTTTGCTTGCTTTCCCATTTGCCCACCTTTGGACAGTTTATTAGGGTGCCACTTTAAACAGGGCACTTCAATCAAGCCCCAGCCTGGATGCATTCCTACCTCCTGTAGTTGGGATCCCATTCTTTTGTTAATCAGCCTAAAATGGCTGCATCAGTTCTTCAGCTGTCACATCACAGTATTCATTCATTATATTTGGGATGATCATGTACTTTATCCTCTAAACCAGGATACTTATGAGAGTGAAATGGGACACGATACTTCGCTCAGGCAACAGGCGCGGACACACGGGGATGTGTGGTCATTCTGTTCAAGCTGAACTCAAGCCTAAGGTCTAGGCCTTTTTGTTTTTAGCTCTTGTTGCTGATAGTCCTAGAGTGCTCCACTCTGTCATGGACTTGAGCAGTCGGATATTTCTGAACATAAATGGGGACCTTTATATTTGGGCTTGTTTAAAGTTTCATTGTGTTGATGTTTGTCTTGTCCAGATTACAAAGTCTAGAATTTAAAAAAATTGAGGTATGGTTGATACACAGTTTGGTTTAAGGTGTACGACACAGTGATTCAACAATTACATTTACAACGAAGTTCTTATCAATGTAAGTGTAGTTACCATCTGTCACCATTCAAAGATATTACAGTGTTATCAACTATATTCCTTAGCTATATTTTCATCCCTGTGACTTATTTATTTTATAATTAGAAGTTTGTTCTTTTAATCCCCTTCACCTATTTTACCCATTCCCCCATCCCCATGGCAACCACCAGTTTGGTCTATGTGTTTATGAGTCTTTCTGTTTTGTTTGTTCATTTATGTTTTAGATTTCACAAATAAGTGAAATCATGATATTTGTCTTTCTCTGCCTGACTTGTTTTACTTAGCATAATGTCCTCAAGGTCCATCCATGTTGTCACAAATGGCAATATTTATTCTTTTTTATGGATGAGTAATATTCCATTGTGTATATGTACCACATCTTCTTCATCCACTCATCTGTTAATTGACACTTAGGCTGCTTCCATATATTGGCTTTTATAAATAATGCTGCAGTAAACATAGGGGTGCATAAATCTTTTTGAATTAGTGATTTTGTTTTCTTTAGGTAAATTCCCAGAAGGCAAATTACTGGGTTGTATGATATTTTCAGATAATTCTACAATTTATTAACTATCCCTCTGCAGTCCTGTTTATCTGAAAATTTGATAAACAACTTTCCTGTGTATTCTTCCCAGTTGTTGATATGTAAAAGGTGCCTCCCCCAGCTCTACAGCACCAATCTGTCTCACCCTTATGAGCTATCAGACTCCAGTGGCAAACTGAGGACTAAGATCTTAATTGTTCCCTTCTCAGGTTTTTACATTTATAGGAGACAAAAAGACTAAAGCCTCTCAGAGCAGAAGAACATATATCTAACGATTGTTTCTCAGGTAACTGGCCGGAGTTTTCTTCTTGAAATTCTGAGCATCCTCCATATACCGGATAATAGGTGCTGAATGTGGAGTTACATACAAACTAATTAAGTCACATACTAACTAACTGAAGAACCACTGATAGATAAGTACTGTAGTAAAGGCAGAGGTTAGCCAGAGTAGGGGTAAAAAGAAGGAAGGTATTTTTAAAAGGGCATTCTCCTATTCCATTATAGTTGCCTGTATACAAATTTGGCTGGAAAATTAATAAAAGGATAGTTTTGTGGACTTCAAAAGTCATACATAGAGAAAGAAAAAATATTCCCTTGGTTGTCTCAGTTTCCTCTCTTTTTGACCACAGGATTTCTTTCTCTCCATTGTCTATCAATCTATCTATTTCTGTCTCTCTTTCTTTTTCTATGTATCTATAACTCTATTTGTAATAATTTATATAATACATATACATATAATTTGTATAATACATATGATACATTTGTGTATATACACACACACACACAGACACACACACACACATATATTCAGAGAAGGGAAGGTTCAGTTTCATTTGATCCCCTTTCAAGTTCTAACATTTTCATAGTCTTAAGTCTATAGTTACAAGAGGCCATCTCTCTCCCTCTTCAGTGGTAAGATAGCTGACTTTTGCCTAGAGAAAGTTATCTTGCAATTTTCATGGTTGCCCATTCATGTGTTGTGATAGATTTTAATATTTGCCAACACCTGCAGTAAAATACTCTTTGGCCTTTGTAACATTCTAGAGGGCACTTTATCTCTTAGATACCTTCTCTACACTTGCCTTAGGCTGTGAACAAGAGAAGTAGGTGTTTGGCTTGAAATTTCTATGTTTAAAACAAAACACACTTCTTTTTAAAAACACACCCGACATAAAGAGTTTTTATACAAACACTGTATTTTAGGCTGAGTTTCTTAGAGAAATTTGATAGTTTTATATATATATATATATATGTAAAGAGAGCTACAGTTGTATTTTCAGCTAATGAATGTGTACCTCCCCTCTGACCCACTCTGGATTCTAACTGTGGTGTCCAGTGGCCCCTTGTCCACTGTCCCTTCCCCTAGGGAGAGTTTTCTTACAACTTTCCATTTTATCATTGCAAGGTCCCATTGTCTTCATTGAACTCTGCTGCATCCTGTTTATATCATAAAGAGAAAAAAGAAAAGCTCCCAACGCCTTCCCTCCCCACCTTTCTCCAGGCAGAGGTAAAGCCCTTGCCAACTGTGTTCCCTGTAGTCAGGATGAGGTAATTTTACAAGCTACCATGAAAGAGCCATTTGTTGGAGGCCACCTTTGTGACAGGCATTTGCTGATGGTTTAATATGTCCTGCCTAATTTCAATCTTACAACATCTTTAAGAGGGAGGAGAAATGAAATAGAGTTTGCTTTCCACCATTGCCAAAGGAAGTTGCCGGCCACTGCAAACTTGAATTTTGCGTATAACGACCCCAGATGGAGTCCTAGAGACAGTTTCTGGGGTTCAGAATTGCCTCAGATACAAATATCTTAGAAAGTGCTTTTATAGATACAAAGCAAAGCATTTTAAAACTGCGTAGATAGGTATTGTAAGTGAGATTTAGACTGGTTCCCTGCCAGATTTACACGGATTCACATGGGAAGGTTAGTTCTTTGATTTACAGTATTATGTGCCGTAGGTTACATGTTCCACACCATTTAAATGGTTTTCATATTTCTTCCCTCCACCAGTGTTTATAAACAGGCTGAGAATCCCACCGAGTCTTTCAGTTAAAGTGGACACTTCTGGGAGGCTTTATTTCCTTCCACAGTTGTAAGGAAAGACATTCTAATGCTAAGGCATAGTTCCTGAAATGATGCCAGACTGAATATATCACGTTTTGTTGGTTTACTAACATTTCCAAACTTCTTAACTTCTGCAAAATTGTTGGCCTTAAGTCTTGAGGGTAAGCTTTAAAAAAAATTAAGTCAAATTACCCCCTTTGATTTGTGATTTGGGTGTTTGCTCTATGTGGCAAACTTTCCTTTTTTTATGATTCATTGAGTCTTGAAATCTTGAAGAGATTGCTACCTAATTAAAACCAACACTGAGCCTCTTTCCAATGGCAAAACCCCTAAAACCTTTTTCTTATACACCTCCACTTTTAGAGAATGCACAGACCAAGGAATATTAGAGAGCCGGTTTTAGGAGCAGGCCGAGGAGGATGGAAGAGAGGGAATGGGTCTGAAATGGCTTGATTCCTGCTTGGGGGACCAGATGGGTGCTTGTCAAAGGCTCCACCATGCCGGTGTTCAGGATTGCACCTGCATATTTAAAGGATGTTCCAGAGTAACAGAGATTGCATCCTCTGTTCACTGCCATGCCGTTTCAAGGAATTGGAGAATGTTATACAAAAACACATTGTAGCATCTTAAATGGAAGGCGTGGACACCTTGTGTATTGGGTACTTTTAAATTTGCTTTCAGTTTTAATCTGAGGGCTCCGCCTTTTCTCGCTGTTTGCTGACAGCTCATCTCTTAATCTTAGTGAAGCTATAGATGAATGAATGATGTCATATCAGTAATAACACCTTACATTTATGATAGGGCTTAAAGTTCACAGAGCACTTTCACACAGATTTTTTTTCCCCCATCTCAGCAGCCTGTGAATTAGGCATGACAGGTATTAGTAACACTTTTATTATGCCGTAAACTTAGAATCAGACAAATGGTGGGACCAACCCAAGACCAGTAGATTTTTATCTTTTCCTAAAGGAGGCAGATAGGATCACACACACACACCCCTGACACACACACACACACACACACACACACACCCGTCACCACAAACGATAACAAAAGCATTTGACAAAAGTCTGTGTATGTCCTGTGGTGCCTTCCATCAACCAAAATAGTCCTGCCCTGCTAGTTGCCATGCAGAAACGGATCAGGGACTTCCTGGACCGGAAAGTGAGATGCCCTCTGCGGGGGGTGAGGACCATGAAACCGAGGCTCTGGAAACGGGAAGGGCTTTTGAGATCTAAGGCTTTGTACCTCAGACGCGTGGGTGGCAGCTTGCTCACTGGGCCCTCTTCTCTTGCCTCCCGCTCGCCTTCCCCCACCGCACACCTGATAGGTTATTAAGCCTGGTGGTTCGGATGCTTTAAGTCTGTGGCTACCCTGCAGTCAACCAGGCAGCTCGGCCTCAGATCCTCCCTGTCTCTCAGCAGGCTGGCAGCGGGCCCTTGGGCTGCCCTTCTCGCCTCTTGGGCGCCTTGTCATGTTTCACCTGCGGTGAGAGCTCACGACCCTTTGCGAGTTCACCGTTTCCCACGGGAAGACGGCCAGACTCCTGAGGTAGCACGTCCACTCTGCAGACCCTGACCTCAGCCAGCCACTCCATTTTCATTTCACGGCCGAGGCCCTAGCTTTCCTGCCCGAAGTAGGTCCATCGGGTGTTCTCCTTCTCTGCCTTGCGCCCCAGGCTGTTGGCTCTGCGTGGACTGCACCTCTGTTCTGAGCATTTGTGCTGAATTAGGTTGGTTCTTTAAAACTAGGCTCTGTCTTCTCCTTTGGGAAGGCTATTGTGACCTCCCCTGGTGAAGTTGGCCTCGGCACCTTGACTAGAGCTCCACTGTGAAACGTCAACACATGGTGAATCGGTAGATGGCTGTGTCACTCACTAGACTGTAAACTTTCTGGGGACGGGGTCTGATCCTTAGCACCACAACCTGAGCAGGGATGACTGACTGTTTGGCTTCACTTCACAGTAATCTCAGTCACAACCATCAGGACCAGGACACACACACACACACACACACACACACACACACACACACAGAGATAATCACTAATTAGAAGTGCTACTGGGGTGAACTAGAAATGAGAAACAGTATTTTGTCTGTTAAAGGTCCATTTCCTAATAAATAATAGAGAGGAACACCATCTTTCTCTTTTCTTTTCATGCATGAATCAAGTCAGCAGTATAGGCTGCAGGTTATAGAGTTCAGGCCTACTTGAATATGGATTTGTGCTTTTTGCTGCACTAAAACTGCAGCATTTGGTCACTTGCTTAATATAGGACAGTCAGAATAGTTTGCTGCATTAGCTGGGAGCATTCTTTTGGTGATACCTGCAAACAGCCTCTATATTTGTGCTTGAAAAAATTTGTATATTCTCTTTGTAGTTGCTAAGATGTAGGAAATAATTTCTAAGGCTTATGAAATATGTTGTGAAGGAAAACAATTTTCAGGTCTACTTATTTGGTTTTTACACACATGTGCCAAGTGGTGATACTTGTATCAGACTGAAAGTGTGACAGTCTCTCAGCCTACTTTTAGCAGTTAGAAGGGGTCTGTTTTCTGCCATTTATACAATTTTTACTTATTCATCAGTAACTTTTAAACCAGAAATTAATAATCAGCCTTCTATAGCCTATGTGCCTATGAGGTGGGGGCAATGAATAGAATTTGTGTTTATCAATACAAGTTATAGAAAAAAGTCATTATTTCTTCTGTATTTTAAAATTCTTAAAAAATTGCAGTAATATTTCTTGATCATTTGTGCCATTAGAACCACAAGAAAGTGAGATTTGAAAAGATCAAGTCCATCGTTTAAGTTTATAATGAATTTTAAAGAGAATAATAGAGTGAGCATATATATAAAATAGTCAAGAATGTGGCTAAAATGGATGTTTAAGTTGACTGATTTTTATTTTTGTGATGCATATTTGAAAAATAGGAATGGCCCTAAATATTAACATATCAACCAAAATAAATCTGTCATTTTGAACTCACAATTTTTTGTGAGAAAAATAAGGTTTGGATTTTCTATATCACTCTTCCTTTATCATAGAACATCGGGAGTTAATCCTTCCTTCTAGATTGTAACTCATTCCACAGATAACAAAATCATTAGCATATGGAAGAATTGTTTAGTTAAGTTTCCATTTTCCTCATAGAAAGAAAAAAAAATACTTGGCTTTTTAACTTAGAGATACTACTAACTATATTATCCCACTATGATTTCCTGTCTTGATATTTAGTAGTAGAATTCGGACTGTATTCTTGGTTGAGCTTTTTTTTGATTTTTGGTTTGCTTAATATTTCCTATATAACACACATGTTTGCACCCCCTTGTCTCCAGGTGTGTGGAAACTTGGGCAGAGCATGGCTGAGACATGATCATTGTCACCGATGGTTTCTGCTGCTTCTATCACTAAGCTGTCAAAGATATATGCCGTAGTTAATTAATTAATTAATTGTTCAAAGTCAGATAAAGCAACACAAGTCACTACTCTCATTTTATTCATGTTCTAACACCAGGTACACAAACCCATTATAATTAAGAAGGGCCTTACAATGTTATGATTACATGGTTTGATTTCTTTATCTATTATACTAGTTATAATATCCTTTAAAAAACCTCAGCTAATAAAGGAAGTATTTTAACAGTCTAATTGTTTGAAAAGGATGTTTTGGAGGAAGTTAGGAGTTGACTGATAGATGGGCTAGATGATTTTTACATGTTCTTTATATTTAGGGATTCCAAGATTCCAATACTAGGCTATAAGGAACATCTCAGAAACACCGGTCGCTTTAGTTACAGTGTTTTTGTTTGTTGGTCTGTCGTAGACTGCCTCTTTAAGGTATGCCCCATGAACCGATATTCTGCCCAGAAACAGTATTGGAAGGCTAAGCAAGCCAAACAAGGGAACCACACAGAGGCAGCCCTGCTCAAGAAATTGCAGGTAAGATCCAGGTTTCCATTTGTTCGCTACGGCTAGACCAAGAACAGCAATAACCAAATATCTACTTCGTAGCTCTGTCATTTCACTTGATACAAAGAGATTTAGAATACATCTAGCAACACATTGAAAATAAAGAGGACTTTTTAAGTTGTAGGGTGTGACTATTGATTTCCTGGCATGTAGGTAATACATTCCTGGTGCTGTTTTTTAGGGTGTGTCAGGTTAATTCAAAGATTCACATCCAAGTGGAAACTGATTCAGAATCCTTGTATTAATACCAAATCCAGTTATATTTTGCTTGGCATAGTACTTAATTTTTTTCCTGAAACACTGTTGAAACAAAAGAAAGTCTATTGTTTCTGGTTTGTGCTGAGGATAAATGTGATTGAGCTTAAATTTTGTTATTAAAAATTCCTGTTAATTTCAGAAATAAAACTGTATTTTGAGACTTTTGAAATTCACCTGCTCTCCTGTTCGGGTTCTCTAGCAATATTCTTTCTGAAATAATAACATAAGACCAAAGCTAGTACTTCTCTGAAATTTCCAACATAAACACATCCCAAGGTACTTTTGGCCACATTTCAGCATTAAATTGAGAAAATTATCACACTGTATTATAATAATTTATTTACTTAGTGCTTCTCTCTGCTCCCTCATCCTCAATAAACCAGCACCAAGAATAAAGCAACCAGCCTGTTTTTTTCATGGTTGTATTCTTTGTTCCTAAAAGGACTTGTTTCTTTCTCAGTCATTGTACTCTGTTTACTATGTTTCCACACTAAATATTTGGCAATCATTTTATAGCATGCTGCAGAACTGGAACAAAAACAAAATGAATCAGAGAACAAGAAACTGTTGGGAGAAATTGTGAAATACAGTAATGTTATACAAGTAAGTCTCTTTCCTTTCTCTTAAAAGAGGTGAGTATTTGATGGGTAATTTGCATTTGGTAGGAATGCCAAACTGCATTGAGATTTTGAGATACAATAACTTGTTTTTTGGTGGGAATTATAGATATTGTGATATTTTCAGTTGGTATGCAGCACTCTATTCTAAACGTTTGGGAGTAAGTCTGGTTGTATAGGCATGAAGAAGTGAGCTAGCCTAGATGTACGCACAAGCACAGGTTGTTACATCAAAAGAAGAAAATGGGGAAACAGAATTTCTAAACGTCTGTGATAAAATAGTCCTTTTAGAGTTAATGGGACTAACGTGTAACATATGAAGTCTTATCTTTTCATTTTGTAGAGAGAGGAGAGTTCTCAAATTGTACTTTTAGATGGAAATCATCCTTGAGTTGTTATGAGAAGATCTTGTATTTCAATTAGGACGCACGCTGATTTATCTCAGCCTCATTCCTTTCCTGTGCTTCGCTTAGATCTTTTAGCTTTTTACTTGGTTATTTGTTAATATATGCCCCACCTTTTCCCGAAAAGAATGTAAGGCATTTGCAAAAATACATACCACATAACAAGGCAAAATAGAAATAGATAAGGCGAGTCGATTAAAGGGAAAATAATGGTTGAACAAATAAGGTGAAGTCAGTGGTAAGGTGTGTTTATAAAACCATGTTGTAAAGTCTGGTAAACTTCGGCTTGAAGCCTCTTTGTTTGCCCACTTAGCTGTCAGGGAAGCATAATCTAGTCCATCATTTGCATAGGAGGTCCACAGCATAGAACTAAGTCAGAGGTCTAGAAGCACAAACATCTCCAGGACAAAGACCAAAGGAGTATTTCTTCAGCAAGCTCTCATAAAGAGGACACTGTTTAATACAGTGAACAACAGCTTTGACAACTTCCTTACAGTAAATACTACCATGAGGTGTTTCACAGAGCTGTTTTAAAAAATAATATCCATGATATTTTGTTATTGGACAGTGGCAACATGGCAGAGCACAGGGCAGTCAAAACATTACTCTACTGGGACAAGATGAGAAGTCCTGGGTCGGCAACTCCCCAAATGGGTGACTTAATCTAATGATAGACTGTGTGACTGACACTTGTGTCAGGGGTGGGCTGTGTTTCCTTTGGACAGTCCTCCATAAATCATTTCTCTTCACCAAGTTTTGATTACTCTGAAGTGGCAGGAAGTGGAGCTTATGTTTCTCATCAAGAACCAGAAGTGCGAATGTTTGCGTGGTCAGTTAGGGGCTGAGCCATATGCTCTTACTTGGTGGATCCCAAGGAATGGGGTTGGCCTGTAAGGGTTTTCATTGGCTTAGAAGATAATTTCCTTCTTATATTGAGGATATTAAAATGACCATCCTTTTTTGAAATGATTGTAATAATAAACAAGAAGGTTATTTGTTTTCCTATTTAGTATGATAATGTCTTGGAAAGATGATTTTTGTCCATGGAATCCAAAAAGCTGAGAATTGGTGCTTCTACATTCATTGGATATTTATATTAATACAAGCCCCATGTGGGGTCCCCTCGCAGAGGTTGCAAAGCCTATTTAGGGCACACACCCTGCCTGCTCACAGAGGCAGAATTAGGGCTCTCTGTGGGCAGGGATGGTTCGTAGTACTGAGTGGGTGAGTGCATTATTTCGGTTTCCTGGTTACTCTTTAGTATATTTTGTTTCGTGGCCATGCAGGAATGGAGAAAGAATGTGGCTTGGAGGAAACTCCCAGCCTCCTTTGGGAAGCCTACTTTTATTCTATTATTTATCAGTAGGTAAAAATCATTCAGAGGTGTCCCCTGGTTTGTTTTCCTTATGTGCCCACTTCATTATGAAGCATAACTGGGGATGGAGGTAAGCAGGAACCCAGAGAAAGCCAACTTGGAAAGGGGCTGAGTGTGTGTCTGAAAATATCTCCTTTGTTTAATCTCTACCCAATCTGTGTTATGTCAGCACATGATATATGTATAAGCATGTATATGTTATTAACAGAGGAGATCCAGGAGTAAAGGCAGTAATCCATGTCTTTCTCCTGCAGCTCCTGCATATAAAAAGCAACAAGTATCTGACTGTCAACAAGAGATTACCTGCTTTACTGGAGAAGAATGCCATGCGTGTGTCCTTGGATGCTGCAGGAAATGAGGGGTCTTGGTTTTATATTCATCCCTTCTGGAAGCTGAGAAGTGAGGGTGACAATGTATGTAAATATGGAATTAAGAGAGAAACAGTGTATTCACAAAGACAGTCATTCTTAATAAATGAGAGAATCCAGAAAGTACAAAGAAAGTAAATACAGTTTGTCATCTTCAACACATTATCTCTATGTTAATATCTTTAATAGATTACAAGTATTTGTAGTACACTTGTGTTCAGGATTCATAAAAAGGCAAAGTTCAGATTAAAGTCATTTGGGTAACATTCGTGTGAAAGAATGATGTAACCTTAATATTGGGTGAGCCTTTTAAGAGAGAGGCAGCATTTGCCTCCCTGCCTAATCAGGAGAGAGCATGGCTATAAGGGAAAAGAACTGTGCTTAGAAAATGTTGTCTGCCCCTTTGAATTTACTAGAGTAACACAATGAACCAGGACAGTATTTCACTTATTGGCTCTATGGTAAGCTGTTTACAGTCTATACGTTACACATCTCAATAGATGTATAATATGTGATGAGCCATAGATGGGCACCTGCTCATTGATGACGGATATGTGAAATAAATTATGGAATACATGCATATTGTACCATGTGAATCTTGGTAGTTGCTAAATTATTTTCTGCTACTTTGTAGAGTAGGGAAAATAAAAATTATATAAAAAGTTTAAATAGGATCAGTAGTTAGACATTTTTGTGTGTAGTAAATAAAGTAGCTGGTGACAATCTGTGCCCATTGGAGCTGCTCAAGAAATGCTGGTTGACACTAAATATTGAGTAACTTTCATATATAGACTAGTTTACTGATGTTAGGTCAGGTGATTAAGAAAAATAGTTGAGAGTTAAAAAAATTAACATTATAAATTCAAAGCAATATGGCAGTATACTTATTCTGACAGTTTTCTCAATCAATACTCAGATTGCATTTTAAATGTTTTTGATATTTCTTGTCTTAGAACTGTCTCTTTTTGTAGCATATCTATTTTTGCAGTGAATTTTGAAGTACAAATTCAATTCCACAGGACGCAAGCTTCATGGTTTAATTTGGTTAATAGATTAACTGGTGCTGTCCTCCTTAGGTAGGTGTGGGAGAAGCATGGCATGCAGGACTTGTGTTAGAGTCCTTAGAAAAATAAGTTCCTGCTTTTTTTTCTGTTGGCATCAAGTGATGTATGCTGTGAGCATGATATATTTTTCAATTTCAGTGAGTAAATTACAATCAACTCTCAAATATTCAGGGACTGCTTATGCAGTTTATGAACAATTTGTGTCTTTTGATGCCCTTTCTTGTATGTTTGCTCCCCTCTCTGGCCGGCCACTGAGTAGCATCCTGTCTGTACAATGGTCAGTGAAAATTAAACATCGAAACAAATGAAACCTGAACTCAGGCTCTGAAGGAATTTGATGAAATGATTGGATAAATTGGGGCCTTTAGATTGGCTGTGGATTTAATTAATTCATTCTATCTGTTTATTTATTCATTCTATCTATCTATGTCTCTCCCTGTCCCAAACGCATTTATGCGATCAACTGAGAGGTGATTGTAATGAACTATTTAAAATAATTAGTTGTAGTGGAGGAGGGAAGGGAGAAAGAAACCCCGGCCACCCGAATACTCCATCTTGGTTGAAATGGACAATGTAATTGTTAAGTGTAATACAGAAATCCTCCATTCGTAGATGTGCTCCACAAAGCATGGCTAAAGCAACCTTCCACATTGCTTTTTGCTGAAACAGCTCACTGTTTTGCTCACCACTGTGTAGCTTTTGTATGTGATTAAGGTTGCTGTGAAAGCATAAATACACCCAGAGCCCTGTATTTGCCACGTAATAATGGTGTCAAACTGCTCATTTTCTTTCCTAAGAATAGGTAGCATTTTCCTAAGTACAAGCCTACTGTATTTTATTGAAGATGCTATCACTTCATTCAAAGTATAGCAATTGGAGATCCTATCACTTCGTAACAAGTGGTTTGTTTACTACTGATTTTCTTTAAAAGCATATTAAGCTAAGAAAAGGAGATTGACAGGTTCAAAGGACTTTTAAAATGATGTTTTACTGTTTAGCAAATAATTAAGTTGTGATTTAGGTTTTAAGTATCCAACAAGATATTCAGCGACCAAAATGAAATGTAAGAAAGAGGCTGATAAAATCTGGGGAGAAAAATGCTCTTATCTTCAAAAATCAAAATTTCCCCCCCATTTAAGAGTATTTCTTTGTCCTATGTGTTATAGATTTGTGGGGTGGTTAGTCATTTTGGAGGAAAAATAGATCCATGGATTCCTCATCTTTCAGGTGGAGGGAAGCCCTTGCTTGTTATTGAACAGTTAGAAAGTCACTGGGGACAGCTTTGAGTGGAGTACATAAATATTTCATTTTCATTTGTTTTCCCAGGATTTAGGAGTTAATTCTTCATTTTCAACTTGTATGTAAGAAAACATCAGTTCTTTAATGGTAGATTTTAAGAGGGATAAAAGGCCAGATATTCTTTCAGTCAAGAAAAAAGCTCAAATCTTAGCAAAAGAGTCTCCTCAAGTAGCAAGTAGAATTTGCTATTTTGTAAAACCTAGACAGACCCCTTGGAATTCTCGTGAAGGTGGGCCTAGATCCCTGGTGTTTGGCTTCTCCTGCAGTGTCGTTCCCACCGTACCAGGTACCACTTCAGAAGAGTAGCTGCCAGCAGCATTATGTTGCTCCTCATTTTCAGTAAAATCCCAACTTGAATCTTACATGGCTGTTACATAGTCTCAACAGGGATGCTTTTGAGATTGGAGTGTTTTAAAATGTGCTATGGCAGAAAATGACTTCATCCTCAAGTTCTGTATTAAAAATACAGCTTCTGAGAAGGCATCTGACTCCTTCCATGCACAAGGCCCCGTGCTGTACTCCTCTGAAAATATCACCAAGTTCTGTCCTTCCCAGGTAGTCTAATTACATGTGAATTCCCTGAGAATAGGGACTGTTTTTACACACTTTCGTATTCTTCCCACTACCTCTTACTATCCTTTTTCTTTCTTTTTCTTCCTGTCCTCTTTCTTTTGATTGGCATCTTGTCCATTCCATTTGCAAGTTTTATTCTGCTTGATTAGTCAAATAGCCATTGTTAAGAACAAGACTAAGGACCTGGAAATTAGTGAATCAATGTTAGATTCTCCTCTTGAATACTGTTCTTATGACCCCTTGGAGTTTGGAACATTTTGGCTCTATGGCTGGTCTCTTAAAAATATATAAGATTTCCTGACTGTTGTTCTGAAGTAAATGTAACATATGGAGTGATCCAAAGCTTACAGACAAACACAGTGAAATAGTAAGACTCAACAGTGGGTATAGGTGCAGCCCAAAGCGTTTTTTTAGTTGGAAGGATGTAGCTAAAATATGTCCTTATATTTAGCAACTTACTGGCTAATACTTATGTGGTGAAGATAAGAATGACATAGTAAAACAAGTCCAATTTCCTTAAGAAATTCGAAGCCTGGATGTAGCACTGGCAGGATGTGGTATCAAGTCCCAGGATTGGTAGTACAGAGGATTACTCAAACTTTTTTTTTCAATTGAAGTTAAGTTGGTATACAAGCTTATATTGGTTTCAAGTATACAGCGCAGTGGTTCAACAGTTGCCCATATTACTAAATTCTCACCCCCATTAGCACAGTTACTATCTCCCAACATAGGACGACGTTACAGAACCACTGGCTATGTTCTCCGTGCTCTACTACCATCCCTGTGACCAATTTATGATTGAGGATTTTTGTGCCCTTTTATATCCTTCCCCTCTCGCCCTCCCCAAACCCCCACCCCATAGTCACCACTAGTCACTTCTCAGTATCTATGAGTCTATTGCTATTTTGTTCATTGTTTGTTTGTTTTTATGTTCCACAAATAAGTGAAATCATATGATATTTGTGTTTCTCCACTGCCTTATTTCTCTTGGCATAATACCCTCTAGGTCCATCCATGTTGTCACAAATGTCAGGATTTCTTTCCTTTTTATGGCCGAATAATATTCCACTGTGTGTATGTACCACATCTTTATCCATTCATCTATTGATGGACACTTGGCACTTTGGTTGCTTCCATATCTTGGCTATTGTAAATAATGCAGCAATAAACATAAGGGTGCATATATCTTTTCAAATCAGGGATTTTGTTTTCTTCAGGTAAATTTCTAGAAGTGAAATATGGTATTTCTATTTTTGTATTTTTGAGGAACCTCCATACTGCTTTGCATACCAGCTGCACCAATTTACATTCCTACCAACAATGTAGGAGGGTTTCCATTCCCCGCATCCTTGCCAGCACTTGTTATTTCTTGTCTTTTGGATAGTGGCCATTCTAAATGGTGTGAGGTGATACCTCATTTTGGTTTTGATTTGCATTTCCCTGATGGTTAATGATGTGGAGTATCTTTTAATGTGCCTGTTGGCCATTTATATTTCTTCTTTGGAAAAATGTCTGTTCAGGTCCTCTGTGAATTTTTTAACCAGGTTATTTATTTATTTATTTTTGGTGTTGAGACATATGACTTCTTTATATATTTTGGATGTTAAGCCCTTATTGGATGAATCATTTATGAATATATTCTCCCATACTATAGGTTGCCTTTTTGTTCTGCTGATGGTGTCTTTTACTGTACAGAAACTTTTTAGTTAGATGTAGTCCCATTTGTTCATTTTTTTGTTTCCCTTGCCTGAGGAGATGTGTCCAGGAAAAAAATTGCTCATGCTTATGTTCAAGAGATTTTTGCCTGTGTTTTATTCTAAGAGTTTTATGTTTTCATGTCTTACATTTAAGTCTTTGATCCATTTTGAATTTACTCTTGTGTATGGAGTTTGACAG
This sequence comes from Smutsia gigantea, assembly GCA_032199065.1. NCBI lineage: Eukaryota > Metazoa > Chordata > Mammalia > Pholidota > Manidae > Smutsia > Smutsia gigantea. Next base: position 122,165 of record JAVSCE010010873.1, on the reverse strand, counting down.
TAATCCAGTTTCATTCTCTTGCATTTAGCTGTCCATTTCCAAACACCAGTTATCGAAGAGGCTGTCTTTTCCCTGTTAATATATTTGTGGCTCCTTTATCAATTGAGCATCTATGCATGGGTTTATATTTGGGCTGTATTCTGTTCCATTGATCTATGGGTCTGCTCTTGTGCCAGTACCATACTTTTCTGATCATTGTAGCTTATAGCATAGCTTGATGTCAGGGAGTGTAATCCCCCCATCTTTGTTCTTCTTTGTCAGGATTATTTTGGCTATTTGTGGTTCCATATGAACTTTAGGATTATTTGCTCTAGTTCATTGAAAAAATACCATTGGCATTTTGATGGGGATTGCATGGAATCTGTAGATTGCTTTGGGCAGGATGGCCATTTTGACTCTATTAATTCTTCCTACCCATGAGCATGGGATAGATTTCCATTTATTGGTGTCTTCAGTTTTCCTCATGAGTGTCTTACAGTTTTTATAATACAGGTCTTTCACCCCCTTAGTTAGGTGTATTCCTAGGTATTTTATTTTTTTTGATGCAATTGTAAATGGAGTTGTTTTCCTGATTTCTCTTTCTGCTAGTTTGTTGTTAGTATATAGGAATGAAACAGACTTCTGCATATTGATTTTGTGCCCTGCAACTTTGCTGAATCCAGTTATTAGTTCTAATAGTTTTTGGTGGAGTCTTTAGGGTTTTCTATGTATAATATGTCATCTGTAAATAGTGACAGTTTTACTTCTTCCTTACCAATTGGATGCCTGTTATCTCTTTGTGTTGTCTGATTGCTATGGCTAGGACCTCCAGTACTATGTTGAATAAAAGTGGTAAGAGTAGACATCCTGGTCTTATTCCTGATCTCAGAGGAAAAGCTTTCAGCTTTTTGCCATTGAGTATGATATTAGCTGTGGGTTTGTCATATATGACCTTTATTATGTTGAAGTATGTACCCTGTATACTCATTTTGTTGAGAGTCTTTATCAGGAATAGATGTTGAATTTTGTCAGATGCTTTTTCAGCATCTATGGAGATGATCATATGGTTTCTGTCCTATTTGTTAATGTGGTGTATGACATTGATTGATTCATGAATATTGCACTATCCTTGCATCTCTGGAATAAATCCCACTTGGTCATGATGGGTCATCCTTTCCTTGTATTTTTGAATTTGGTTTGTTATTATTTTGTTGAGAATTTTTGCATCTATATTCATCAGGGGTATTGGTCTAAACTTTTCTTTTTTTATAGTGTCTTTGTCTGGTTTTGGTATTAGAGTGATGCTGGCCTCATAGGATGAGTTTGGAAGTATTCCTTCATCCTCTACTTTTTGGAATACTTTTAGGAGGATGGGTATTAGCTCTTCTTTAAATGTTTGGTAGAATTCAGCTGTGAAGCCATCTGCTTCTGGACTTTGGTTTGTTGGGAATTTTTTGATTACCAGTTCAATTTTGTTGCTGATAATGGATCTGTTCAGATTTTCTGTTTCTTCCTAGTTCAGTCTTGGAAGGTTGTATTTTTCTAGGAATTTGGGAGGACCGCTCAGACTTTTACATGACTTTGAGACTTGGAGCTGCCTTGAATCATGTGCAATAACAAGTGTTATTGTTTTGGGAGGGATGCTGAAATATGTTTATGTCATGTTGACTTTTATGTGTTTTTGTTTATATTTACTTAAAAACACTGATTCATGGTTCAAAGAGAGAAAATAATATAAGATGTATCTTGAAAAGTCTATCTCCTATCCTCTCTTTTTATCTACCCAATTCCCATCCCCTCTTTGACACTTAACCACTGGAGAGGTTTCTTATGCATACATATATTCTTACTCCCTCCCTCCCTTTTTTTACAGAAACATAGCCCAGCTCTGCTCCATCATCCTCTCACCTAACACTGCTTCTTAATGATCTTTCATTATCTGCACTTAGTGAACTTCTATAATAGGTCTTTGTGAGTCGCAGCATCCAACTGATTATGGCCTTGAAAGGCAAGGTAAAGAATACAGACCAGTCCTGCAAACAATAGAAGCTATTTCTGCAAACCAAAGAACAATCTTCCTTTGCTAGAATAGTGAACTTGAGGTTTCTCTGTCATATTTGAATCTCCAGATATGGTTGGTGACAACACTATAGATGCATGTAGGCTGCTGTATATAAACCACAGAGAGTTCATTGGTATTGAAAATATGAAATTATGCTTTTTAAAGTCTTTGTTTAGGTTAAGATACAGGGAGAAGGTTCATTATTCTTATTGTCTGAGTCCTAATTTGTTTTTCAGTTATCTGTCAAACTAATTTACTTTAATATTTAGTTGGTAAGAAATATGCAGAGAAGATAGTTGTTTCCATTTCTGAGATGGTAAGCAATTCTACAAATGAATGTAGATACTATCGTAGTAAGCCCTCTAATGGAATTTAACAACAGAAGTAAGTTTAATTACAGTAAAATTAAACTGTTCATTGATATCATCAAGAAAGCATAACTTCATTTTCCTACAGTTTGAGTTATGAATATAAATTCTTGAAGATAAATTTGACAATGTTAATGATAAAATAAATAAAAAATCAACTTAGACTTAATTATCTAGAGCACTGTTCTCATAATGAATTAATTTTTTTTCTTATTTAAAAATAAGCACCAGGTTTAAGGAGCAATATTAATTTTGGATATTTAGTATAAAAGTGAGCCAGGGCCCCCATGCTCATACAATAAGCATATTTCTATAAATTCTTACCCAATTCTGCATTTCCTAAATCCAGATGGGATTAATATTTAATAAATTTCTGAGATTATGGGAAAGATCAAATTTGGAGACTTGTTTTTATTTCAGAGGTAATACAAATGTATAACATTTTCTACTTGTAGTTCAAGTGGTTCTAATATTTAGGCAGATCGGTTTATTGTGGTAGGTGCATTCACTCTCTATTATCTGCTGTGTTCATTGCTTGAGACCTTGTGTGGAGGTATAATGACCTACTTATTTGTATTAAGAAAACTCTAACTGAAATGGGAAACTAACAAGAAAAGGATCTACACTGGCTTTATAAATCCAGATGGATAAGTACTATGGTATATGATTATATGATCGTTTATCAGAATATGTTTTACCTCAAAGAGTATAAGAATTGAACTAAAATTTCTATGGAAAATGTTTAGGTCAAAAATGAGAACTTCTATGCAATTATTTTTAGCTTTAAACATAATACCAAAGATCCATGCAGTCTCTCAATTTCAACTCATTTCTGATTCCTAGATTGTTGTAGGTGATAAAGTTGTTTTGATGCCTGTGAATGCAGGACAGCCTCTACATGCCAGCAACATAGAACTTCTTGATAATCCAGGGTGTAAAGAGGTAAGTTCAGGAGGGAATGAAAGGAATTTATTGATTGTTTTCAGAAAGAAAAAAAAAGCCACATAGTTTTTTTCATTGTTTTCATCAGCAGAATCCCAGTGATGCTAATTAATATTCCTATGGGTCATATAAAGTAGCTGTTTCTATTTATGAGCAGTCCTTTGGAGATGTTTGTATTGAGGTACATACCTCATTGTCCAAAGTTGTCTTTTTCTCTTTTTATTAGTTGCAGTAATAATTTCTGGTATAAAATGGAATCTGTGGTCTTTGTAACTTCATGTTTCTTCATTAATAGGTGAATGCTGTTAATTGCAACACTAGCTGGAAAATCACTTTATTCATGAAATATAGTTCCTATCGAGAGGATGTACTAAAAGGAGTAAGTATGTGCTACATGGAACATTTGCTGGAAGAAAGTAGTCTTACTGAACTTCTAGATGCAAAACTTGCCTATTTATTGGCATTCATAGTTTAGAATGTGACTGTAAACTCACTGTGAGTGTTTTATTGAGTTTCCTTCCTATATTTTGAGATGCATAAATAATCATTAAAAGCCAAGCAGCTAACAGAAGGGCCTAGTATATCAAAACTAGAAAGAATACCTGCTTCTTTGTCTACTTACTCAGATTTCTGTTGGAAATACAGTTTTCTTGACCTGTTTTTCTAGGGTGATGTTGTTAGATTGTTTCATGCGGAACAAGAGAAGTTTCTGACATGTGACGAGTATGAGAAAAAACAGCATATTTTCCTTCGTACAACCTTGCGTCAATCAGCCACTTCTGCTACCAGTTCTAAAGCACTCTGGGAAATAGAGGTGTGTAAATATTTTTTGGCTTTTTATAAATAGTTATATAAAAAAATGCAAGATTCACTAGGCTGATTATTTTATGGTTAGAGGCATTGTTTATGACAGACCCATAGAACAATAATTTTTGTAAACCAGCTTCTGTCCCTTCATTGCTATGACAGATTTGAAATGTTACGACTTCCTTTAGCTGTCTTCTCTCCTTTTCTCTCTCCCATTTAATAAGGGCCTGCATCTGATTTTGCTTTTTACAAATCCAGTGTGAAATGTGCCTCAGATAGCACTGGAGTGAAGATGGAGTAGGATGACTCTTTTTAAGTAAAGACAGGTATCAGAACTTCTCAGTTCCGACAGAGAACATTTATTTTTCTCTGGGGGTGTCATTTCTTTTGGAACGAGGAGACTTACTATTAAGAATTCATTTATTCTTTAAAAAGTATTTCTTAAATGTGCCAATATAGTAGAGTAATTAGGAAAATGTTAGGCATGGACATTTCTTCATAGAACCTTTCTAGACAGTGGAGAAGATAAGATATACATAATCACCTATGAACAAGCCAACACTGATAAGTTCCATCTTGATTTAATGGATATCCAGGCCTGTGGCCGTGGTTCTCAACCATTTAAAACCCATCACTACCATTTTATAGTATATATTTTGTGACACTTCCATTAATATCCTAAAATGAAAGTCAGGTCATATTATTTACATATTCTCATGATTAAAAATGAATAAAACCCAAATTCTAAAATAAGGAAGAAATAAAAGGAAAATGACTTACAATAAAATAATATATATTTCACCATGCAAATGACTACTCCCGAAGATATAATATTTATACTTATCTTTGACGGATACATTAGGATTTGAAAGAATTGGCCGAAGACACGTTTCAGAAGACTTTCTTTCCTAGTACAGGAAAATGAAAAAGCAGAGGCCCTCAAGTAATATCTAATGTTAGGAGAGGTAATAACAGAACCGGCTTATTTGTACATAATTAAAACAAGAGGGAAATAACCATAAGTGAAACAGCAATAATGAGGCAAATTACAGACTGTTGAAACAGAGACAATGAGGAAGTATAATGTTTATGCCAGTGAGCTGAGCCTTAAATTAGAAATGTAGCATCAAAATAATTCTCTAAGTTATGATGTGGTTTAGAATGGAGAGGTACAACAGTACAGAAAAACCCTGCTACATGTTGAAACCCTTAGAATGGAAAGCACAGGAAAGTAGCAGAGAGACCTCTGTTTTGGCTCCAGTAAAGGCGGGAACAGCTGCCTCGTGGCAGGCTCTTACGGAGTGTGAAACCCTACTACAAGGTGAGGGATGCTTTCAGTGTCTGGCATTCAGAGAAAACCATATCATTCCGTATATTTGGAGACCATATTTTTTCCCTAGGTGACAAGGAATTGAGACAGTCTTGGGGACTAAAAAACATAACCAAAGCCACCTGATACTCTTGCCTGAAGCCTGGCTCACAGCTTCTCAGATCAGGGTTAGATTGAATGGTATCAGGCAACCTGAAATCAATACAGAATTAAAACGTACATTTTCACAGCATAGATTTCTTATCATTGTGCTCCAAAAAATTAAAAAATATAGAGATAGCAGTGTGAAATGTTATTTTAAAACTGTCTTAATGAAATCTAGTGAAAAAGTTATAGAGCGACCTCTCTGTCCAGTGAGTTCCCTGCATCTCATGTCTCTATTTGATGGTTGCCTCTAAGTATATTAAAAGGAATTTCAAGTCTTTCCTCTTCCATATTTACTACTAGTTTTATGGCTTTTGCTGTAACTGTATCACTGCGCTGCGAACCTTTGCAACAAAATGGAAGTTGGAAATGAAATAATCCATTGAGAAGTCAGAGTGGAGAGAGTGAATATTATTCAATAATGCTGAGAGAATGTCTTGAATTCATTTCAGCTTCCCTCTCCCTAGTGAATTTCTCTTAAATTTTTGGACTTCTCATATATCTGGATGTAGAACCTTTTTTACAGTGATTAGGAATTAGACTGTTACTAACTTGCACCCGTGGTAGGCTTACTTTTCTAGGGCATTTGAAAGAGGTAGGCAGTGGGACCCTTCTCTATTCTGTGCTGTACAGTGTGGAAGCCTGAGCATCCGGTGTTTCAAGCAAAGGGTGCTTAATAGAGGAAATGAGGTTTCAAAGTTATTGGGAGGACTGGATAGGGGAAATGGGGTGTGGACTGTGGTCTTATTTCAAGATCTGGCAGGGCTGAAGCCACTACTGCTCCTCCTCTGAGCCTCCAGGCCTTGGCTGCTCTGCTTGGGCCTCCTTGTCTACCATACTCTGTAAGAGCCTGCCACGAGGCAGCTGTCACCACCACTGGAGCCAAAGAAAGGTCTTTCTGCTACTTTCCATTCTAATGACTGTCGCTTGAACCCTGCTGAGCCCCTGTGATATAAGGGAACACATAGAAGGGTGGGGATGGTCCTGAGTCCCACACACACCGTCTAACTTGTGCTGAACTCTCCCGTGGATCGCAGAGTTTACAGTATCTTGGCAACTGACCAATAATGCCAGCAGCATCCCTTCAATGTATCTCCAGTTTATCCCCTAGCGAACTCTCCTACCATTGCTAGACCTCCTAGCTTATAGGACAGGAATTCTTAGTCTGAGATCCATGGTGAGCTCTAGTTATTTGTTAAACTCTAGCAATTGGATACAAAATGTGTGTGTATGTGAGACAACCAGTAGGTTTTATCAGCTTCTCTTTTATCTGCCTTCCCAAAGGAGTTAGAGTTCAAACATTGATGAGATCACACTAGCTGGTGTGATTAGCAAAGAACTTATAGAAGTTTGATTTGAAAACTAAGCCTTGTAGGATGGGCAGGTGTTTTGCCCACAGAAGGAGTGTTTTTGTAGACTTAATCCACTTTGAAGTATTTTCATGATTGTTATCTTAATTGATCTACTGGAGTAGAGGAAGACCTAGAAGCTGGAGTCTAGAAAAGGCATTAGAGAGTTATATACATCAGCACACAGAATTTGAGGCTGGGGCAGGAGTTCAAGGGTGGTCAATAGTAATAAAAAGAAGGCAACCTGTTTAAGGAGAATAATAAAAGTTCTCCTAGCACTCTGATATGCCTTTGATATTTAATCTTCACAATAATCCTATGAATTACCCTATTTTGTACATGAAGAAATAGGCTTCAAGATGTTAACTTCCTTGTTGTGACCGTATCATAGTAATTGGTGGTGCTGGGAAGCAAACACAGCCATTTTCAGACTGTAAAACCTGAGCTTTGCTACGATCACCAGCTACCTGCCCTAATCAGCTGTTTCGGAGCTTCTGCTTTTATTTCCCGGAGCCTAGTGGCTAAGCATCTGGGGCAGACGGGTTCCAAGGACAGGTATCAAAGGACACGGAGTTCATGAAAAGCATGCATAAAAAGGGCCAAGAATTAAGTTAGTCCAGACCTCCAGGCCTTGGCATTTGTGGTTCTGTGCCTGGAATGATCTCTTCGTTCTCTCTGCCTGGCTGTCCGTTCTTAGCCTGCAGGTGAGAGCAGGTTTGAGCTCACATCGTGTCTGCTCAGAGTGGCCCCTGCAGCTTGCCCTATCAAAAGCAGCCTTCCCTAGTCCCTCAATCATGCACTCTGTTTATTTCCTCCTGGCACTTGCCAAATCTTATTTACTGAAAGCTCCAATCTCATTCCTTGCTGTGTCCCTATTGCCTATAAGAGTACCTGGCACATAGTAGGCTCTATTGCAATCTGTTGAATGAATGTTTGAATAACAAATGAGAGGAAACCACACAGTATTTCCAGTTTGGGCCTGGGAAACATGTTTTTGTGGAGTAAGGCTGTGCTTGCAAATATAAAGCATGAGCATTATGCATACACAGTGAGTTAACTGTTATGTCTCTTGGTCACTTATGGGCAGTTTTGTTTTTCTGCCACATTGTTCTCTCATGAAAACAAAGATTTGACAAGTTAGCATTAGCAGGCAGGCAGTCGCTGTAAACCATTGGCATTTGCTTGCTAGGAACATGAATACCTTTTAGCCATTATTATTGCTTTTTTTGTCTGTAGGTGGTTCATCACGACCCATGCCGTGGGGGTGCAGGTCAATGGAACAGCCTGTTCAGATTTAAACATCTTGCAACTGGGAACTATTTAGCTGCAGAGGTAAGGCTAATGGCATAGTACTCTTAAATATTTGACTCTAAAACAGTGGAAGAGGCAGTTAGGAAGATTTGTAGGAACAATCAATTGTAGGAACAGTCATTATACAAGTTTGGTTATTGCCTATCATGTTTTGGATTGGCATATAAATTATTCTTAAAGTGTAAATATTAATTGAAGCCTTCAAGTAATCTTTCTTAAAAATGGTAAAAAACAAACAAACCAGTAACAGCATCACAGAATACTGTTGTTTGGTTTATACTCTAAGGTCAAGTGGAGGTGGGGTATCTGATTTGCATATGTATGTGGTAGGTCCTAACATTTTCTGTTTAGCTTCAGTGTTTCAGAATGTCTGCATGAGAGACATATCAGTTACAGCGTATAGCCTAGAGAAGTCCAGATTTGTCTTTGCTGAAACTGGCTTCTCTGATGGGTGGTTTTCATTGTTCAAGCCATTGGAGAGGAAAGGATTTTCTTTCTGAGACACCGAACTGTCCTACAACTGTCAATAAAAATGGTAAAAATATAGAAAGGTCTTTTCTTTTTCCACTAAAAGCATGCTGACTATCAGGTAGATATGGTGGGTAGAAGTAACAGCATAGAAGATTTAGAAATTATTTGATTAGAGTTTGGTTATCTAATTTAAAAATAATATTGAAATTCATTTTTAGATATATGATTCATTCTACCCTCCTCAACTGTTCCTGCTTTTCAATTTAGAGTTTTTTTTTCTGGGATTCTAAACCAGAATTTGGCCTTAGAGTTTTTAGTTGTCTAACTTTGGTTTTAGAGGTGAGGGAGGGTTAAGGAAGTGGGGGTGAGGAACCAGTGTGAAAAAGGTCTGGGAAGCAGGAAATTCCTATGAGCATGCTGACCCCTGGCAGAAACAGCCTCCAACCCACTCCTACTAATTATTGATAATTTTCTTCATAGTACTTGTGGGTGTCTGACTTACTGTGCATTTTATTGACTTTTTCTGTCAGAATGTATGTTCTCTGCAGGCAGGGATTTTTTTTTTTCTAAAACATCACTGTGTCCCCAGCACCCAGAACAGTGCCTGGTACTTAGAAAGCATTTGATGACTATTTTTTGAAAGAATGGATGAAAATAAGCTATTCAAGCTTCTGTTAGTTGAGACGATGGGATGAAAGAGATTTGGGGGTTTGTATTTGAGAGGTATCTGGAGCCATATTTGGGCAAATTAATCTCTTTAAACTCCCAATTTCCTCCTCTAGAAAATGGGAGCAGTCCCAGTATTTATGCACAGGACTGCTAAGAGCATTAGATCAGGTAAAGTGCTTGGCATAGGTGTGGCTTATGGTGAACGTACAGTATGTGATGCCAGCATGATTAATTCTATTATATGATCAATAGGGGTTGTGCTACTTTTATAAATACCTGACTCATTATTTATGAATCTGCCCAACTAAGTGAAATACAGCTCTGTAGTTTATGAGCTTTTTATACCGTAAATACTTCTGGAGTAACTTTTTTGAGAAGAAACCCTTTGCAGCATATAGCAGTAAGGTAGCAAATCTTGTCTAAAATAAGAATTAGAGAAGTCTGTTAGATGTTTTATTAAATATAAGAAATTAGGATTAAAAATCTCTTGGGTCTTATGGCTCTTTTCCTTAATTTGCTTTTCAGTCAGTGGCTGTTTTAGCTACTGGTGTTCTGTAGAAAACTAACATGGTTACACATTACTAGTTTTCCTTAAACTTGTATCACTTGATTCATTTAAATGGTTCAATTATTAAGAATTAAACTGTTTATGAACTTTAATGAGGATGCAAGACCTGAGTTCATGAAAAAGTGAAAAATAAAAACAGTTCATTCCTTGAAAAGAATTTCAAAGGCTTTTCATTCTACTTGGAAGAATGCAAATCAACCTGCCGGATGCTATTTTGTCTGTTAAAGGATCTTGTGTATTTGTAGAATCTCTTCTCTGACCTTTAATACTTTGGATAGCTTCATTTTTTATGGAAAGGTAGGAGAAGGAGAATTAAGCATTAAATACCTACCTGAAAACTGAAAGCTAGGAATCTATTTTTTACTGATTATAACTAGTATAATAGAATGGGTGCTTCTGTGTTGTACTCTAAAATCAAAAGAGCAACCATAGCCTCAAAATGCTGGCATCCATGAGTTAAAGTGTTATATTTTATATGTCAGCTAAGTTCACACAAGATCCTGGCACAGTTGTGTCTTAGGATGTCTGCCCACTGGTGTGTGAAAGTGTCCAGATGGGCGGCAGAATCACAGTGATTGTGATAAAAAATTAACTTCTAATTCCATTTACACAATAAGTGGAAAATAGCCCTCGACAGCAGGAAGATGATCCTAGCATCATTTTGCTTTTTAAAAATGCCCAGGTCTTTCATTTCAAAGCATTATTCATGTCATTGAGGGTAGGGGAAGCAGTTCCCAGCATTTTGAGTTGTGAACTATCTAGCAGTATTTGTTTTATTATTATTATTATACCCTTATTCACAGGGGAGAAAGGGCTGCATGACTTTTGTTTATTTTCATTTTTCAGTTTTATCTTTAATGTCTAGTACTACTTAAAAATAAGGCACATGATAGGATGTTGAAAATACAGGAGTTGGAAATGATTATTTTTGGAATTCATAAAAACAGACATCATCTTTAAGATTTCGTACCCTCTTTGATATATATGTTTGTTAAGGGCCTGATAAGCTCACAGCATAGCAGAGAATGCTGCAGGAAGATAAGGAAGCAGAAGAATCAGTCTTCACCCCCAAAGAATGGACCCTCTAGTTTGGAAGAGAGCATAAAATAAATGACCACAGAATGATCTTCAGGCAAGATCATGTAGGGCCGGTTATGTGTGCAGGTGGAGTTAGTGTGAGATTAGCCAAAGGCACTTGCTTGGGGGGGAACTTTTCCTTGATTCCCAAAGAAAGTAATAAACATGGGTGGGCAGAGAAATAAAAGGACAGTTCTTGTAGAAGTTGCCAAGGAGGCACAGACAGGGATGTGGAATGTGAAAAGGGGGGCCTGGCTCAAGGAAAGGGGCTCCAAAAGCAATTATTGGGAGACAGATCCCTTTGTTTGAAAATTGTGAATGAAGGGTTTCGATTTAATCTAATTAATGAAGTTCGGGGATTATCTTGATAGCTACTTTAACGGCTGGGACTGCACAGCTATTTGCAAACGTTTGGTAGACAGCAGTGATGTCATTGGAAAAGTCTAATTTGTGTCCTTGAGGAGTTATAAATGTATCATAGTCATAGCAGTGTGAATAGTGGTGTGCTTATGCGGAAGCACGAAAGTGCAACACACCTTTGGTCAATGGTGCAAGGGAGGGCCGAGGAATGGTGAGAGGGCCAGAGGGAGAGCTGCTTAATGGATGTGTAAAGCAGATGGGTTGGCAGGGAGAGGGAAAGTGTGTTCTCGCAGTGAGGACCACCATTACACAGGCAAGGAGGTGTGCGTTATTGTACAAACTAGGTTCATATGGGTAACACATATGTGTGTCACACAAGGGATGTGTGTGAGTTTGGAAGTGGTGCTAGAAGGTGGGAAAGGAGTTGGGGGGCCAGAACCGTTGGGCAGCTGATTTTTCAGGCCATATATATTAAGCTAAGGAGAATGGATGTCTCTTTGAAGTGAAGAACAGGGTTCTACAGAAATTCATTTAAATAAGACCACTGCAGAGTTGCACTCCCTATCATGGTGGTGACTAGCCACATGTTGGTGATTTATATTAATATAAATTATCACTAGAATTAAAATTAAAAAGTCAATGTCTCAGTCACATTTCAGTTTGTTCAGTGGCTGCCTGGTATGGGGTAGGAAAGACAGAGAACATTCCATCGCCCCAGGGAGAGTTCTTGTGGTCACTGTGCTGCTCTGGAGCCCTGGGGGAGCCACTGAAGGGATGGAATGGAGTCAGGGGGACGAGGTAGGAGACACAGGCATGATACCTTCAAGGAATTTTGAGGACTTGAACCAAGGGCATGGCATTGGCAATGTCAAGAAGGGGAAGGGTGGAGACCTTTTAGGGCATCAAAGCCATGGAGTGGTAATCCACGAATGTCAGGCGCTAAGGAGTAGGAGGGTTTGGGCTTTGGAGAACTGGTAAGGTCATTCCGCAGTTCAGGGAAAATGGGAAGAGGTGCAAAGTTGATGAGAGAAACAACCCATTCAACTTTGAATATGTTTAGTTGTAATCATACTCACAGGAAGATGTCTCATAGGCACAAAGTTCACAAAGTCTGGGGATTGGCTTGGCTGAGGAAGTAGATGCGGCTGCCATCAGCGTGGATGAGGTCCCCAGGGAGATGAAGTCAGGGAAGCAACTTGCAAATCAGATGGGCTGGATCACAAATGCCAAGCAAGGGAGGAGGGTTTCCAAAAGGAGGGAGTGCTACTGAAAAGTCAGGAACACCGTGTATTTCCCATATTTGACAAGAGCGTATCATTTGTGAGAACACTTTGAGTGGAAACTAGAATGGAGCAGGTGGTCTGATGCAGAAGCCTGGGAGTGGAGGGAGGTGAGGACTGAGTGTTTGTGCTGTGGCTGTGAAAGGGGAAGAACAGTAATAAAGGGAAAATGAGGATCCTGATGGGTTTTTACAAATTATATATAAAAAAAAAGATGGATGAAAATGGAGCTGTTTTTGTTTTATAGGGAAGTACCTATCAGAGGGGCGGGATTCGGCAGTGTATTACTCTTTTCTCTTGGCCTTTCCGCTCTCAACACATATTTGTAATTTGAAATGTTCTTTAATGTGTTTGAGACATTCTTGGTAAATTGGATTATGCATTTCTGGAATTGCCTTTGAGTTTATGGTGTTTGTATTGGCCAGTATGGCAAAGAGAGCCTAGTGTAGTGGGAAAAAAATCCCATGTATACTGTACACAGGCTGACGTTAAGCAAATATTTAACCTTTCTGAACCTCAGTTCCCGTGTGTGTAAAAAGGTGATAATATGTATTATATGGGGTTATTTTGAAATTAGAGAAGATACGGAATAGTTCACCTTGCACATAAATGTATCCAATAAGTGTTAAGTCCTTCACTTCTACTGAGATTAAGGGGACAGAAATACAGAGTAGGCATTATTTTTTTTTCCTTTTTATTTATTTATTTATTTTATTATCATTAATTTACAATTACATGTGCAATATTACGATTATTAAACTACCCCTTCATCAGGTCCCCCCCACCAACCCCATTACAGTCACTGTCCATCAGCGTAGTGAGATGCTATAGAATCACTACTTGTCTTCTCTGAGTTGTACTGCCCTCCCCGTGCCCCCCCAACATTACATCTGCTAATCCTAATGCCCCTTTTTCCCTCTTATCCCTCCCTTCCCGCCCATTTTCCCCAGTCCCTTTCCCTTTGGTAACTATTAGTCCGTTCTTGGGTTCTGTGAGTCTGCTGCTGTTTGTTCCTTCAGTTTTTTTCTTTGTTCTTATACTCCACATATGAGTGAAATCATTTGATACTTGTCTTTTTCGGCTTGGCTTATTTCACTGAGCATAATACCCTCTAGCTCCATCCATGTTGTTGCAAATGGTAGGATTTGTTTTCTTCTTATGGCTGAATAATATTCCATTGTGTATATGTACCACATCTTCTTTATCCATTCATCTACTGATGGACACTTAGGTTGCTTCCATTTCTTGGCTATTGTAAATAGTGCTGCAATAAACATAGGGGGTGCATCTGTCCTTTTCAAATTGGGCTGCTGCATTCTTAGGGTAAATTCCTAGGAGTGGAATTCCTGGGTCAAATGGTATTTCTATTTTGAGTTTTTTGAGGAACCTCCATACTGCTTTCCACAATGGTTGAACTAATTTGCAGTCCCACCAGCAGTGTAGGAGGGTTCCCTTTTCTCCACATCCTCGCCAACATTTGTTGTTGTTTGTGTTTTGGATGTTGGCCATCTTCACTGGTGTGAGGTGATATCTCTTGTGGTTTTAATCTGCAATTTCTCTGATGATTAGCGATGTGGAGCATCTTTTCATGTGCCTGTTGGCCATCTGAATTTCTTCTTTGGAGAAGTGTCTATTCATGTCCTCTGCCCATTTCTTAATTGGATTATTTGCTTTCTGTTTGTTAAGGTGCATGAGTTCTTTATATATTTTGGATGTCAACCCTTTATCAGATACGTTTTTTATGAATATATTCTCCCATACTGTAGGATGTCTTTTTGTTCTACTGATGGTGTCCTTTGCTGTACAGAAGCTTTTCAGCTTGATATAGTCCCACTTGTTCATTTTTGCTTTTGTTTCCCTTGCCCGGGGAGATATGTTCATGAAGAAGTTGCTCATGTTTATGTCCAAGAGATTTTTGCCTATGTTTTTTTCTAAGAGTTTTATGGTTTCATGACTTACATTCAGGTCTTTGATCCACCTTGAGTTTACCTTTGTGTATGGGGCTAGACAGTAGTCCAGTTTCATTCTCTTACATGTAGCTGTCCAGTTTTTCCAACACCAGCTGCTGAAGAGGCTGTCATCTCCCCATTGTATATCCAAGGCTCCTTTATCAAATATTAATTGACTGTATATGTTTGGGTTAATGTTTGGATTTTCTATTCTGTTCCACTGGTCTGTGGGTCTGTTTTTGTGCCAATACCAAATTGTCTTGATTACTGTGGCTTTGTAGCAGAGCTTGAAGTCAGGGAGTGTAATTCCCCCTGTTTTATTCCTCCTTCTCAGGATTGATTTGGCTATTCGGGATCTTTTGTGGTTCCATATGAATTTTAGAATAATTTGTTCCAGTTCATTGAAGAAAGCTGTTGGTAGTTTGATAGGGATTGCATTGAATCTGTAGATTGCTTTAGGTAGTATAGCCATTTTGACAATATTTATTCTTCCTAGCCAAGAGCATGGGATGCATTTCCATTTGTTGGTGTCCTCTTTAATTTCTCTTAGGAGTGTCTTGTAGTTTTCAGAGTACAGGTCTTTCACTTCCTTCGTTAGGTTTATTCCTAGGTATTTTATTCTTTTTGATGCAATTGTGAATGGAATTGTTTTTCTGATTTCTCTTTCTGTTAGTTCATCATTAGTGTATAGGAAAGCAACAGATTTCTGTGTGTTAATTTTGTATCCTGCAACTTTGCTGAATTCAGATATTAGTTCTAGTAGTTTTGGAATGGAATCTTTAGGGTTTTTTATGTACAGTATCATGTCATCTGCAAATAGTGACAATTTGACTTCTTCTTTACCAATCTGGATGCCTTGTATGTCTTTGTTTTGTCTGATTGCTGTGGCTAGGACCTCCAGTACTATGTTGAATAACAGTGGAGAGAGTGGGCATCCTTGTCTTGTTCCCGATCTTAGATGAAAAGCTTTCAGCGTATCGCCGTTAAGTATGATGTTAGCTGTGGGTTTGTCATATATAGCCTTTATGATGTTGAGGTACTTGCCCTCTATACCCATTTTGTTGAGAGTTTTAATCAGGAATGGATGCTGAATTTTGTCAAATGCTTTTTCAGCATCTATGAAGATGATCATGTGGTTTTTGTTCTTCTTTTTGTTGATGTGGTGGATGATGTTGATGGATTTTCGAATGTTGTACCATCCTTGCATCCCTGGGATGAATCCCACTTGATCATGGTGTATGATCCTCTTGATGTATTTTTGAATTCGGTTTGCTAATATTTTGTTGAGTATTTTTGCATCTACGTTCATCAGGGATATTGGTCTGTAATTTTCTTTTTTGGTGAGGTCTTTGCCCGGTTTTGGTATTAGAGTGATGCTGGCTTCATAGAATGAGTTTGGAAGTATTCCCTCCTCTTCTATTTTTTGGAAAACTTTAAGGAGAATCGGTGTTATTTCTTCTCTATGTGTCTGGTAGAATTCAGAGGTGAATCCATCAGGCCCAGGGGTTTTGTTCTTGGGTAGTTTTTTGATTACCAATTCGATTTCGTCACTGGTGATTGGTCTGTTTAGTTTTTCTGTTTCTTGCTTGGTCAGTCTTGGAAGGTTGTATTTTTCTAAGAAGTTGTCCATTTCTTCTATGTTTTCCAGCTTGTTAGCATATAGATTCTCATAATATTCTCTTATGATTCTTTGTATTTCTGTGGGGTCCGTCGTGATTTTTCCTTTCTCATTTCTGATTGTGTTTATGTGTGTAGATTCTCTTTTTCTCTTAATGAGTCTGGCTAGGGGTTTATCTATTTTGTTTATTTTTTCAAAGAACCAGCTCTTGGTTTTATTGATTTTTTCTATTGTTTTATTCTTCTCAATTTTATTTATTTCTTCTCTAATCTTTATTATGTCCCTCCTTCTGGTGACTTTGGGCCTCATTTGTTCTTCTTTTTCCAATTTCAGTAATTGTGTCTTTAGACTATTCATTTGGGAATGTTCTTCCTTCTTTAAATAGGCCTGGATTGCAATATACTTTCCTCTTAGAACTGCCTTTGCTGCGTCCCAGAGTTGTGGCTTTGTGTTGTTGTTGTCATTAGTCTCCATATATTCTTTGATTTCTGTTTTTGATTTGGTCGTTAACCCATTGATTAATTAGGAGAATGTTGTTAAGTCTCCATGTATTTGTGAGCCTTTTTGATTTCTTTCTTAAATTTATTTCTAGTTTTATACCT
Organism: Smutsia gigantea; assembly: GCA_032199065.1. Classification (NCBI taxonomy): domain Eukaryota; kingdom Metazoa; phylum Chordata; class Mammalia; order Pholidota; family Manidae; genus Smutsia; species Smutsia gigantea. The sequence goes on along the minus strand of JAVSCE010010873.1, from coordinate 105,279 downwards.
TTGTGATCTGAGAAGTTGTTTGGTAGGATTTCAGTATTTTTGAATTTACTGAGGTTCTTTTTGTGGCCTAGTATGTGGTTTATTCTGGAAAATGTTCCATGTGCACTTGAGAAGAATGTGTATCCTGTTGCTTTTGGGTGTAGAGTTCTGTAGATGTCTGTTAGGTCCATCTGTTCTAGTGTGTTGTTCAGTGCCTCTGTGTCTTTACTTATTCTCTGTCTGGTTGATCTGTCCTTTGGAGTGAGTGGTGTGTTTGAAGTCTCCTAAAATGAATGCATTGCTGTCTATTTCCTCCTTTAATTCTGTTAGTATTTGTCTCACATATGCTGGCGCTCCTGTGTTGGGTGCATATATATTTATAATGGTTATATCTTCCTGTTGAACTGACCCCTTTATCATTATGTAATGTCCTTCTTTATCTTTTGCTACTTTTTCGTTTTGAAGTCTATTTTGTCTGATACAAGTACTGCAACACCTGCTTTTTCCTCTTTGCTGTTTGCATGAAATATCTTTTTCCATCCCTTCACTTTTAGTCTGTGTATATCTTTGGATTTGAGGTGAGTTTCTTGTAGGCAGCATATAGATGGGTCTTGCTTTTTTATCCATTCTGTTACTCTGTGTCTTTTGATTGGTGCATTCAGTCCATTTACATTTAGGGTGATTATTGATAGATATGTACTTATTGCCATTGCTGGCTTTAGATTCGTGGTTACCAAAGGGTTCAAGGGTTGCTTCTTTACTATCTAACAATCTAACTTAACTTTCTTGTTAAGTTATTGTAAACACAGTCTGATGTTTCTTTCTTTCTCTCCCTTCTTATTCCTCCTCCTCCATTCTTTCTATAATAGGTGTTTTATTCTTTGCCTTTAGTTGGTATTTGGATGGTCTGCTTTCTTTGCTATGATTTTTTTTCTCTGGTGACATCTTTTTAGCCTTAGGTGTGCTTCCATCTAGAGCAGTCCATTTAAGATATCCTGTAGTGGTGGTTTATGAGAGGCAAACTCTCTCAACTTTCGTTTGTCTGGAAATTGTTTAATCCCTCCATCATATTTAAATGATAATCGTGCTGGATACAATATTCTTGGTTCGAGGCCCTTCTGTTTCATAACGTTAAATATATCATGCCATTCTCTTCTGGCCTGTAAGGTTTCTGTTGAGAAGTCTGATGATAGTCTGATGGGTTTTCCTTTGTAGGTGATCTTTTTTCTCTCTCTAGCTGCCTTTAATACCCTGTCTTTATCTTTGATCTTTGCCATCTTTATTATGTGTCTTGGTGTTGTCTTCCTTGGGTCCCTTGTGTTGGGAGATCTATGAGCTTCGGTGGACTGCGAGACTACTTCCTTCCCCAGCGAGGGAAAGTTTTCAGCAATTATTTCTTCAAAGACACTTTCTATCCCTTTTTCTCTCTCTTCTTCCTCTGGTACTCCTATAATGCGAATATTGTTCCGTTTGGATTGGTCACACAGTTCTCTTAATATTCTTTCATTCCTAGAAATCCTTTTATCTCTCTCTGCCTCAGCTGCTCTGTACTCCTGTTCTCTGTTTTCTATTCCATTAACAGTCTCTCGCATCTCATCCATTCTGCTGTTAAGCCCGTCGATCGCTTGTCTGATTTCTGTATTGTCTTTCCTCAGTTCCCTCACTTCCTCCCTCAGCTCTTGCACATTTCTCTGTAGGTCCATCAGCATGGTTATGACTTTTATTCTAAATTCTTTTTCAGGCAGGCTGTGCATTTCCATCCCTTCAGACTCCCTCTCTGGGGTTGTCTGGTTGATTTTGGTCTGAACCATATTCCTCTGTCTTTTCATGGCTGTATAATTTGGTCACTGATAGTTGCCACGTATGTCAGCTGGGCTCTTTAAGACTTTAAAAAGAGAAGAAAAAAAAAGAGAAAAAAAAAGAAAAAAGAAAGAAAGAAAAAAAGAAAAAAAGAAAGAAAAGAAAAAACAAAAACAAAACAAAACAAAAAAAATGCCCACCGGACGTAGATTCTGTGGGAATGCTCTAGGTGGCGCTATTGCCCCACTATTCCACAGCTGTGACTGTGCCGCTCCGCAGGGCCCTTTATCGCTCTGGCAGGGGTGGGAACGAATAGGAGGCTGTTGATCTCAGTGAGAAGTGTTAAGTATGGCTACGCTTCCTCAGTCGCCAGCTAAGGCGTCTGAAACTCCCCAGGACTCCCAGCCTGCTGGGCTGAGTGTCCTGGGGCGATCCGGCTCCTCCACTGGGCTCCTGTCTCTTTAAGACCGCTGAGGAAAGCGTGCGGTTTTTTTTTTCCTTCCCGGAGCCGGCTGCAAGCCCCCTGGCACGTTCCCCGCTCAGATCCTGCCCCTCTGTCTCTCCAATCACCGCTGCACTGCGCAATGTGGGTCAGCGCTCCCCGCGCAGATCACCGGGGCTGGCTACTTCGCGGGGTGTGACAAGCCCAGTTCTTAACAGCTAAGGGAAGACCCACCTGAGTTGGTTTGCTGTTCCCCTCCCCAGCCTGCTTCATTTCTTTTGCTGCAGAGGCTTGTATCCTTGAGCCAAAAGTCACCTCACTGAAGATCCTTCAGGTGGTGGAGAAAACCAGGAAGATGCACTCTTCATGAAATGACCACTTGGCAGTGGGCCCTCTTCCCTCAGATTTTCATAACCACATGACCATTCCTCCAGCCAGACTAAAAACCCAGATAAAAGCATAAGTGCCAGTTCCCCCACTTAGAAGAATGTGAATTTAGGTACAGAAGAAAAATCAATGACCCACTAAAGAAAAATCAGCAATCAGAATTCTACAGGTGGGACACAGTTCTACACATATCTTAGTGTTAGATCAATACCAACCAAAAAGGTCTGCCTTCATCCTTCCTCATTTGAAGAGACAGGGCTGAGGGGCAAGAGACAAGGAAGGATCTTTGAATTGGCCTTTGGACCACTCAGTGTCTTTCTGTCTTTCTCACACACACACACACACACACACACACACACACACACACACACTGGTATCCCCAACTTTTTCTAGGAAGAGCTGCAGAAAAAATTTCTTAAAGGCTGAAAACCTGCCCAACAATAGGTTTACCTTCCAACATCATGAACTGCTCTAAGGACTTCTATTTACATGACCTCCCTTACTTGATTTTTACTACCTATTAATTTTCCCAAATCCAGGAAGTTATTCAAATCCATTTAGCATCCAAGCTCATTTGCCCTTAATTGAAGCATTTCTAATAAAAAATTCTAATGTTATCCTATTTTCATCGTAAAAGGCATAATAAACAAGTTTATCAAGCCAAGTGGCCTGTCAACATGAAATTTATTATGCCCATGGAAGACCAAATGAAAGCATTTCCCTCCAATAAACACCACATACTCTTTCTGTGCAAAAAGGAACATTCAAAAACTTTTGTCAACTTTATTGCAATAAATACATCTTATTATCAAAATCAGGAATAAGGAGGCTACTCAGAAGTAATTCAAAGGTATTATGCATCACACAAGCCTTAAATCCTGACACTTTCAACAGCCATCCATATTGCACGTAATCCAGGAAAAGTAAAGAATATCAGTGTACACAGGACACAGATTTCTTTCCATTGTCCTCTTTTCTGAGACTGTGTTTCGGTGACTACACCAAACACTGATCTCAAAGGACCTGTTTCAAAAGGTGGCTTTTATAACCAGCTCTCCAAAGTGACTGGGATGAGGTCCCTGTGACTTAACGCAGGCTTCACTTAACACTTCCATAAGATGAGAAAGGCAGAAGGCACTATTAGTCAGAGTCTGTCACACATTTCTGACCCTTCCATTAGCCAAGTACCAGAGGGGCCAGCAGAGCTCTCAGCTGAAATGCAGATACAAGGTCTATCAAATCGAGCCTACAGTAAATTCTGGGACCTATATTTATCAAGGTCAAACATACATCATACATGAGGTCCACAGAATTTTTTCCTTCTGTTCAATCAGTTTCACTAAATAATAGATGATCATATTGTAAATAATTCCTAAAATTGGGGTAATTTAACCTACCCTCTCTTTTTCAGCCCTCCGATCATACTTTTATCCAATGTTCGCATTGGGAGGGAAAGCTGAGTGATCTATATTTTCAGGTCCCAGATTTAAGGATTAAAGCGGATTCCGAAGGAGCATGCAGCCATCGTTAAGAAGCACTAAGGCCCAAAATGCAGTCCTTCACTGTTTACTTATGTTAATGATGTGATTGCTTCATATTTCCTAATAGAAATGTTAAGAGGCTTTTCTCAGGACTTGGGGAAAGGGGGGTATCTTCAATCCTACTAGTTCAATATAAGACCACCAATGTGGCCTTTGGAGAGGGCCTGCATTCTAAAGCACACAGTTGTAAACAGCAACTGGCTGAAGGCCTAATTAGCATTAAACAGGCCCCAGGAATGAACAGCAAGATGACAAGGGTCACTAAACTAAAGAAGGGGTCAAGCTACCCCAGACAATGCCCAAGGTATTCACGCAGATTAGGGAAGCAGCCCAGGCATGCCCTGGATGAGCACCACCACAAAGCCCTCAGTCCTTTCACTTTCCTCCCCTACAAAAAAAAAAGAACAAGAAAGAAAGAAAACCAAATGGCCCACTTCTGCAGGGCAGCATGATATGTAATTAGTAATCACTTCTGTTCTGGAGAAACAACAAAGAAAAGGCAGCGAAGAACATCACAATGGCAACCAAGAAGAATCACAGAACACAATCAGCGACTGTGTTAAGATGGGCAAGGGTTTTCTCCCACAACATCCCAGTACCTCCTCCACAAAGAGAAAATCTGTACAACCAACTGCCAACTTGTTGGGGTATTTTTTTTTTTGGGTGAAAAAAATAATAAAGAGCAAACTGCACACACAAACCAATTCAAATGTGACAAAGACACGCTTTCTGAAAATCTACGATAGGGCTGTTGGTCTTAACATTCTTTTGCAATAAAAACCCTTCCTTCTTCAAATTACTACAAGGTAACTACCGATCTCTGGGGAAGTTCAAGAGATGTATTTTCAGCATTTTGAACCCTAAATAACGTTGATCTCATTATCAACCATAATCTTCCCTGTTTTGATTTTTTACTTTTGTTTCAAATCCCACTTTTGCTCATATCCAACTTGGGAAAAGTTTTAGCTACCTTGAATGAAAATAGACTTTACATCAGCAATCAAGTTATTTAAGGTCAGAAAATATTTATAATTGTGAAGGCAAAACTTCTCCAAGATAACTCAAAAGGTAACAGAAGTTCAGAAAACTCAAAATAAAATCCAGCATTCATTATTCCAGCCCTACATTGAAGTTGTCTTTGTAACAGAAACAGATGAGAAAAAACCCTATTTAAAAACTCTATCCCCAACAAGACTGCAACCTAAAAACAAGTGTTGCAACCAGAGAGCCCGTTAAGTCTACTTTTAAAGTCTACTTTAAGTTTAATTTAAAAACCCTTCTGATATGTTGAGAAATCAGTAATTAAAAAGGAAGGTACGGTAGAACATTTTTACTTACGTACATAAGTACATTTTGTGTCCCATGCATTTTCTAAGATTTACCTCTGAAAATACAAATACATTTCTTACCACAAAACTTCAAATGTTAGGTCAAATTTCTCAATATTTTTTGTTTATATTTCTAGAGACTTTTTAAAAGCACTTTTCTTAATTGTTCTCAGTCATTCCACTTGACTCTTAAGAATTCTTCAAACTTTGTGAACTTCTCTTATATGATGCTACTTACACTTTTTATATTCTCATATCACAGTGTATCAGCAAAACACAAAGAATTTATATCATGTATTCAATAATATCTGCCCAATATAAACATCCAATAAACGAGGTGATGGCTGCTGTTTAAAAGCAACACTGAATCTGTTGTCTTAGGGAAAGTCACCAACTGCACAGTTCTCACAAAAAGGGAAAAAGGAATCAAATGTCTTATTGCTCTCTGAAGCTGCAGAAAACTTTTTTCAGATGTTCACATGGTCAGTTAAACTCATCTGACTAATGAAAATAAGCAAGATACTCTCATTTACTGTAAGTTTATCCAAGGCACACAAGCTAGCAGGAGTTTTGTATCAAATACTTAAGGTAAAGGTTTAAAAAGCAGATATTGGCCAAAAGCTTATATTGTACTTTGCTCAACTGATTAACAGTTACAGTGGGTGTGAATGTACTAAAGGCAAACAGAAAAGATTGAGAGCAAATAATTAGTAAAAACAATCTTTCCTGTAATTAAATACTTAGAAATAAATGGTACACCAAAGAACCTACAAAATATCCATCTTTAATGGAACAACCTCTACTCAGAAAGTTGAAATCCAATTGATGAGATTCTGTTAGTGCCAGAACCCTTCAACTTAACCTCATAAAAATGGGACTATTTGGTTTAATTGCTACACTAAGTAAAATTGCTCAAAGTTCCATCCATTATCACATCTTTACTATGCTTGATCACAGGTCAATCTGTATGTGCTAGTATGTACTTTCTGAATAACAGAAATATTAATCATAAGCTTATCCTGGTAGGTTTTATAATGTATATCTGTGCCCTACATATCAAGTTTCTAAATTATAATAATTGTGAGTTTCATCTGAATGGCTTATCCCATGAGACAGTCTTATTTGCTACTTTCTATGAGTGGCTACATTAGAAAAATCTATTTAATAGATCATATGTGCTACACAACACCCCCAGCCTACATCCTTCAGTATCTCCCCATCGGCTCGGTGACCATAAGCCCGTGAGCATCTGGCCATTGCCAGCCTCTCCCACCTAAGCTCCAATCACTACCAACCCGATCATCCAGCACTCTAACCATTTCAAACTTCCTCACACTTTCTACCCTGTCATGGTATTAGGATTCTTTGCCTTCGTTCATGTGATATTCTCTGTCTGGAATGTCCTTCTCTGCACATTGTTTGTGCCAAGAGTTACTCAGCCTTGAAGTGTCAGGCTGTGCAAGAATTTTTAATTAATTAACTGACAACCACAATAAGAGGAGCTCTCCAGTTTAATACTCAGCAAGCTTTATTTCAAACTTCTTCAGAAGGTTGAAATTGAAAAGACAAAAGACTCTGTATCGACCTAGCATGCTCAATATAGTGCCCATCACAACTCCCCTGACACAGGCCTGGGGGATGATGGAACACTGTCACATACTGTCTCTGTTCTTAAACTATGTAGAATGTTGTTGAGGAGATTAAGACTAAAGGTTGGAGAGAAGATACATAAAATAATTAGCAGATGCTAACAAAATCTGAACAAACACAAGAGACTGGAATAATGGTGAAGATTTACATAGTATTTTTACAATTTATAGTTTCCCTAGATGGCTAAATTTAATCCTCATATCTGGGTGAAGAAATGATTTATATTACAACCAACTTACTGAAATGAAATTGAGTCTCAAGGTTACACATCTCTTCCTCATGAGGAGACTGGGCATGATTCTAGAACATTCCCATAACTCATTATCATGTCACCTTCTCCTACATGGTACAAACCCCATAGAGAAGCAAGCAGAGGAAAGGGGCCTTGATATAGAAGCTTAGAAAAATGGAAAAGATATGGGCAGTTAGGGAGAAAACATCTAAGTCATGACGAAAAACCATGGAAACAGTATAAGCATCAACACTTTGTGAGCCTGTGAAGAGATGGATGTGCAAGAGCAAAACCTTCAGCTGGAGAGCGGAGAGTGGGCCTGCACGTCAAGGAATATAAAGCCGAGAAAAGGCATTTGGAAGGAATCATATATAAAAGTTTGTAACTGGCCGTGTGTGAGCAAGGCAACAACAGATTTAAAGAATTTAAGGAAGACCTTTTAAATAATGCTCTCCAGAACATTTTATTGGGAAAACTTCACTATGATAGAATGTAAGTTTAACAGTTTAGCAGCTGGAGAAACTTGGAGTTGGCCACACAAAAGAGGAGAACTTTCTGAATGCTCTGTAAATATGGCAAAAACCCAAACATAAATGCATCCTCTGAAGGTTTCATTTAGAAAACCCATAGTATGGAAAGAAGAGATCATTCTTAATATATTTCATTTTGATTCCTTTGTTTCATTGTCTTGTTCTATCAAATAGAAATGTTTTAAAGAGAAAAGTAACCTGCCTCAGGAACTACCCAGGTTCTATATCGACTGCTACCAAGTAGGAGAAGCCTCAGTGCCTCTTTCCCCAGGAGAGTAGGGATTCACGTGGGTTGTTCTGGGGTACTTATTATTTTGTCTCCTTTCACTCCCAAAAACAGGTCTGGCTTAGACAATAAGAGAGCCAGTCTAGCAATAACATACAACATCTAACAACAATTTTAAGGCCTGACCAGAGACTTCATGTCATCTGATCCCAAGGGGCACCCTCACAGGGCAGTCCACGGATACGGCACCTCCCGGAGTCAGGCAGCAAGAGGACAGCAGGCCTGGGCCAAGGTGTGCTGCCTCCTGCTTTCACAGTCGGTTCAGCCGTGCCCTTTAAAGCTTGCTTCACACGACAAGCCTCTGTCCAGCAGATTTCAGTGTCCAACTAAATCCCCCAGAAAAAAATGAAGAGAAACTGTACAGATGACCCAAGCCCAGCACACAGCCGGAGTGGGAACAGGACACGGCGCTGACCTTCCCTGAGAACGACAGAACCACACAGGCCAGTAGGGCCCAGGGCTCTGTCCTCTCCACTCCTGGCTAGGTTATATTTAACACACGTTTTAAAAAATTCTAATCAAGGGGCACAATTGGAAACGCTCACATGAATAAGGCAAGGCATCCCTAACGTACATTAGCTAATACTGATATTTATGTATGTATCACTGGAAATTCGATGAAAGTAGGTTTAATTCAATGGGATACTCTACACATAAACACACTTGTTTTTCTTGGTAAAACCAGGAACTGGGTTTTATGCTCACACTCAGACAACCCACTTCCAGGTTTTCCCTAAATTACGTTTCCTCTTAAAAGGGAAGAATACAATCCTCTCAAAAGATGAACATCTGCCAAGCCCTCAACTAGAGACTAGAGAAGCTGAAAGATTATAAATGTGTCAGAGAAAAATCAAACCAAGCATAAGAGGAAAATGGGCTAAACTTTGTCTCCCGTCACTAGACAGGGCTTAGTGCATTTACACTCCCTACCACAGTGCTATTTAACAAGGAAGAAATATGAGCACCATTATACATCACAGGCTCTTATTGTTACAAGATACCAAGGCTAGCCTGAAGCAGAACATTTTTATTCTCCAGTAAGAATATTTTTCTTTTAGAGATAGTGAAAAATTTCAGTGACAGTGTAAGAAGTTACCTAGAACTCCATGTACTTGGCAAAGCCTAAAGCCAGCTAGAATCGCATGTTCCCCCTTAATATCCCATTCACAGGCATCTCTCTCTCAGTCTCCTCTCACAGGCCCTCGTCCGTGTCTACTGATGGAGGAAATCCTGTTTCTACATCACACAGACCCTAAAAAATAGGTAACTGCTGCTTTAATGTTTCCCTTGTGGTTAAATAAAGATTTTTAATTAGTAGCAAAATAAGCCTTAAAATAAAACCCTGTTTCGTAATGGTATTTTGGTGTCAGTCTTACCAACAGCAACGTGCAAAATTTATTTTGAAAGTTGAATGAAGATCAAGTAGTCGGTTTGTGGCAGAAGCAACTTCGTGTTCCCAGCGTGCTTTTCTCCTTATTCTCTCAGAGCAGAACACTTTGTTTGGGTTCAGGACACGAGCATTCAAAGACTCTCAGCCTCCTGGTAGCTAGCTATGACCATGTGGTACAGCACATGAGACGCAGAGGAAGTGAGACAGACAACTGCCGACGGCCCAGCGTGCCCTGGGAGGAAGGCGCGCCATCCACTTCTCCTGGCCGGTGCCACCAGGGATGCAGATTGATGCTGGGAGGGCCCAGCAGCCATCAGAGACCGGAGCTGAACGCCCAGTCACGAGGAACGACTGAAGGAGGTCTGTCACTCCTAGACGGGAGTTTTCATGTGGGAGGAAAATAAACTTCCATTATACGGAGGCCAGTGTTTTTCTGTCATCTTTTCATAGCAGCATCAACCTATAAAAGCTGATGAATAAATCAATTCTTCTCTTCAAGTGTCTTCATTGTTCTTCATTTTTTAGATAAAATAGTGGAGGAAAAAGGGAGAGATATCCTAGATGAAGGAGGTGTTCTTCCTAACCTTGGACAGGGCAGTATCAATTCTAAAGATGTCCAATTCTTATACTTAAAAAATATAGGTATGTGATTTGTACCACAACAAGGGATTACTCTTTTTATCTTGACACAGAAAAATCTTCCCTAAAATTCTTCTCTCTGAAACTGCCAAGAGGAAAAAAAAAAAAAAAAAGCAGGTAACGTCTGCTTTAAGAAAATGTGGGGTAAGAAAAGGTCTCCAGGGGCCCCTTTAGGGCTCAAACATTAATATCCTGGCTGTAGAAATATCCCTCTTCATTTTGCTGCGGATAAATTACATGCTAGACAAATTTTCTCTAGTCCTCAGGACATAAACCACTACCCAGGAAACTCCAACAGTCCAAACAATATTAATTATTTATCACAAATCAACATTTTATCACAAACTGCAATACAATCAAAAGAACACTAGGTTGAGCAGTAACAAATCACTGTCAAGCACTTGACTGTATATAATTCAAAGCTAGACTTTAAAACTGCCAAAAAGACATAGAAGCTGGTAGTCCCTTGTGACAACCAATATAACTAACTAGGAAGAGCTGTGAGAAGAGATGTGGGAGAAAGTTTAGAAGCAACATAGAACATTTTCACTTGGGCTCAATTTTCCCATCAAGAAACCAACACAGCACATAAATTACATGAATAAAAACTATAAACTACATATACATTAAAATACCAAACCACATTAAAAAAAAAAACCTCTGTCAATGAAAAAACACAAGGACAATTTTCTAAAGTAGTAATTACCCTCTTTCTTGTATACCTAGCAAAGAGATATCTGCTTACCCAACACTGCTTCCCAGTTTACATCAACAGCTGAATAATTCTCACAGATCATTAATGAAAACAGGGACCCAATATAGATTGTTAAGTAGCTGTAAAATTCCATCATTTCTTGGGAAGTTAGCATTATTTGGCTCAGCATTTGATTCTAAGTAAAAAAAGAATTAAATGTATTTGGGGATGGGGTGGGGAGTCACATACTCTAAACAACTTCACTGTTCACCTTAACAGAAGTCAAAATTTTCTGCCTATGCAGTGACGCAAACTCTTTGCTGTGTCTACTAGCAGTAGACTGCAATACTGCCAGCAGAGTTTTCCACAAAGATGGAAATGTTCTGCACCTTCAGCCACTAGTCAAGACAGTTTTCTAAGCTCTGGAAATGTGGCTAATGCAAGGGAACACTGAGTCCCAATTTTTATTAATGGTGGCATGTGGCTAGTGGCTACCATACTGGAAAACGCAGGCCTAGATGGCGCTCCACTTCCACCATCCTTCAAGGCTCCACTGAAATGCTATTCCGCTGTGAAACATTTCCACATGCTACAGCCTATATGTTAGATCTCTATCCCTGGTACCCCAGAGCAATTTAAATATGCATACGGAAGTGGCATGGGTTTAGGTCAGCACATACGGCAAAAATTCAGTTTAATCAAAATTACTCTTAAGAATCCCTCATAAAGAAGACCAGTTGTTCCTAAGTCAAGGCTAGCCAGCTTTTCTCACATGTTAGAAACAAATTCCTTTATGTCCAGTTGAACACCAAATGCAGTAGCAGATTTGCATTTAAGGACCATGATTTAAGAAAAAATTCACATCTAAATACGCAATTTACAGTAACCTGCAGAGAGACAGACAGTGTAAACATGGCCAACAGTGGGAATAGGGTACTTGCTTGCCCCATATCACACCTCCTCTGGCGCAAACACACGGTACTGGCTGGACTAGTGCAGTAGCACGTTTTCCTCTATCTACTGCTTCCCCTTTCTCACTTACCTACTTTTCTTCCTTTCTGGATGTAGGTAGGTATGATGGAATTCCACTAAAATAGCACTCACCCCTTTCTACTGCTCATTAGTTATTTATGCACACCCTCTCTGTTCTACTCAATTATTTATCTTTGTTTTACCCATATGTCAATATACTTTGTTGTCAAATACAAAAGCTTTCTATTTAAGCTACAACACTATTTGCTCTTACTCATAATAAAATTAAGGGCTGGTCTGAAGGCAAGGCCTCCAGTGACCAAGCAGGTTTAAAAAAAAAAAAAGCGCCCCTACCTAATGTGTGACAGTCATAACCAAGCTCCTGCTGGTAGTGCCACGTAATGACATGAAGCTAGGACTGCCGGCTCTTTCAAGTTTTCAAGGGGGGCCAGAAACTTAGGTATTTATTTGAGATCCAATTTACAAATGTTTAACATACTCAAATAAAAAAAATAGATACTGACTATATCCAACAAATATGTTCTGGCAAAATCCCACAAGCCATGAATTTCTGATCTTGACCCTAAGGGATGAATGCTCTAGACTGATTCACTTTCTTGAATTTGACAACTCTTTACTCTGCACCCAGCTAGGAATACTTTGGTGAACTACACATTTAAGTTACTGAAGTTATTTGTTCTGGATCAACTTATATTTTGATAGGGCAAAAAGATAATAAAGAATAAAATTAATTACCACAGTAATTCTAGATAATCATAAGGCTTTATCTAAGTAGAGCAGATTGAATGGATAAAGAAGATATGGTACATCTTAATGTGTATATTCCACACAATGGAATATTACTCAGCCATAAAAAAAAGAAAATCTTGCCATTTGCGACAACATGAATGGACCTAGAGGGAATCATGCTAAGTGAAATAAGCCAAGCAGTCAAATACAAATGCCACATGATTTCAATTGTATGTGGCATCTAAAAACAAACACACACACAAAAAATAAATAGACCCACAAATACAGACAACAGACTGTCGGTTACCATAGGGAGTGCGGTAGAGGGATGGGTGAAATAGGTGAAGGGGATAAAAAGGTACAAACTGAAAAATGTAAAAAGTCATAGGTACGGAAGTACAACACAGAGAATATAACCAATAATACTGTAATATCTTGTATGGTAATGGAGTAACTATTTGTGGCAAGCATCTAGTAATAATTATCAAGTCACTATGTTCCACATCTGAAACCAGTATTGTATGTCAACTTTATTCCGAGTAAAAAAAATAAAAATAAATTTTAAAAATAAAAAATAAAAATATGTGGAGTATAAGATCTAAGGAAAAAAAAAAACTGAAGGAACAAAACAGCAGGAGACTCACAGAACCCGAGAACGGACAAACAGTTACCAAAGGGAAAGGGACTGGGGAGGATGGGTGGGAAGGGAGGGGTAAAGGGGAAGAAGGGACATTATGATTAGCAGATGCAATGTTCGGGGGGCACGGGAAGGGCTGTAGAACCCAGAGAGGACAAGTAGTGACTCTATGGCATCTCACTAAGCTGATGGACAGTGACTGCAATGGGGTTGGGGGGGGGGGGAACCTGATGAAGGGGGTAGTGTAATCACCATAATATTACTCATTTAATTGTAGATTAATGATATCAAAATAAACTAACAAAAAATATATATTAAAAAATAAATAAATAAATAAATAAATAAAGTAGAGCAGAGTGGTTAAAGAGTGATGGGTTCATCTAGAGTGTTTAGAGGAAATCAATCTCCCCCTTGGCTTTTCTTATACAAATGAGAGATAAAATTACCTCAAGGGAAGGCTCAAGGGTGGCTATTTTAGAGGTAAGCTGCTGTATTTATTTACTTTGCTTTGAGGATTAACTCACCCTCTTTTGTAGGCTAGACTCACAGAAGACAGTTACTGAACCATCAAACAGAAAAATCCTGCTAAACTAAAACAGTTCTTCTAACATTCTGTAATAGGGTAGGTAAAACCTATCTGTAAATCTGAAACCCTAAATCTTTCAGATACCCTTATAAACAATGGGCCAAGAGCTACTAGAAGCAAATCAATTCATCAAAATACTTATGTTTAAGAAATTTAATTGCCTAACCATTTACTAAAGTCATATTATATTAAACGGGATACTAAATTTCACAGACTGGAAGGTTTATTATTTCCTAGGCAAACTCGAGTAAAAGTAACAATTTGAATTGCAGTTATGCATTTTATTAAGGGTATAAAATAAATTACTCAAGGACACTTAAATTCTAATGGGATTCACATCCACACATGAACTTAAACTCCAGTAGAAATTTATACTCAGGGTAACACACATAATTTTCTATAAAGCCAGAATATAGTCACTTTGGTTCTTCAGACTTTGAGAGAACTATATTAAAAGACAACAAAACTCAGCCGTGAAAAATAGTGTTCTTACATCACTTCTCACTTTTCTGTTCCAGAAACATCTAGGGAAAATGATGGCTTGAATATATGCAGTTTCTAGGTCATCATCATAATTGTTTGGTAGTTGTACTTAACCTCTACATCCCACACTATTGTTAGAGTAATATTGCTGGAGTCTAGTCCCATTAACTGGTCCTCTTAACAGAAAAGGAGAGACTTGCTGGATGGGTGAGCTGGAGATTGCTCTGGGCAGGGTGTCTCAGCCCTTCTTGGCATTCCTGGGATCTACCCGCCTGCAGAGGATGTGTATTTTGGTATGCTCTCCAGCCGCACAGCAGCGAGGCAGACTCTGTGCTTGGAAGAGGTCTCTGCTCACACTGCTTGGGGCTGGGTGTGGAAGCCTTGTTAAGGAAAAAATATTAGCGCTCCCAATTGTCACAATCCATGCCACTAAGCAGCATGTGAGCTCCACCTGATTCCTGTACTCTCTGCCAGCTGGTTCTGATCCAAGAGCAAAAAAAAAAAAAAAAAAAACAGAACAGAAACTATGGGCTCTCAGAACCAATGAAAATACCTGAAAGACCATTGTCATGACCAATGAAAATACACCTATAGAAAATCCTGCATCAACACTATAAACTAAGGAAATATCCCTATCAAGATGCCAAAAGTTTAAGGAATTTCTCCTGGACAGATTGCATATAGAACGTAATTAAAAAGACATTAAGGGCCAAAATACAGCCCCACCACCAGAACACTGCCCAGTGAGTGATGCAGGATGTAAACAAAGCATGTTGGGCAGAATTCCTCCAATGCATCCGAATTCTTAGGGTTGGAAAGTGGAAGTGTGGCCAGGCCACAGGAGATGGGGCACACACTATTTAGCCTAACTCAAGAGTGGCTGTGCCAGAAGGCCCCATAGCCGCAAAGCCCCTACAACATGCAGAAAAACTAGCATGGTCGGGCCTTTTCCTTCTATAAAAACTGAAGTACCAGAAATGGGGGTTGGACACAGCCACCACACAAGTCTAGCTCTGAGGTCAATGCAAAAACACAGACCCAACGTGTGAATTCTGGCGCGACACATGCACCAAACGGCAGGGGGAAGACATCAGACCCAAGTGCTGCTGGACTTCTCAGAGGCCCACCTTCCTCTCTGCTTCCGCTTCAACCTCCAGAACCTACTGATATTTATCAACTAGCTTTCCAGCACAAGTTCTGGGTGAAGGAGCCTCATGGTCAGGTGAAGGTGTCCTGCAGGACAGTCAGGCAAACTCCAGTTCTGAATAGACATTTCCATGTGCAAAGATGACTTCACAGGAAAAAATATATACAAAGTAACTTTAAAACATAAACCACATGAAGAAAACTTATTTTTGGAAAAGAATTTTCTCAGAAAACAAAGTCTTAAACTCTCCTTTGTATTCTCAATCCAACTTGAGAAAACACAGCCTCTATGAAACAAGAGATTAGAGTGAATGGAAGGATTAGGTTGGGGGGGTGGGTGGCGGGGAGGGTAGGATTTGAAGGTAGCTGGGTTTCTTGAGGGAAACAGTTCACTGAAACTGAAAATTCAATAGCAAATTTCAAATCCTCACAAGACAAAATAAACAACAGAATCAACCCAAAGAAAACAAACTTCTTCCATTCCAAGGAAAAGAGAAAGAAAAATCAGATGAAGAAGGAGGAAAAGCTAGGTATGGAGTGGGAAAAAAACATCCTACAACTAACCTGAGAAGGGATGGAAAAAAAAGGAAAAGAAAGAAAAACCAAACACTTGTGGGGAAGAAACTTCTTCAAAAGTGTTCTTTCCCTGCAGAAGAAACCACAGGCTGATGAAACAGTGAAGGGCAAGGCCTCAGAACAACATAATACTCACGACGGGGCAAAAGTAATGGAAAGAGACCAAAGTCTAGCCATATCCTACTAGATCACCTTTAAAGTGTAAGAATTAAAAAAAAAAAATCCTGAAAGAACCAAGAGAGAAAAATTCAAAAACTACAAGGAAGGAAATGATCAGACCAGCTTCAAACTTTCCCAGAAGCCAAGGAAGCAATGTTGTAACTCAAGAGCAACATACACACATTGTCCATTCATGATTGTAACCAGAAAATAGTAACAGATATCCCAAGGGCCTTATCTGTTTGGCTGTAAAGGCAATATGCATACACATACAGAGCCAATATAAAGATGAAATAAAACAGCTATTGTAGAAGGGATTAAAGGTAATGGCATGAGAGGTGAGACAGAGACCTCCTCCTAAAACCACAAATACAAAAATATAATTAATACAACTAATCCTGAGAGATCAACAGGAAAGAAGGTTGTGCCACAGGGCATACACCTGGAGGAAAGAAAAAACCTCATGGAATAGGATAACGTACCAAAGCCATGACCCAGCGTGACCTAAGCCCTACCCCAACCCCAGCTCACTGCTGGAGGAAGAGAAACAGAGCGGGGATGGAGTGGAGGCCTGCGACTGCTAAACACCTAGCCCTGGAGATCTGCTCTGGGGGCACTAACCTACATTGCATGGTGCTCTGGTGATTAGAGGGGTTGGAAAGCTAAGACAGGCAGAATACCTGAGATTCCAGCTCCTTGTGAAAAACAGGGATCCATATCTGGTTGATCTGGGAGGGCACTGTGAGAGACTTCCTAAAAGCAAAAGGGCTGCCAAAGGGGCAAGGACTGCATAGAGCTTACTGCTCCGGAGAAAGGACAGGTAGACAAAATCGTCTGGGTGCACTCTGCCTAGCAGGTTGGCAACTTTCACAATCTTCAGGTGCTCCAGCCCCCTGGCTCGCTACACAGCTCCAAACCCCCTCACCATTACATGCAGCCTGCTGCGCCTTCCTCCTGGCCAGCCCACACCTGGCTTGCAAACGGGCAGTTCTTGCACTGGCTTCAGGCCAGCTAGAGGGAAGCCCCGCCTATAGCAGCTACAAACACAAAGCACAGCGGCTTACACCTTTGTGTTTGGCCCACTGGTTCTGGAAGTAGAGACAGGCATAGCAGCCAGGAAACAGGACACAGCTCTTTCCTCCCCACAGGCGGCAGCACCACTCCCCTGTGACCCCCGACATCGCTCCAGGGGCTGAGCAGCACAAGAGAGTAGAGCTTCTGGGCACTAGAGGGCGCCAAATACAAATATGAAATGTCAAATGAACCTGGTACAAAGCAAAATCTCAACACCAAGAAAAAGGATCAGGTGAGACAGACCAAAATCTTCCTGATAGAGATTTCAAAATAAAAATCATAAACATGCTCATGGAGGTACAGAAAAATATTCAAGAACTCAGGAACTAATTTAGGACAGAGATCCAATCCTTGAAGAACACAATGGAGGGTATTAAAAGCAGACTAGATATGGTGGAGGAGATGATAAATGAAATAGAAATTGGAGAAGAGGAATACAAAGAAGCTGAGGCACAGAGAGAAAAAAGGACCTCTAGGAATGAAAGATTACTGAGAGAACTGTGTGACCAATCCAAACAGAACAATATTCACATATTATAGGGGTACCAGAAGAAGAGAAAGAAAAAGGGTTAAAAAGTGTCTCTGAGGGAGGTAATTGCTCAATACTTCCCCAATCTGGGGAAGGAGATAGTCTCTCAGGCCATGGAGGTGCACAGGTCTCCCAACACAAGGGGCCCAAGGAAGACAACACCAAGACAGATAATAATTAAAACAGCAAATATCAAGGATAGGGACAGATTATTAAAAGCAGCCAGAGAGAGAAAAAAGATCACATACAAAGGAAAGCCCATTAGGCTATCATCAGACTTCTCATCAGAAACCTTACAGAAGGGAGTGGCATGATGTATTTAATGCAATGAAGCAGAAGGGCCTTGAGCCAAGAATACTTTACCCAGCAAGATTATCATTTAAATTTGAAGGAGCGATTAAAAAATTTCCATATAAGCAAAAACTGAGAGAATTTACCTCCCACAAACTGCTTCTACAGTGTATTTTGGAGGGACTTCCATATATGAAGTGTTCCTAAGTTTAAATAGCTGTCAGGGATAAAAAGGGATAGACAAAGAGTACAGACTATGTTACCTAATATATAAAGAATGGAGGAGGGAAAAAAGAAGTGAAAAAAAAGAACCTTTAGATTGTGTTTGTAATAGCATATTAAGTGAGTTAAGTTAGACTCTTAGATAGTAGGGAAGTTAACCTTGAACCTTTGGTAAAACACAAATCTAAAGCCTGAAATGGCAATAAGTACATATCTATCAATAATCACCCTAAATGTAAATGGTCTGAATGCACCAATCAAAAGACATAAATTCACTGAATGCATAAAAAAACAAGATCCATCTATATGGTACCTACAAGAGACTCACTTTAAACCCAAAGACATACTCAGACTAAAAGTGAAGGGATGGAAGAAGATATTTCATGCAACTGATAGGGAGAAAAAAGAAGGTGTTGCAATACTTGTATTAGACAAAATAGACTTTAAAACAAAGAAAGTCACAAGAGACAATGAAGGACATTACATAATGATAAAGGGGTCAATCCAACAAGAGGATATAACCATTATAAATATGCACCCAACACAGGAGAACCTACATATGTGAAAAACTACTAAGAAAATCAAAAGGGGAAATAGAATGCAATGCATTCATTCTAGGAGACTTCAACACTCCACTCACTCTAAAGGACAGATCAACCAGACAGAAAATAAGCAAAGAAACAGAGGCATTGAACAACACATTAGAACAGATGGACCTAACAGACATCTACAGAACACTCCACCCAAAAGCAGCAGGATACACATTCTTCACAAGTGCAGATTAACGGATAAAGAAGATGTGATACATATATACAATGGAATACCATTCAGCCATAAGAAAGAAACAAATCCTACCATTTGCAGCAACATGGATGGACCTGGAGGATATTATGCTCAGTGAAATAAGTCAGGCAGAGAAAGACAAGTACCAAATGATTTCCCTCATTTGTGGAATATAACAACGAAGCAAAACTGAAGGAACAAAACAGCAACAGACTCACAGACTCCAAGAAGGGAATAGTGGTTACCAAAGGGAGGGGTGGGGGAGGGCTGGTGGGAAGGGATGGAGAAGGGGACTGAGGGGTATTACGATTGGCACACATGGTGTGGGGGGGGGGTCATGGGGAAGACAGTGTAGCACAGAGAAGGCAAATAGTGACTGTTGTATCTCACTATACTGTTGGGCAGTGACTGCAATGGGGTATGGGGGTTACACGATCACATGGGTGCACATAGTAACCACATTGCTTTTTCATGTGAAACCTTCATAATAGTGTATATCAATAATACCTTAAGATAAATAAATAAAACAGCTACTGTGTGTCATAAAACAATGCAAAAAGTGTAATTTCTGAAGAAAAAATACAAATATGAAAACATAAAAAGAAGTAATAATACTATGCCAAAATGAAATAGAGGAAGAAGAGGGGTAAAAGGAAGCAGAGTCAAGTAAATGTTGGTTTTAAAAGAAGATACCAATGTATGTTTTCTTATATGAATAAATTAATGAAGAAAAAATAGATGTTTATGTTCTTTAAAACTTAAGGTAGATATGATTGGTACTAAAAAAAAGATGTGTTCCTCTCAAATATCTTACAAAACAAATCCATTGACATCATCGGACTACTTGTGAGAGAAAGATACAAATATTCCAGTCCTGGCAGTGTATGTGACTTACACTCCTATATTTTAAGACAGTGTCTCAGAATGAAAAGATAAAATAGAAATGAAGATGTACACACACACACACACACACACACACAGATAGAATATAGAGGGGAGAGGAAGGGGGGGGAGGGGGGGGAGGGGGAGACACATACACATATACAATCTAGTCTTTGAACAAAGATAGGGATATGACAAGAATGGACATATGGCATTTGAGCATTACTAAAATCTGTGGAGTAGACATTACTCCAAATTAGAGAAGTTTCGTGTTACAAAAAATATTTTTAAAAATACATAATGAAAGAGAAATAAATGTAGAAACATAACAGGGCAGGAAACATCTCTCATTCTTTTTCCATTTGTACAGGCAAAATAAATGGATATTCGGAGAATTTGAAATATTCAGCTACAACTGATAAGGTTAATCTAACAAATATATATTAAGTTCTACAATCTATATACAAGGTCTGTCTTTCATTGTTAGGAAGTACTTTTAAAACTAATTCCATATTATAACAGAAAAAAACTTCACATCCTCAAAAAGAAGTCTTTCTTTTATCACAATGATTGAAACAATAAATTTTATATATAAATAAAAAGTTTACTAAGTAATGTCAAAACTAAAAATAGAGAACATTAGAAAATGATAAAAATACCTACGCTTTCCTGCCAATAAGCAATGAGGCAAATTTATTAGAAAATGCTTTCATTTCTAAGCACTTTTCTATAAAGCAGAAAAAATTAAATAAGAATTCAACTAAGTTGGAAATATAATAAAAAGGAATAAAGAGATAAAAATCAGATCAGAAATAGGTTACAAGATAGAAAAGATACTATAGTGATGATTAAAACAGTGAAGAGCAAGTGCTATGAAACAAAAGTATATGAAAAAGAGAACCCTCTAGATTAGTACTTCTCAAAATGTACTGCATGTACAGATTACCTGGGGGAATTATTAAAAACATATTA
This sequence comes from Smutsia gigantea, assembly GCA_032199065.1. Lineage (NCBI taxonomy): Eukaryota > Metazoa > Chordata > Mammalia > Pholidota > Manidae > Smutsia > Smutsia gigantea. The sequence goes on along the minus strand of JAVSCE010010873.1, from coordinate 84,319 downwards.
ACTCAACTGCAGGGGATGGTGTCTAGGACTATCTACCTTAAACCACCACCCCTGGTTCTGATATCTGTGGTCTGAGGACATTCCTTTGAGAACTTGAGAAAATGTTTTATACCCAGCTCAAGTCTATTAAAGATAAATAAATAAAAGGGCTCAATAATTAGAAGAGGATACAAAAAGAATACGACAAAGATTTTTTTCCAACTTACAAGAGAACACTGTTCGCCATTTTATTTTATCCCAAGAAATTTTAAACAAAGACATAAATTACTCTCCAGGAAAAAAAAAAAGAAAAAAGAAATGAATGATTTAAGAAAAATAAAACTGAAAGATCAATGGCCACACAAGCAACAAAAAGTTGTCAATGAAACGCCTTCTAAAGAGAGCAATACGGTTACATAGATCAAATCATGCAAGCCCAAGGGACAGATACTTGTGTCATATAAAACATCTCAGAGAACATAAAAGCTTTCCAAATGACTTTATGATGCTAGCTTAATCTGGCAAATACAGCTTAAAAAAAGAAAACCACAAGCCAATCTCACTCATAAAAACAAGTACAAAAATAAACTACTTGCAAATAGACTAGCAGTGTAATAATACGTCACCCTGTACTTATGTTCGTTTTATTCTCTGAAGCAATATTTAGTTATAGGAAAATCATTACCATAATTCTTATATCAATATGTGAAGGCAGAAAAACAAAGGTTAATTGGACTTTTTTTTTAATAGAGGCTGTTAAAGACAGCAGAGTTAAAACACATTTTTACCTCTCTTCTCACAAACCCCATTGAAACATCAGTAAAAAGATTTTTTTAAGGGGCATGAATGCTCCAGGGCACTTTGTTGAAAGACCACAATTTACCCACATACCCATAGCACCTTCCTGTATCACAGCATTTAATCATGCATTCAATAAATGGGTATTAAAATTTAGCCCATGTCAGTCAGTATGTTAGGTGTTCTTAACTTCTCTCCTTCCACAGGCAGATAATTAGTTCCCTAAACGGGGTACTCTGTCACTGCATTCATCATTTTCTCATCCCAGTTACATCACTGGGACTTCAAAAGCATCTGTTAAAAAAAAGAGTGAAGGAAAAGAAGGAATTTATTAATACTCAAAACATGGGATAGACTGTTAAGTGATTTTGACTTGAAAATTTAATCGAAGATTTGTAGTTGAGAACTGTTCAAGTACTCCGTGGGTCCCAATTCTGTTTATCTCAAGGACTCTTTGGGGTGTGCCCCAGGACGCATATTGACACCAGCCAAGGTAAGAGAGCCTCAGGTCCTGGCCCAGGCTCTGCTGGCTAGAACCAGGTGACGGCTTTAGAGCTCAAAGCTTTGCTCTTGCTGCTCTGGATAATAATGCGTAGGTCTCGGCTTCCAATGCTCATACTGAAAAGGCTACAGCCTTCTACCTATTTCCAGCATGGCCAGCCCCCTCCTTCTGCCTCCACACTGCACACCTACACCATAGGCCCCCTGGAACACCCTAACAAATGCGCCCTCTTATCTGTGACTACAGTCTGCCCTTCCTGGGAAGAACCCCACGAACTAAGTTGAACAAAATCACTGTGTCTGTTTCCTGTTTTTCATCAAGGAAACACCCCAGAGAAAGAAGCTGGTTGTTGACTCCATTCCCCCACGGTGACGATGCTTCCCTGATCTGGAAGAGTGGCTGAACATCTGCCCTGGGACCGACCACGGGCTGCACTGTTCTGACTTAGTTCCTGTACGTCAGGTCCTCCTTCTTCGAGGAACCACAGTTCACAGAGAAGGCTTTGTTTTGGCGGCTATCTGAACCTTCCATCGTTGCATTTTTCAGCCTATTTCTTATAAAGACAATTATCCTAAATCTAGCCTGATGAGAATGCCAAATACAGCAAAGGCTTCCTGATTTGTGTCAGCTTCCTGTCCTGTGTTACCACGGCAGTTTCCTTCACCAATTATGCCATCTGCATCACAGGCAATAATCTACCAGTCTCCCAGTCTAGAAATTCTGGACTCATTGTCGATTCTCTCTTCTTCATCCCTGATATTCAATCTCAAGCCTTATCAAAGGAAACAATGCCTTGATTAACTGGAAAGGAGAAAAAGGTTAAATGCCCACAGCGTTCCTCTCAGGAAGAGAAGAGTTTGGGGGTACAGCTGCCATTATGTTTGTGGTGAAAACCAGGATGGTTTGAGACAAAACACTTGAACAGCTCTATACAAAAACTGCCCATGCATTTAGGACAATAAGGGTGACTGGGGTAAGGAGGAGAGTAAATATGCCCAGCAATATGGCAGAAGGTAGGTACCTGAGTAGCAACAGAAATAAGCAATCAATGAGCCTTTCCCAGGGCAGTAATAGCTGAGGGGTTTGGAAAAGCTGAGATTTCTAAGGGACATTCATTTTAACTTGTTGCTTTGCTGCACTGCAAACCCCTTGCTCATCAAACCCACATTAAAGTATGGGTACCCAGCACTACCACCAGTGGGGCTCTGGGAAATGAAGAGGTCACCAGCCAACCAGGGTTCCAAGGAGTACAAAGGATGACCTCACAAGCAAGAGCTACAATGGGCAACAGGTCTATCTAGACCGCAGCAAAAGCAGAAACTTGGAATTGACCGCTAGGGAAATGAGAGTTTTTTCTATGAACCCCTAAAGATAAGATCACAGGGAACCCCCCACATGTGGGCCAGGAATTCCAGCTAATACTTTTTGAGTCTCTGAGGATCGGGTGGCCATGGCTTAGACTGTATGTGTCTCCCTGTTAAGCCATCTCCATTTCAACCAACACCAAACCTGTAACAAACCTCACTGCTCTGCAGGTTTTCCTACCTGATCTGACCTGCACCTCATAACAACAAATCATTAACCATTACTGAGCAAGATGACATGCTAGGCAGGCAGGTAAGCACTGAATATCAACCTCTCCCTTAATATTTTATACAACGAAAAATATACTCCATTCTGTCAGAGGTGAGAAAAAGGAGGTTCCAACTTGATCAAGATAAACACTGTTGCTAAGCAGCAAGGATAAAAACTAGACTTGAGACATGGTCCTGAGAAAAAAACCCAATGCTATTTACTTTTCACTCTACCACATCTGCAAGCTGAGATGTCCCTTTCTATTGGTGAATGCTTAGCTTCCAACTGCCAGTTTGCCACAGAAAGCTCTCCAAACAAAACCCAGGGAACAGTACACACTAAAGCTCAGTAAGGAATGATTTCAGTAGATGATTTAACACTCTTCTAAGGCTAAGAAAATATAGTCACTGAATGAAAATCAGAGAATATTTTTGAGTTTTCCTGGTGTTTTTACACTGGTTGTAAATAGATACAGCCAAATGACTGTCAGAAATGTTGCTAGAAAGATGTCACAATTATCTTTGCAGAGATCCAACTAAATGAGAGCTCTTCAAATATGCTGACTACACATTTTAAAAAACAAATTTGGAAAACCACCCAGGTATTTTCTTTTTATATATTAGTTACTTCCCAAATTTACTTGGTTAGTTTATCTAATTCTGAAACCCAACTTTGGATGAACTAACAGTACAACTGGAATAATGGAGAAACTGAAATGGGGACAGGACAAAACACAGGATATAATGCCCTGGTATCACCATCCATCACGGGGCAATTTTAAATATACTTCTCTAAAGATTAAGTTGCTGAGGCAACCTGAAACGTTAAAATTGTTTGCATTTGGTTTAGAGGAATATCGAAGAGTTAAACACACTCACATTTATCCAGATCCCAGGTTTATAACCCATAGCTCACTAGCTCTTACAAACTAAGCCTGTCATCTATAAAAGGGCATGGCTTCTATTTGTTACCAGAGCTTGAAAAAAACCGTCAAATGTTTTCTAACTTTCTACATTTCCAGCTTTTCTCAAAGCAAGCTTTTAAAATGATGATTAACAAAGCTTATATCAATCAAGTGCTGAAATTTTGCCACTATTTGAGCTGGAACTCAGTGCTTCTGTGTTAACCACATCAGAGAGCTACTGACACATAGGATCAGGACCTCAACATTACAGTGTATCCTCTTCACATAAAAGGACTTTTATATCATCTTCGGGAATTTCTCCACAAAGAGCAAAGAAAATATTCAAACTTTACAATTAGAACTTTGTATCTCTCTTAAGATTTAAGTTTTAGATAAGCCATGTGAAGGAGAGAAAGTTACTTTAAATTCTCAGGACAGCTTCTTGGTATTTCATGCAGCAAAATAAAAGTTTAGGCATTAAGTAGAGTTCAAAACGGCGGTTTCAATATACACCAGGGCACTAAGACACATCTTGATATAAATGTTCAAAAGATGTGATCTGGATTTGCTTCCTGAAGCAAGGTTCTTCAAACAACAGTGATAGTAATAAACATTCAACTTATACAGCACTTCATCACTGAAAAGAAGTTTCCATTATTCTATTTCACTTCATTGACATACAGCCACAGAAGCAAATCTGGTATCGTCAGCCCTATTTTCCCAGTGATGAAATTGATGTTAAAATATAAAGATCAAGAGACTTCTGGGAAGATGGCGGCGTGAGCAGGGTGGCGGAAATCTCCTCCCAAAACCATACATATTTGGGAAAATACAACAAACACAACTATTCCTAAAAGAGAGACGAGAAGATACAGTACAACAGCCAGGCTACATCTACATCTACGAGAACTCAGTGCCTCGCGAAGCGGGTAAGATACAAAGCCATGACCCAGAGGGACCCGAGCACTCCCCGACCCCAGCGCACTGGCAGGAGGAAAAGAATCAGAGTGGGGACGGAGAGGAAGCTCAGATCTGCTAAATAACCAGCTGTGATGATCTGCACCGGGAGCACAGACACACATCGCATGGTGTATCAGAGATTAGAGAAACAGAAGAGCAGGATCCGAGACTGGGACTACAAGCGGGTTCCCTCAGCGAGCTCCCCTGGGACAAAAGAAAAGCGGGCACTTTTTTAAAAGTCTTAAAGAGACAAGGGCCAAAGAGCAGAACAAAATCATCCCAGTGCACTCAGCCCAGCAGGCTGGGAATCTTGACGAATTTCAGACCACCTAACCGGCTGCCAGGTAAAGCAGCCCTTCAGAAGTCTCCCACAGAGATAAGCAGCCTGCCATTCATTCCCCTGGGGCCGGCACTGCAAGGGTCTGGCAGATACGCTACAGCTGCGCCACAGTGGGAGAGCGGCCCATCCCACAGCAACCACACAGAATCTCCTCCTGGCTGGCGCGCAGCTAGGCAGGAAGGACCCCAGAACATACAAGGTCTGGAAGGCACCAAGGGGAGCAGAACACACCCGGTGTGACTGCAAACCCCTGCAGTGCTCTAGGCTAGGCTGAGGGCGGCCCCGCACACACGCAGCTCAGGGGATTATCCCAGAGACTGCCTCCCAGTGTGCGGGTAACCAGCTCAGGCTCTGGAGAAGGGCAAGGAGAACAAGCAGGAAGGGACATTGTTCTCCCAGCTGATATACATGGCACATACCAGCGACCGCTTCTATCACCATGAAAAGACAGAGGAAAATGGTCCAGACAAGGATCACACAGACAAGCCCAGAAAGAGGGCCTGATGGGAAATATTTAAACAATCTCCCAAAAATAATTCAAAATAAAAGTCATAACCACACTGATGGATCTACAGAGAAATATGCAAGAGCTATGGGAGGAAGTCAGGAGAGACAATACAGAAATGAGACAAGCAATTGACAGGCTTAAGAGCAGAATGGACGAGGTGCCAGAAACTGTTAATGGACTAGAAATCAGAGAACAGGAGTACAGAGAAGCTGAGGCACAGCGAGATAAAAGGAACTCTAGGAATGAAAGAATATGAGGAGAACTGTGTGACCAATCCAAACGGAACAATATTGGCATTATAGGAGTACCAAAAGAAGTAGAGAGAGAGAAAAAGGGATAGAAAGTGTCTTTGAAGAAATACTTGCTGAAAACTTCCCCAAGGTCGGGATGAAAACAGTTTCTCAGACCATGGAAACCCACATATCTCCCAACACAAGGGACCCAAGGAAGACAACACCAAGACATATAATAATTAAAATGGCAAAGATCAAAGACAAGGACAGAGTATTAAAGGCAGCCAGAGAGAGAAAAAAGATCACCTACAAAGGAAAATTCATCAGACTATCATCAGACTTCTGAACAGAAACCTTACAAGCCAGAAGAGAATGGCATGATATATTTAATGCAGTGAGACAGAAGGGCCTTGAACCAAAAATACTGTACCCAGCACGATTATCGCTTAAATTTGAGGGAGGGATTAAACAATTCCCAGAGAAGCAGAAGTTGAGCAAATTTGCCTCCCACAAACGACCTCTACAGGATATCTGAAAAGGGACTGCTCTAGATGGAAGCACTCCTAAGGCTAAAAAGATGTCACCAGAAAACATAAAATCACAGCAAAGAAAGCAGAACATCCAAATACTAACTAAAGGCAAAAAGTAAAATCAATTATCCACAAAAACAGTCAAAGGAAACATAAAAGAGTACAGAATAAAACACCTAGTATATAAAGATGGAGAAGGAAGAATAAGAAGGGAGAGAAATAAAGAAACATCAGACAGTGTTTACAATTACTTAACAAGAGAGTTAAGTTAGACTGTTAGATACTAAAGAAGCACCCTTGAACCTTTGGTAACCACAAATCTAAAGCTGGCAATAGCAATAAGTACATATCTATCGATAATCACCCTAAATGTAAATGGACTGAATGCACCAATCAAAAGACACAGAGTAATAGAATGGATAAAAAAGCAAGACCCATTTACATGCTGCTTACAAGAGACTCACCTCAAACCCAAAGATATACACAGACTAAAAGTGAAGGGATGGAAAAAGATATTTCATGCAAACAACAAGGAGAAAAAAGCAAGTGTTGCAGTACTTGTATCAGACAAAATAGACTTCAAAACAAAGAAAGTAACAAGAGATAAAGAAGGACATTATATGATGATAAAGGGGGAAGTCGAACAAGAGGATATAACCATTATAAATATACATGCACCCAACACAGGAGAGCTGACATATGTGAAACAAATACTAACAGAATTAAAGGAGGAAATAGAAAGGAATGCATTCATTTTGGGAGACTTCAACACACCACTCACTCCACAGGACAGATCAACCAGACAGAAAATAAGTAAGGACACAGAGGCACTGAACAACACACTAGAACACATGGACCTAACAGACATATACAGAACTCTACACCCAAAAGCAGCAGGATACACATTCTTCTCAAGTGTACATGGAACATTTTCCAGAATAGACCACATACTAGGCCACAAAAAGAACCTCAGTAAATTCAAAAATATTGAAATTCAACCAACCAACTTCTCAGATCACAAAGGTATAAAACTAGAAATGAATTGTACAAAGAAAACAAAAAGGCTAACAAATACATGGAGGCACCACAACTTGTTCCTAAATAATCAATGGATCTACAACCAAATTAAAACAGAGATCAAACAATAAATGGAGACAAATTAAAACAACACAAAGCCACAACTTCTGTGGGATGCAGCAAAGGCAGTTCTAAGAGGAAAGTATATTGTAATCCAGGCCTATTTAAAGAGGGAAGAACAATCCCAAATGAATAGTCTAGAGACACAATTACTGAAATTGGAAAAAGAAGAACAAATGAGGCCCAAAGTCACCAGAAGGAGGGACATAATAAAGATTAGAGAAGAAAATACAATTGAGAAGAATAAAACAGTAGAAAAAATCAATGAAACCAAGAGCTGGTTCTTTGAAAAAATAAACAAAATAGATAAACCCCTAGCCAGACATATTAAGACAAAAAGAGAATCTACACACATAAACAAAATCAGAAATGAGAAAGGAAGAATCACTACAGACACCACAGAAATACAAAGAATTATTAGAGAATGCTATGAAAAACTATATGCTAACAAGCTGGAAAACCTAGAAGAAATGGACAACTTCTTAGAAAAATACAGGAAAAATCACTACGGACACCACAGAAATACAAAGAATTATTAGAGAATGCTATGAAAATCTATATGCTAACAAGCTGGAAAACCTAGAAGAAATGGACAACTTCTTAGAAAAATACACCTTCCAAGACTAACCAAGCAAGAAACAGAAAACTTAAACAGACCAATTACCAGCAACAAAATTGAATCGGTAATCAGAAAACTACCCAAGAACAAAACCCCCAGGCCACATGGATTCACCGCTGAATTTTACCAGACATATAAGGAAGAAATAATCCCCATTCTCCTTAAAGTTTTCCAGAAAATAGAAGAGGAGAGAATACTTCCAGCCTCATTCTATCAAGCCAGCATCACTCTAATACCAAAACCAGGCAAAGACCCTACCAAAAAAGAAAATTACAGACCAATATCCCTGATGAACATAAATGAAATAATACTCAACAAAATATTAGCAAGCCGAATTCAAAAATACATCAAGAGGATCATACACCACGATCAAGTGGGATTCACCTCAGGGATGCAAGGATGGTATAACATTCGAAAATCCCTCAACATCATACCCCACATCAACAAAAAGAACAAAAACCACATGATCATCTCCATAGATGCTGAAAAAGCATTTGACAAAATTCAACATCCATTCATGATAAAAACTCTCAACAAAACGGGAATAGAGGGCAAGTACCTGAACATAATAAAGGCCATATATGACAAACCCACAGCCAACATCATACTTAACGGCGAGACGCTGAAAGCTTTTCATCTAAGATTGGGAACAAGACAGGGATGCCCACTCTCCCCACTGTTACTCAACTTAGTACTGGAGGTCCTAGCCATGGCAATCAGACAAACAAAGAAATACAAGGCATCCAAATTGGTAAAGAAGAAGTGAAATTGTCACTATTTGCAGATGACATGATATTGTATATAAAAAACCCTAAAGACTCCACTCCAAAACTACTAGAACTAATATCTGAATTCAGCAAAGTTGCAGGATACAAAATAAATACACAGAAATCTGTTGCTTTCCCATACACTAACAATGAGCTAACAGAAAGAGAAATCAGGAAAACAATTCCATTCACAATTGCATCAAAAAGAATAAAATACCTAGGAATAAACCTCACCAAGGAAGTGAAAGACCTATACCCTGAAAACTACAAGACACTCCTAAGAGAAATTAAAGAGAACACTAACAAATGGAAAATCATCCCATGTTCTTGGCTAGGAAGAATAAATATTGTCAAAATGGCTATACTACCTAAAGCAATCTACAGATTCAATGTAATCCCTATCAAAATACCAACAGCATTCTTCAATGAACTGGAACAAATGACTCTAAAATTCATATGGAACCACAAAAGACCCCGTGAATAGCCAAAGCAATCCTGAGAGGGAAGAATAAAGCAGGAGGAATTACACTCCCTGACTTCAAACACTACTACAAAGCCACAATAATCAAGACAATTTGGTATTGGCACAAGAACAGGCCCACAGACCAGTGGAACAGAATAGAAAGTCCAGACATTAACCCAAACATATACAGTCAAGTAATATATGATAAAGGAGCCATGGGTATAAAATGGGGAAATGACAGCCTCTTCAACAGCTGTTGTTGGCAAAACTGGACAGCTACATGTAAGAGAATGAACTGGATTACTGTCTAACCCCATACACAAAAGTAAACTCAAAATGGATCAAAGACCTGAATGCCACTCATGAAACCGTAAAACTCTTAGAAAAAACATAGGCAAAAATCTCTTGGACATAAACATGAGCGACTTCTTCATGAACATATCTCCCCGGGCAAGGGAAAGAAAAGCAAAAATGAACAAGTGGGACTATATCAAGCTGAAAAGCTTCTGTACAGCAAAGGACACCATCAGTAGAACAAAAAGTCATCCTATAGTATGGGAGAATATATTCATAAATGACGTGTCCGATAAGGGGTGACATCCAAAATATATAAAGAACTCATGCACCTCAAGAAACAGAAAGCAAATAATCCAAGAAAAAAACGGGCAGAGGATATGAATAGACACTTCTCCAAAGAATAAATTCAGATGGCCAACAGGCACATGAAAAGATGCTCCACATCGCTAAACATCAGAGAAATGCAAATTAAAACCACAATGAGATATCACCTCACACCATTGAGGATGGCCAACATCCAAAACACAAACAACAACAAATGTTGGCGAGGATGTGGAGAAAAGGGAACCCTCCTACACTGCTGGTGGGAATGCAAATTAGTTCAACCATTGTGGAAAGCAGTATGGAGGTTCCTCAAAAGCTCAAAATAGAAATACCATTTGACCCAGGAATTCCACTCCTAGGAATTTACCCTAAGAATGCAGCAGCCCAGTTTGAAAAAGACATATGCACCCCTATGTTTATCGCAGCACTATTTACAATGGCCAAGAAATGGAAGCAACCTAAGTGTCCATCAGTAGATGAATGGATAAAGAAGATGTGGTACATATACACAATGGAATATTATTCAGCCATAAGAAGAAAACAAATCCTACCATTTGCAACAACATGGATGGAGCTAGAGGGTATTATGCTCAGTGAAATAAGCCAAGCCGAAAAAGACAAGTATCAAATGATTTCACTCATATGTGGAGTATAAGAACAAAGAAAAAATACTGAAGGAACAAAACAGCAGCAGACTCACAGAACCCAAGAACGGACTAATAGTTACCAAAGGGAAAGGGACTGGGGAAAATGGGCACAAAGGGAGGGATAAGAGGGAAAAGGGGGCATTACGATTAGCAGATGTAATGTTGGGGGGGTACGGGGAGGGCAGTATAACTCAGAGAAGACAAGTAGTGATTCTATAGCATCTCACTACGCTGATGGACAGTGACTGTAATGGGGTTGGTGGGGGGGGACCTGATGAAGGGGTAGTTTAATAATCGTAATATTGCACATGTAATTGTAAATTAATGATAATAAAATAAATTATATTTAAAAAAAACTTGTATAACAAACGATACGTCTTACTTTGCAATACAGTAAAATATTTTTAAAAAATACTATTTCTGCCAAAATACCATCTTCCTCAGAGTCTCACCTAATCCTCTGATATTTCAATCACCTTCTTTTGAAGGGCCTCTCCTGTCATTATGCATGGTGATAACTGCCTGACCCCTAATTTGTCTACAGATTTATGTGTTCACCTAGATCTTATCAAGCCACTTCCACTGACTTCATGGAATCTTGCATCCTTTGCAAGATGTCTGATTTGACTATGCATGTTGCATTTCCCACGTGATTTTTAGATGTTCACCAAAGACAGCAAAAGACCTGTTAAATAGAAATGCTGGTAGGATTAAGCAGAAAGAGATACATGAGTTAGGAGTCATCTGACAAATCATTAATAAACATTTTCTTGTTTTTGAGAGCAACCTCATACCTACAGGAACTGTGATATTAAGCACTGTACAAGATACACCCCTAAGCATGAAGTACATGTTCTAATCTATATAGAGCCTTAGATTGCTCCTGAATGAACTGACAGATGGGAACATTTAATAAGTGTCTGGCCCCTCAGTGTTGATATAAAAGAAGGTAAGACAACTTAATGAAAACTTCTGTAAACATCCAAGTACATTTAATCAGAGGTTAATATTTTAGAGAGATTCATGAGCAAACTGCAAGAGAAAGTCATTACACAAAGGAAGCAACGTTTATTTCAACTTAGAAACAAATGAACAAAGCACATCAGAACAAATAATAGAGGGATACTCTACTAAGCAGGTCCCAAAGATCACCAGAGAGGGCTCGCATTTGCTTCCTACTGGAGTCTTGGGGAATTATTTAGACTGCAAGCTCTATGCTGCAAATAGTATACACTTATTTTCAACTCCACAGGAACACCTCTACGTCAAACAAAGTTACAGCCATGTATATTCTGTACACCATGCCAAAAGTGAGATTATCTGGAGTTTGTCCTGTGTTTTATTTTTATCCCTGAAGTCAGGGTATTATTTTAGGAAAAGAACCTGGCCTCAAAAAGAAGTTTAAAGTATTCCTAAAATAGCATTACTTTTATTATCACCACCAGTCTACTGATTCAAATTTTCTAAAACTGCCCTCCAGGCAAAGGGCTCAGTTGGGGCCATGTGCGTGAATCCTTCTGTAGCAGTGTGATATTTGAACTGGTAGCTGTCCATCTGTGTATACAACCTGTAAGGCCATCACCTCCACTATGTGGTAGATTTCTTTCAAAAAAAAAAAAAGTAAATGCTGTGAGGCCAAAGGAAAATGCTGTCAAAACCCACAAATGCCTCCATATTGAACAGAACTGGTTACGACTACTGCTGAATGCCCCAAGGCCAAACCTTGCCAGGCTGTCTCACTGCTGGTTTTGCTTGTATCTCCTCCCTGTTGAGGGTATTATGCTGACGCAGATTACTCCAGGTCAGGAAGGAGGTCTGTATACTCCTCTGTCCCATGCTGGGACCAGATCTGGAAGCAGTAGTACCTGCCAAAGCTTGGAGGCCACATCGGTAATGTGCAATCTTCACGCAGCTTTCCTGGCAGGACAATAGCTCCCAAGCGCACCCAGCCTCTTATTCAGTAGTGGAAATGCATGCTTCCCCCTCAGCTCTTTGACACAGACTCTAATAACCCGGCTGTTCTGCTAATTAAGGACTTACCTGTCCTCGGAAGTGTTTCATATACGTCAGAGTTCTGATGCTCCTACACTGGAAAACTGTAAATGATTACCAATGGGAGAGGTGTTGCGGGATGAGGGCTGTTCATTTTTTATCATCGTACCTGCTTTTATTAGGAAATAATACACTAAACCTACTAAGCCTCTGACCCAAGAAGTAAGGAAAATAAAACAACACTAAGAAAATAAGGAAGTAATAAATCTAAGACTAGATAGTATCATAGAAAATTTTCCCATACATTCACAGGACAGGTAATTCTAATCTCAGACAAATTCTTCCACAGGATAGAAAGAGGAAATGCTCTCTCAACGCACTTTTTAATTTTAGCTTTATTGAGGCATAGCTGATTTATAAAATGTTAAGATAATGAAAGCAAGCACTGTGACGGTCTGACACACATACCAACTCGCTTAGGAGCTGCTCGCTTATGTCATCCTGGCTCCCAGAATAGAGCTGGGCAGTCTAATGTCACTTAGGAGCACAGGTGGAAAAGTGTTTATTTGCTTGTTCTATTTTACCAGTTTGCATTCAGTATTTATTTATTGGGGTAAAAAACATTTTATTTAAGAAAAATTCAATGATTGACAAAAAAAATCAATGGCACATATACCAAAGTTTAGCTTTGAAGGGGGATCCAACACTGAAAGAAAAAGAGAATGTTAACCAGGTCCATTTCCATGATAAGCAACAGAAACTGAACTCAAACTGATTCAAACAGAAAAGGAGAACTCACTGCCTCACGGAACTGATGAGATATTCAGACAAGGCTCTCGGGATTCTGGATGTCCAGCTCAAGCTCCGCCTTCCTATCAGGACGATGGGAGCTGATCAATCTATCTACTACTAGCTAAGAAATTTCAGGGGAAAAATGCTAACGTCTCCTTTCCAGTAACTCCAGCAAAAAAATCAAAGAATGGATTCTCATTTGACCAATATTGGTGACTTAGCTGTCTACTTAGTGGGAGGAGATGGATCCATTGCAAGCACGTCTCCTGAGCTACACGGACAGGGAATACAGGAGAGAAGGTTCCAGAAACTATTCAATCTCTCAAAAACAAAGGAAAAGCAGACATACCAAGCAGCTTAACTATACTGAGGTTCCCAGTAATGAGAATTTAAACTGCCCTGATGATTCTGAAGGATTTTTCCCTCAAAGTGACTGCAAGTTGGAAGGCTGGCAGACACTCCAAATATAATAGTATACCAGTGAACTTTGTGATTTCTATTTGGAGGAAGGTTTGACTGTGAAAGCTATTCACAGATAGTACTTGGAAAATAATTATGCCTCGCGTGACACCTTTTTCCGAGATGCTTTCCGCAGCTCATTTAACCCTCCCTTAAACATTCTTGTTCATGAGGACATGAGTGCAGTTATATTATACTCTGAGAAAAATCAAATATGAGAAAACCCAATTTCCAGGCCTTGTAAATTCATAAGCACTTTTTCACGACCCAAAAGGGTTCACTATTCCACAAACTGACTCAGCTGAAGAACTTTTTAAAAGCGAGTACTTCTGGTATAACCCAAATATTTAATTTACAACTTTTTTTTGTAAAAATAAATTAGCAGAGCCTATCTACTATTTTAACAAAGAGCTATCTATTTCTTACATTGTTAAATTGCTAAGCTTAACACCCTCTGGGTTTTTGTTTCAGTTTCTTTATAACAGTTTTCTTAACTCAGTGAATTAAACTACTAGTGAAATATATCAATAACAGAACATTTGTTTCTAGAAGCCACTAAGAAAGGAGTATATTTAAAATAATGCAATTACTCAGGGTATGCGGTGAGGACTTGATAATGGAGGGAAATTTAGTAACCACAATGTTGCTCATGTGATTGTATATTAATGATAACAACAACAAAAAAAAAACATTAAACCTTTCTTGGGATTGTGTTTTAACAATAAACCTACTATTACAGTAAGAAAAAAAAACAATGCAATTACTCGATTACTATTCTCTAAGAAATGCCTTAACTTTTCACTCTTCTCTCAATTTATTTCTAATAAACAAAAGGCAGAACAATGAAAATATGAGCAGATGTCAATCCCTTGGGGTACTCCTGGAAAAGCTGGTGGACTCCCAGGCATAAATCTCTATCTCCTGATTCTGGTGACAAATCCATTTATTCCTTCACAGACATAACGGCGAGATCCCAGAATGCCCCAGCAGCTGGCAAAAACATGACCTACTCGGACTCCCTAGAGAATCTGCTCCATGACAGCCCTCACTCCATCAAGCTTTTCTAATTAATATAGTACAATTTATTTTACCTGCATTTCCTAGGAGGGCCAACCACTTTTATCACTAAGACACAGGCTGACATTTGAAATCAATTAACTTTTGCATCAAAAAAAAAACAGAAATGCATTTAGAAGACCTATGAACATTTGAACAGCTTTACACATTAATCAATTGGGTCTCCCAGAGAATCCTTTATGCCTTTGGCTATCTCACAAGCAAGACCTAAATTTCAGGGGCTATATGTAAAGTTTCATACTTCCTTGAAAGAAATGAACTTTTGAAGTTTTCTTTTTCTCAATTCAGCAAACAGAAATGAGTTACTGTTTTCCCAGTCAGGTTTCTCTAGTTACAATTATTAAGCCACCCAATACATAAAACACTGACCAACATGAACAACCAATTATAAAGCCTTGTTAGAATAACATATTTACTTTCAAACTTCAGCCCTCCACACAATAAAGCCACAAATGAGGAAATCATTTAAAGACCGTTTACACATGGTCAGTCATTTTGCTTTTACACAACTGCTTCCTTCATTAAAAAAAAAATTCCATTTTGTTTTCAGTGAGCAAATTGGCATGACAATATCAAGACTGCAACAATAAATGACATCCTCCATGTAAATTTAAAAATAAAACTGTACAGTTAATCTATGGAGAGTTACTTGGCTCCCAAGGGTAGAGGGGAAGAGTGATGAGTAGAAAAGATAGGCAGCTGACAGGACCAACTTTATACCTGGTATCTGCCTGGAGTGCTTCTTTACTGGGAAGAAAACAAGGTCAACGTGCATATGACTCTGTGCTGTTCACTTAAGGGAGCACTGCTCATTCAAAAAGATAATGAAAAGGCCCAGAGAGAGAAACTCACTGTTGCAGCCCGCAAGGACAGCAGAAACAATTAATTTTTAGGTGACTAGAGGCTGGGCGCCAAATGACAGCAAGACAGAAACACCTGATGTGGGAGATTTCAGAGTCAGCTGTGCCCCCTCACAGTACAGCTATGAGAAGGGATAAAGAGAAGACAGGGGAGATGTGCCTCAATATATTGCTACTACTACCCCTAAGAATCTTAGCTTATTATAATTTAAGAAGTTCATTGTTCCCATTTAAAGCAAAGCCCTCTTGCAGCATTTATTTTCTTTAACATTCTAAATCCTAGGTGTTTATTAGTGTCTATTAAGGTATATGATGATGTTATGGAGTCTTACACCCCTAATTCAAAATTAATTTGCTGGATGTACTGGTAGGTCTTTATGAGTTCTTTAAACCAGTATACCAAAAGGGTGGCTAGCTGCTTTGACGAATATAAACAATTCACATATTAGTAATTCAGAATAACCCCAGTCATGAGATTCTTGTAACCAATTAGAGAGTTAAGAGGAAGAAGAGAAAAAAAAAAGAAACTACCAATAAATTAAACAATTGGCAGTCTACTGGGAAGTATATCTACATAACAGCCATTCAAATAAATGTTTAACTTCACCAAAAATACAGACTGCCAGTCAAAATGGAATGCTCTTTCTCCTCTACAAAAATTGTGGTAATTCTGACAAGTAATAGCCAATATATTAGTTGGAAGAAAGTACACATTCGCAATGTTCTTGAGACAGGAGAAGTTGGTTCAATCCTTTCCAAAATACATTGGAACATTGGAATCCTGTTCACCTCTTGAAAACAAAGCTGCTTAACTGGAAACACTCTAAATACATAAGTATCAAAAATATATTTCAGACTCCATACATGCCCATAATTCCAGATTACTTATGGGAAATAAAAAAACATTAAAAAAATAGTAATAGTGGGAGCTAATACCAATACATTTTGGAATCCATATTTTAATTATGTATTATATTTTATGAAAGAGCAAACACTGGTAAACAAAAATTTGGTACATCTATATGGTCAACCTTTCCTTTAAAGAACCAAAAACATTACTGTAAGTATCACAGAACCTTAATATAGTCACATCTACTCACATGTTATCATGTACATTCATATTCTCCCATAAACAACAATAGTCACATTATCCATGATTTCAAGATGACCCACTCTAAACCTACAGCTTTCCCCTAAGAAATGACTTCCAACAGTTTCAAAATAATTTCTCAACAGTTTCCAAAGAAAGTAATATAGTTACTTATTTCAGAACCCTAGGATTGCATAGCATTCTGTCTCAGAATTAACCATTGTCCCCAAAATTTGTTTAAGAAAAAAAGAACTCTTATAGCATGTAGGGAGAGATTATAGGATCTGAAGTCACACTTGCCTTGTGCAAATCCCAGTTTTACCACCACCTGACCTTGGGAAAATATTTAACTTCTCTTTGTTTAGCCGTTTCCTCACGCAGAGCCTGGGGATTTCTTCATTTAATAACTATTTCATCTAACAAGCCAGGCACTAGAATAGTTGCTGTCCTAGTATTTAGCCCAGAAAAAGAAAACAAACCAAATCACTGCCCCCGCAGAGCTTCTCTGCCCCTGAAAGCTGTGGCGAGGAAGTAGGAGGAGAGCCCACATAGGGCAGGCACGTTGCATAGTGTCGGAAACGAGGCTACCCTCAACAGACACAAGCAATACAGTCACAGGATCGATAATAGCTACAATTATCTCACAGGATTCTTGTGGAAATAAAATGAACTAATTCATACAAAGTATTTAGCCTTGGGTTAAAAAAAACTATACATATCAGCTACTATTGTAAAATAATTAACATCATGATTATTTCTCATGTAATTATTCACTGGGGGTAGCAGTTTGGGAGAATGGGATGAAGAACACCAACAAGATCATCTAAGTCCTGAAAGAACTGATAAGCCCCATGCTTTTTCAGGTTGCCACTCAAAAACAGGAAAAGGTGTCAAGGGCCATCTCGATCTTTCATCTCACCACGCATGCCGGTTTCCAACAGAACCCTGCCTGGCTGGGTCAGCATTATTGCAAGTATTTAACATCAATCATTCTTAGCTTAAAAATCGGTTTTAACTTTGAGAGCTCAGTGATGTGAAACTTAGGAGGTACTTCATAAAGTAAGTATGATTAAAGGGCAGGGAAGAACCCTACAAAGAAGTACATGGTGTGCCATCACATAAACATCTGAATTGGCCTCGTGTTGTTTTTCTGGGAGAACTTTTCCCTTTTCCATCTTTAAAAACTACTTTAGATCAAGGGAACTGGAGCCCATGCAGACCGAAAGTAATGGGGACATCAGGATCTCTGTTCTGAGGCTGGCCTCCAGGTCAGGAGTTCAGCTTCATACAAAAAAAAAAAAAATCAGACCTACAAGGTGGAGCTATGCCCATGTGATTAGACAGGTGAGTGAGGCCAAGCAAGTGGCCTGTGAGAAGCAACAAATAAATAAACAATGCTTTCTCACCCATGCCTCTCACTGGAATGTAAATCAAGGGGACAAGGATTTTGTTTTCTCACTATGTGAACAGAGACATACGTCACTTTATTACACTACCCAGAGGTTATGTCTTCAACAAAGTGAAGGTTTGTGGCAACCCTGGACCAAGATTCCATCTATCAAGTCACATCTACTCACTTACATGTTATCATGTACATCCATATTTTCCCATAAACAACAGTGTATTTTGGAGGGACTACTATAGATGGGAGTTGCTAAGGTTTAATAGCTGTCACCAGAGGTAATAAAACCACAGTAAAGAAAGTAGAACAATTAATTACTAAGCAAATGCAAAATTAAATCAACTACCCCCAAAGTCAATTGAGAGATAGACAAGGAGTACAAAATGATACTTAATACATAAAGAATGGAGGAGGAAGAAAAAGGAGGAGAAAAAAAGAACCTTTACATTGTGTTTGTAACAGCATACTAAGTGAGTAAACTTAGACTCTTAAACAGTAAGGAAGGTAACCTTGAACCTTTTGTAACCATGAATCTAAAGCGTGCAATGGCAATAAGTACATACCTATCGATAATCACCCTAAATGTAAATGGTCTGAATCCACGAATCAAAAGGCCCAGACTCACTGAATGGATAAAAAAACAAGACCCATCTATATGCTGCCTACAAGAGACTCACTTTAAACCCAAAGACATACACAGACTAAAACTAAAGGGATGGAAAAATATATTTCATGCAACTAATAAGGAGAAAAAAGCAGGAGTTGCAGTACTTGTGTCAGACAAATAGACTTCAAAACAGGGAAAGTCACAAGAGACAATGAAGGACATTGCATAATGTTAAAGGGGTCAATCCAACAAGAAGATATAACCATTATAAATATCTATGCACCCAACACAGGAGCACCTGCATATGTGAAACAAATACTAAGAGAATCAAAAGAGGAAATAGAATGCAATGCATTCATTCTAGGAGACTTCAACACTCCACTCACTCAAAGGACAAATCAACCAGACAGAAAATAAGTAAGGAGACAGTGGCACTGAACAACACATTACAACAGCTGAACCTAACAGACATCTATAGAACTCTACACCCAAAAGCAGCAGAATACACATTGTTCTCAAGTGCACAGGGAAGATATTCAAGAACAGATCATATAGTAGGCCACAAAAAGAGCCTCGGTAAATTCAAAAAGATTGAAATGGTACCAACCAGTTTCTCAGACCACAAAGGTATGAAACTAGATATAAATTACACAAAGAAAATGAAAAAGCATACAAACACATGGAGGCTTAACAACATGCTCCTAAATAACCAATGGTTGAATGACCAAATAAAAACAGAGATCAAGCAATATATGGAGACAAATGACAACAACAATTCAACACCAAAGTATCTGTGGGACACAGCGAAGGCCATGCTAAAAGGAAAGTATACTGCAATACTGGCCTACCTTAGGAAAGAACAACAATCCCATATGAACAGTGTAAATTCACAATTAACGAAACTAGAAAAAGAAGAACAAATGAGGCCCAAAGTCAGTAGAAGGAGGGACATAATAAAGATCAGAGCAGAAATAAATAAAATTGAGAAGAATAAAACAATAGAAAGAATCAACGAAAGCAAGAGCTAATTCTTCGATAAAATATACAAAATAGATAAACCCCTAGCCAGATTTATCAAGAAAAAAAGAGAATCTACACACATAACCAGAATCAGAAATGAGAAAGGAAAAATCACTATGGACACCACAGAAATACAAAGAATTATTGGAGAATATTATGAAAAATTATATGCTAACAAACTGGATAACCTAGAAAAAATGGACAACTTTCTAGAAAAATACAACCTTCCAAAGCTGACCCAGAAAGAAACAGAAAATCTGAACAGACCAATTACCAGCAACGTAATTGAAATGGTAATCAAAAAACTACCTAAGAACAAAATCCCTGACCCAGATGGCTTCACTGCTGAATTTTATCAAACATGTAGCAAAGACCTAACAACCATCCTGCTTAAAGTTTTCTAAAAAGTGTAAGACGAGGGTACACTCCCAAACTCATTCTATAAGTCCAGCATCACTCTAAGACCAAAACCAGGCAAAGACACCACAAAAATGAAAATTATAGACCAATATCCCTGATGAACACAGATGCAAAAATATTCAACAAAATATCAATTCAAAAATATATCAAAAAGATCATCAATCATCATCAAGTAGGATTTATTCCAGTGATGCAGGATGGTATAACATTCTAATATCCATCAACATCAACCACCACATCAACAAAAAGGACAAACCCACATGATCATCTCCATAGATGCTGAAAAAGCATTTGACAAAATTTAACATCCATTCATGATAAAAACTCTCAACAAAATGGGTATAGAGGGCAAGAACCTCAACATAATAAAGGCCATATATGAAAAACTCACAGCCAACATACACTAAACAGTGAGAAGCTGAAAGCTTTTCCTTTAAGACTGGGAACAAGACAAGGATGCCCACTCTCCCCACTTTTATTCAACACAGTTTTGGAGGTCCTAGCCACGGCAATCAGACAACACAAAGAAGTAAAAGGCATCCAGACTGGCAAGAAAGAAGTCAAACTGTCCCTGTGTGCAGATGACATGATATTGTATATAAAAAACCCTAAAGAATGCACTCCAAAATTACAAGATCTAATATCTGAATTCATCAAAGCTTCAGGGTACAAAATTAATACACAGAAATCTGTTGCATTCCTATACACTAACAATGAACTAGCAGAAAGAGAAATCAGGAAAACAATTCCATTCACAATTGCATCAAAAAGAATAAAATACATAGGAATAAACCTAACCAAGGAAGTGAAAGACCTATACTCTGAAAACTACAAGACACTCATGAGAGAAATTAAAGAAGATACCAATAAATGGAAACACATCCCATGCTCATGGATAGGAAGAATTAATATTGTCAAAAGAGCCATCCTGCCTAAAGCCATCTACAGATTCAATGCAATTCCTATCAAAATACCAACAGAATTCTTCAATGAACTAGAGCAAATCATTCTAAAATTTATATGGATCAACAAAAGACCCCGAACAGCCAAAACAATCCTGAGAAGGAAGAATAAAGCTGGGGGGATTACGTTACCAGACTTCAAGCTCTATTATAAAGCCACAGTAATCAAGACAATTTGGTACTGGCACAAGAACAGACCCATAGACCAATGGAACAGACTAGGGAGCCCAGATATAAACCCAACCATATATGGTTAATTAATACACGATAAAGGAGCCATGGACATACACTAGGGAAATGACAGCCTCTTCGAAAACTGGTCTTGGCTAACATGGACGCCTACATGCAAAAGAATGAAACTGGATTATTGTTTAACCCCATACACAAAAGTAAACTCGAAATGGATCAAAGACCTGAACGTAAGTCATGAAATCATAAAACTCTCCGAAGACCGCACGGGCAAAAGTCTCCTGAATATAAACATGAGCAACTTCTTCCTGAACACATCTCCTTGAGCAAGAGAAACAAAAGCAAATGAACACATGGGACTACATCAAACTAAAAAGCTTCCATATGGCAAAGGACACCATCAACAGAACAAAAAGGCATCCTACAGTATGAGAGAATATATTTGTAAATGACATATCCAACAAGGGGTTAACATCCAAAATATAGAACTTACACAAAAAGCAAATAACCTGATTAAAAAATGAGCAGAGGATATGAAGAGACAGCTCTCCAAAGAAGAAATTCAGATGGCCAACACACACATGAAAAAATGCTCCACATCACTAATCATTAGGGAAATGCAAATTAAAACCACAGTGAGATATCACCTCACACCAGTAAGAATGGCCAGCACTGAAAAGACTAAGAACAACAAATGCTGGCGAGGATGCGGAGAAAGGGGAACCCTCCTACACTGCTGGTGGGAATGTAAGCTAGTTCAACCATTGTGAAAAGCAATATGAAGGTTCCTCAAAAAACTAAAAATACAAATACCATTTGACCCGGGAATCCCACTCCTTGGAATTTACCCAAATAATACAAGTTCTCAGATTCAAAAAGACATGTGCACCCCTATGTTTATCGCAGCACTATTTACAATATCCAAGATATGGAAGCAACCTAAGTGTCCATCAGTAGATGAATGGATAAAGAAGAGGTGGTACATATACACAAAGGAATACTATTCAGCCATAAGAAAGAAACAAATCCTACCATTTGCAACAACATGGATGGAACTGGAGGATATTATGCTCAGTGAAATAAGCCAGGCGGGGAAAGACAAGTGCCAAATGATTTCCCTCATTTGTGGAGTATAACAATGCAGCAAAACTGAAGCAACAAACCAGCAGCAGACTCACAGACTCCAAGAAGGGACTAGGGGTTACCAAAGGGGAGGGGTGTGGGAGGGAGAGAGATGGGGATTGAGGGGTATTATGTTTTGTACACATGGTGTGAGGGGTCACAAGGAAGACAGTGTAGCACAGAGATGGCAAATAATCAGTGGCATCTTACTATACTGACGGACAGTGACTGCAATGGGGTATGGGTGGGGACTTGATAATATGGGTAAATGTAGTAACCACATTGGTTTTTCATGTGAAACCTTCATAAGAGTGTATATCAATAATATCATAATAAAAAAATTAAAAATAATAATAATAATAATGTTCTGTTGAAATTACTTTTTTTTCCTATTCGTTTCCTTCTTTACATTTGGCATTATCACAGAAAAACTGCCATTATTTGCTTTACACTTTGGTTCTAGTTTTAAGCTAGAATTCATTGTGCACCAAAATAAAATATAATGGAAACAACACTGCACCTTAATCAGGATACAAGGTCCTATTCCAGCTCTGCCATTACCTGGCTTCAAAACCTTGGACAAAATCTTAACCTCTCCGGAGTTCCATTTTCTCATTTGTATATTTACAGTATTGATGATAAAACTAAAATTCTGTTATGGGAGGGCACGCATTTCCTAAAAATTCAAATTAATTCAGTGTCTCTTACATATCGTTGCATAATGACTTGTCTAGCTATATATGTACATTAGTTTTCTATTGTTGCATAATAAATTACCACATATGTAGAGATTTACAACAAGACAACTTTATGAGCTCACAGTTCTGTAGGTCAGTTCAGCAAGACTCAGCCAGATTTTCTGTTTAAGGTCTCACACAAAGCAGAAATCAAAGTGATGGCCACACTGGCCTCTTATCTGGAAGTTTGAGGCAAGAAAGGACTTCCATGCTCATTCAGGCTGTTCGATGGACAGCTGCCTTGCTGCTCTGAGACTGGCATCACCACCTCCTTGCTGGCTGTCAGCCAGGAGCTGCTCTCGGTGTCTAGAGGTCATCCACATTCCTTTTCACATAGTCCCTTACATCCTCAGACCAGCACCTGCAGGTGAGCAGAGTCCCTCTCAGACGTTCAATCTCTCTGACTTCCTCTTCTGCATGGCTAGAGAAAAGTCTTTGCTTTTAAAGGACTCACCTTTTCAGGTTCAGGCCCATTTTAATGATCTCCGTATCTTAAGGTCAACTAATTTGAGACTTCAATGCCATCTGCAACATCCCTTCACAATAGTGCCTGGATCATGTTCAACTGAATGATGGCGGGTCGAAACCTAGCAGGGACCATGTTGAGAATTCTGCCCACTGTGTGTGTGTATCTTGTCTGTCCGTCCTTCATAAAGCGGGAAGCCACAGTCATTTGCATATCCCCATTAAACATACAAGTGCTGAAATATGATGTGTCCCACAAATATCTGTTCTTGAATTCAATGAAATACTACCTAGTAGATGAAACACAAACGCTATTTTAATTGAGCCCTGGCACTCAAGGCAAGATAAAAAAATGGTATACCTACCTCAAAGCATACGCTTTATTAGAAAAATGTATAACCAACATTGATGATGTTAGTCATTTCAATATCAAAATGCCAGATACAAATCAAAAACTAATAATTGAGCTTGTGAGGCAAGAACTTTCAAAATGCACATACAGTTCTTGGTTATTCCAAAAACACTAGTGTCTTATACCTTTTTCTAACCGTTGTAAAAGCTCTTTGTATTACCAGAATAAACTTCTAATACAAAAGAAAGTCCTCTGTTTAAGAATAAATGTTTTCCATAATGTTTTTGGTGGAACAGCAGGACAGGCAAACAATGCCTTCTCCAGCCAGGGCCAGTATCACCATTGAGGGTCGGCACCTTGAACAGTGCCAACAAGCAAAGAGACTGCCCATGTAAACAGCAGAACAAAACAAACAGATCATTCATTCTGCCACAGTTCCTAATTCAGAAGTCTCACTCATTCTGCAGAACTTTTTGAATTTAAAAAAAGCAAGGGGGGGCGGGGGGAGCAGTAAAAAATGTGCAGTATATTCCTAGATGTTTTGAATAAGCCACAGAAAATCAATTCAAATAATTTATTCCTTAGCATCTAGCTGTTTGCTCTGCGTCTTCATAAAAACAAGATGTATTTTCTCCAAAGCATAAATAATCCCATTCTATTGCAGGCTGATGTGACATCTGCATACAGATAATTAATTCCCATCTTCCACTATTATCTATTTGTCCGTTACCAAAGGGTAAGTGATGTTTTCTCTAGGCTCTTGTGTGCTAATGTACAATGTTTACTGGTAATAAGCATTTTAAGCTACTGAAGAGCAGCTTCAAAAGACACGAAATTAGCTAAACATACATCACAGTGCAGTGGTATTTACAACAGGCTCCCATGGATAATGAAACTTTACTTAGAACACTATTTGTGTTCTGTCAACACATTTCAAACACTATTAAAGGATCACTACCTGCAAAGGACCTCAGCTGATCTAATTTAACTTTCCCTTGTAACCCAGGAGACTTACAGCATTCTTTGTGACAGTTGTCTTTTCTGATACTACACAAGATTTTCTGCAACCACTGTTACCTGTGCATCACCAGAACAGCCAGGTAAGATTTAATCATCGTGTGCTACATGGCAGGAACTGCTTTAATTCAGGGTTGCCTCAGCTCTGCTGGAGGAATGAAAAAATTAAACAGCACACACACGAACAGAAGGGAAAATATATCCCTGTTGTGTCTTTCAAGATGCTCAGTGGTGTCTTACTCTTTTTATTTCCTTCCAGCAATAAAACGGAATTTATATTCTGAGGATTTTTTCAATCCAAACCTGAGATTGTAGTATCTTTTGTGTACAGTCTTTGGCAACAGAAGAAAAACCAATGAGCCCTGGAACTCAACTCAGAAAAGTATAAACTCTCCCTTCAGAAAGTTAAATTACTAGTTTCATTAGCCCGAAAACTTATTTTTTTTTCTGAGAAATATGTAGTAGAGGGCACTTTCGGAGTTGGGAAAATTGCAACTTAAGCTGTTGCTTAATATTTATGTGAGATACTGATGGTTTCTACCCTCAACCTTCATCTGCCTCCTGTTCTAGCCACCTTCCAAAGAGGGGTCACCAGGAGGCACTATTCCATGCAAGGAGATGTACGCAGCAGTTTACCGGCTGGAATTCCACAAATTTACATTGCCTCTATAAATTACAAAAAAAAAAAGTGTAAGAACGGACAGATGTGCTCCTTTCTACACACGTTGCTTCCTCCACTTCTCTCCAAACGGAACATGGACACAACACTTAAAAGTGTAGAGCCACCATGCAAGAATGAAGTGACACACGTGAGGATCCAGACCAATAAGCCAAGGACGATGGAAGAGAAGGGCAGGCCCAGGTCTGTGACACTGGGCAGCCCCACACTGCTAGCCTCCAAACTTACTTTATTTGAGAAAAATAGCCCTTATTTGTTTAGAGTCTCCAGAGACAGGTTTCCTGTTATTTGTAAACAAAAGCATTTCAAACCGACTTGACAATACTTGGCTCTTATTCTCTGATGAGAGTACTAAAAGTTCAAATCTCAGAAAGTTGCCATAACATTTGCTAATATTTCTCTCAAACATAAAAATACTAAATGCTTTTGATTGGTAGTGCCATAAGAAGGATATGGAAGTCTGATACATGTAATTTAATAGTTATCACTAGTCAACAGTGAGGCTTTATATTATGTAACAACAGCTTACCAAGCACTTAATATATGCATGCTTAATTATTAAAAAGGGCAAAAAGACAACAAAACTTCTCTAGGAGCATACTATCTAATTAAAGAAGCCATGGAACACAATGGAAAAAATAGGAAAATGGGAAACGATAAAAAAATACAAAATATACACTTGAAATACACAACAATGCACTGTGACTAGGGAGTCATATTCTCTATAGTGTTATGAGAGTTACATGTATTCTACAGTGTTAAGGGAGTTAAAAAGGCAGGTTAATGGGAAACAAAGCTATCAAAATGGCACCTGTGAAACAAGACTTTCAGTGGATTCTAAAGGATGGGCAAGATTTAAATAGGCAAGGTAGAAGAAAAGTACTCAGAAAATTGTAGAATTAAAAACCAAAGGTGGGAACCAAAATCAAAACTGAACATAGGATGTTTAGAAATAGGATGACACCACCGAACAAGGAAGCCTTGTGTTGGGAAACAATAAAAGGGAATAACAACAAAACTACCATTTATTGCGTGCCTGGTAGTCCTTGCCTGGCATGGTACTAAATGCTATCTATCTGCTCTTTCATTTAATCCCTACACTAATTGTATGAAGCAGATACTACTATCCTTATTCACCAATGGCTAAACCAAGGCTCACAAAATAAGTGACCTGCAGAATCCACACAGCTACTATCATGGCTGCAAGAGGAATTTCCTCATAAAATGGCAAACGGATATAGACACAGTCAAAATTGTTACAGAAAAGTAACTGTCTACAGGTGAAGTAATCACAATGCACTAGAATAGGTAAATCCTAGAAGCAAGGAAGTCACATGGTCAGGGTATGGATGATGAAGGAGTGGTAATAAAAATGGACTGGGTCTGAGGAATGAAGAATGTACAGGATATGGTGGAAAGTCATCTTCTTTAGAAGACAGCTGTTTCTAAATTCTTATATCCTCTCTTTTGAGCATTATTACTTCCTGTTCCAATCTACCCTATAGTAGAAGCCTACAGTGTAAATACCACAGGTATCACAGTATTTTTTAAAGACCACCTGATGAGATCTCTTTGTTTCATTAAGGCTTAGCCATGAGGCTGAAGAACATGAAGGAAGATGACATGACATAGTTTCTAGAAAGAAATACATGAGAGTATGCTTCTGTCTATCTTGAAAGATTTCGGTCACAGGTTGTAGAACACAGAAGCATTCAAGAAAGTCAAGTACAATGGTCCTACACCCAACAGGAAGGCATGTGCCTTAGGAGGAGCCCAAAAACATCTGGGTCAATGACAACCATGTTTGGCTGTACTAGGTCCATGGTGGCCTCCACATATGCAGTGAATCCAGAATTTTATGTGACCCAGGAAGGGAAATACAAATGTTAAGAAATGTATGCTGACTGGAAGAAGAGTACTAGGATCCTCACAGAGGGATGTGCCCAGATTCCCTCATTAGAAAGACAAAATTACCTGCATCTCAAAAACCACTTGTCCTGATCAAACTAAGTAACTGTAGGAACAGATGAGAATTCCAAGGGTTAAAATCTCCCCTTCTACTTGATGTACAACTTTCTCCCCCACATACCCACATGACTTCCTGAAAGGGAGCAAACAGGAAGAAAAACCCTAGAGCCTCCCCATTTTACCTAAAGATATGATTTAATTGTGTTGGACTATTTCTTCTACTTGACTATGTAGTGGTTCCCTTCTCTACTACCCAGGAAACAAGGCAGGCCAGATCAGTTAGGAGAATAATAAAAAATCTCCCATTTTCTCTGCACATCTGGGCTGAGATTGGAGTAGTTTAGTCAAATACAGAATTTGAAAAAAAAGCAATGCTACTACCCCTTGGAAAGCCCTCTGGAGAGAGAACACAAATAAACAAATTTTATATTTGAAAATCATGTGTAACTGGATATTAAAATAAGAGCTCTGGTCGAGGCCTTAGAAGATGAATATCAGATACAGGGGGATGCAAACCAAAATGGAAATTTCAAAGAAGGCATCACAGAAGTATGGGACCCCTTGCTGATTTAGTGGGTACAAAAGTATGAAGTGACAGAGAGACTGAGAACAGGGTTGAGTACATGACCTTCTTTACCTCAAGACAGGAAGCTCAAGGGCATGTTGAAAGCTTGGCATGTTGTCCTGATCTGGAAGTCACCACTTACTGGTGTCCCTTACCTCAGAAGTATCAGGTGGCCTGGGGAAGCATGAAAGAATGCTGCATTTGAGAAGTACCAGATGGCTTCCCATTCCCAGAGGAGGTCAAGGATGGGCAGGTGTCCCTGTAGATTAGCAGCGCATCTGGCAGAAGGAAAAGCCAGCTTGGAGCGGCTCTGAATCCTTCCTAGGAAGGCCACCTGCTAAGGTCATGGATAGAGGACTGGTGCAACCCACCAAAAAACAAGGGCTGACAGGCAAGTGTCATCCAGAAGAACAAAAGAACAGTTCAGGGGAGCCGTGATCAGGAGATCCCAGCAGGGAAGGTTCTGATGGATCCAGTCACACCCATAAGAAAATGAATCAGCTCTAAAATATCTGCTAGGTCCAGAGTATGCAAAGGCGGTGTGAATCCCAGCTCAAAAAAAGAACTTTGCTGTGGACCCTTTACACTATTCTTACATTTCAGAAAAGTCTATGACAGCAGAAGAAACAGCAAGGAATAAGAAGTAACCAGTGGAAGTACGCGCTAAGAGGCAGGACTTTCTCTTTGCCACTTGCTATATTCCCCCGCCTAGAACTGTGCGTGCTACACAATAGGTGTTCAGTAAGTATTTGTTCAATGAATAAAAGCTCATCACAACCCCTGTTTCCAGAATGCAGATTCCTTCTATAACAAAGTCTACCAGAGGTGAAGATTTATTTCCCAAATGAAACTGTAATTGCAGTTTAAAGGAATTTTAAGGCTTTCTCATACCAGAGAAGTAAGAAGACATGCTAGAATTTTCATTAATAACAGGGGATAAACTTTCCTTTCTCAATTTCTTTGAAAGATAATAGGACCCACAATTTAAATTTGCACTATGATTTTATCACTTAGGTTGTACCAATGTGCTAATTACCCAGAATATGATTCACAAAGCTATTTACCATACATATTCAATTTCAATTTTATAACAGTCAATCACTTTCATGGCTTAAGGAACTAGGGTTCATGGAACAGTAAGTACTGGTTCTGTGACACAGGCCTTGTGACACCAACTCTAGTACCCTTTCCAGTATGCCTCCCTCTTCTTCCTTTAAGTTTTTCTGAGTCAGTCTTCCTGGATTCCTAGCCAGCATCTTCTATTCACACAAAGATAGATAACCCTGGACTCCTGCCTTAATTACATCCCAGCTATTCCCATCAGATGCCCTTTCATTCATTATTCAATTCCCTTAGCTTTCCTGGCTTCCTGACCAATGATCACAAAATGTGTCACATTAGATTTTAACATAGGATTAAGTTCAACAAAAATAAACAGAAACTCCCAAATAGCAGTGGCATAAACAAGATGGGATTTCATTCCACCTACATATATAGTCTGGTCCTGGAAATACAGGACCCAGTCAGATTCCTATGTGGTTGTTCTGCTGTAGTCAACTCATGGCACCATCTGCTTTTTGGCCCGTCTAGACCACATTCACACCTACATTCCAGCCAGCAAGAGACAGGAAGGAAACGATGCCAATTAAATTACACACACTGCCGCTCCGTACATCCCACCCGCCCACACTAAATCATGTGGCCACACCTACTCACAAAGAGCCTAAGGAATCTGAGTCCTTATGGGGCAGAGATGTGTCTTATTCAACTTCAAGTGTTCAGTGCACATCTGGCACTGTTTAACATACAGGCCACTGTGATTCTTACAAATCAGCGCCATATTCATTCACAGGACAAGCATTTATCAAACACCGTCCTATGTATCATTTTTAATTAAATAGAAGACTTACTAACGGTCATTTTACTAATGTTTTTCATCACTGATAAAAACAGCTACACTAACATTAAAATAGATAACAACAATAGCTGGTTCTGCACGGTCACAATAGCCTCAAAATGTTTAATATCTGGGGGTAAATGATCTGGAATTCTCACTTCATCTGAACAAGAGCATTTTCAACTATCATGCTTCCCTAAGAGGTCAACAATTTATTCCAAGTGATTTTGAGGAAAATGTTCCCTGTTCTTAAACTCATCATATAGCATTAAAACCTGAAAAACACTAAAAAACTAAAATGAACATAAGAGCCAACCAGTTGTGTCTATTTAAGAAAGAAAAAAAGTAACTTAATTAACTTAAAGCAAATGTCTGTTACTAAGTAAGTGATGACAAAACTTAAAAAGCAACAGACAGATGACTCTTCTAATCAAAAATCACAAGAAGGGTCCTGATGAACTAACTGAAAGGTAAGGAGTCTGATAAAGTTGTTAAAACCACAGGATAAAAATAAATTCTTCCATGACATCTACTCTAACACTCACCATTGGTAAAGATATAGTTTTATGAATAATGAAGCTACTTTCGTTTACTGAAAATAATACAGGTTTGTCCCCTAGCATACTAATTTAAAGGAACACAGTAATTTCTGCCATTTGTCCTTTTCAAACTTGCAAATGAAGAGAAAGGAAAAAAACACCTAATCATACTAGATTAAATGATTTATACTATTTTGTTTAACTTGGAACTATTAGAATTTTCTGAGAGAGACAAAAATAAAAATACCACAGCATCTCAATGTCTCCTAGTAAATTACTATTGGGAAAGTTGCAAGAGAATTTAGAGCTTGCTTTCCACACCAATGAACTTTCTTTCCTTCTTCCAACATATATGTATGATTCCTTATCATTGCCTAAAATGCATTCCTTTAAAAGTGATCCTTTGAAGAACATCAGGGAAGTCTCCCTTTGGGGCACTGGTATTTAGGCATTAGAAAGGTAAAATATTCCCCCTTTAAAAAACATACAAAAGGCTCAATAGAGGTTTGTGGCTTCCTTTCAGTAAGCCTGAACATCACAGATTTAAATCAACCTCACATTTCTTTACAAACAATCCAATCTGTACTTGGAGAGGTCTGTGCTTCTTTAATCTTTAACTTCTATTTATCCATTTATATTTCCTGAACTATTTGCAATCTGTATATAAACAAAAGTGAGAGGCAAGCCTATTAGGTTGTTTACAGTGGCATGCGCTTCCTGCCCCTTTCCTGGGGTAGATGAAGCTGTATGCCATTTAAAATAAATATATTAATAATGTGGCTATTTTTTAAAGTTTCCCACAGAGTGGTTGCTCTAAAGCAGTAAACAAAACTGTCTAGTCTCACACTGTGGATACCTTTAAATGTAGGTTCAAATTCATTTCTAAGCAGAGCTGCTTTTAAGAATTTTAATTATTAACATGACTCCTCAGCAGTGCCATTTCAGACCTGACACAAAAAAATCATGTGTTAAGGCTATTCAGTTGAATGTAATATAGGAAGAAATTATTTGGCTAAATTAGTGTTCCATTGACTGTTATTTAAACTTATCATTACATCAATGTGATTTAAGTTTCTCAAAAGGATGGAAATTAAACAATACCATTTTAGAATTTTACAATTCTAGTCAAAGTTTTATTAGGGAAAACACTGGTGTTAATCATTTAATGCTTATAACCTTTCAGAATAATTTCTGAATCGAAGTTATCATTCCCTCAGATTAATACCAACTCCCTTGATGGACATTTTATTTTAATGGTCATGAACACTAAGTGATCTTTAGTTGCTTACATTTTTAGATGAATTAAGAATGTCTCAAATCATGGGTATTTCAGTGTACAAACGTAGGGCATTTGTTCATTTGTAAGGCAAAAGTAAGATTAATAAATCTCTCTGCTATATCCTAAAAGCTGTATTAAGTGGAGCCCTTCTTAAAGACTTCACTTCCACTTGGATTAGCTAGAAACAACCAATATTTTCCTTTCCTAACTGTCTATTCTTAGGTAAAGTCTATTGTTTGGAATACATTCAAAACAGCAAGTGGCAATCAAGGTCTGTACTCCTCAAAAATGTTAAAATGCTAGCAATAACATAGCAATCATAGGACTAAATATCCATCTTGGGAATAATGCCCAGACCATAGCAAACATTAGTCTTTTCTGACAAAGCAGTGGATGGAAAAATACAATGAAGTCAAGATTTAAAATAAAAAAGTCATTTTGGTATTATGTTGCAGTCGCCCTAACCACTTACATTACTGGAAAGCATGCATAATAGAACGCAATAGCTAAAAAGAACAATGATTGTAAAGCCACTGAAATCAAAGAGGAATTAAACAAAAAAGTCAGAATTGACAGGCTTATTTATTATACGAACACTCTAATGGTACTTTATTGATCCTGGAAGATGTTTAAAGCAATCCCACAATAAAAAGGAACTCTGTACTTTACACAGGACATGTTTGTTAAAAAATAAGTTAATCATCTTGACAACTGTTGATAATTATTTTAATAAATGAGGAAATGGAAGAACTACTGAGAAGAATTCCAGGATGTCAGCCTAAAAGAATGTTTAAATGTAGTCAAAATAATCTTCAAAGTGAAGTTTAACTTTGATTAAATCTTCTGTACCATGTATTTAACTTCTATGTTCTATTGCTCACTTTCAAGGACCCTAAATGGAAAAGAAGTCTTAACATCACATGAGCAGGGCCGGAGCTAGAAGGAGGTGAGGGAGGCTTTCACCTTGGGTGCAAAATTTAAAACTGAATAAGATAAAGAAATTAATACAGTATTTTGAAAATCAAAGTTAATGCAAATAAATGCTTAAACAAAAACAGGATCAGCATGACTTTTCCTTTTGCCTTAGACCCCAGTAAGCTCTAGCATAAGTAGTTACTGATCTTGTCTTTCTTCTGATATTTGGTTCATTGTGGGCTTTTCACATTAATTTTATTTTTTAAAGTAGTAAATTAGCAAATAATTTGCCTTACTATTGAGCTTCTGGCACTACCCCACCTCCACCCCCACAAAATGCCACGCTCAAGGCAGTTTCTCTCCTTCACGCGTCTCGGTCTCAGCCCAGCTGTTCAGGAATCAATAAATACCTGTTGAATGAAGGACAGAGCATGTGAATAAACCTGTGCTGGTATTTCCTTCCCACCTGCAACAAATCCAAGACGTTGCAATCTAGTCTCTTGGCAGCTCTATTTATGAGTGCCCATGTTTCCAGGGACTTTGTATTACTTCTAATTCTCACAAAAGCCCTCCCAGGTAAATATAACACTCCCCATTTTGTGACAGAGGAAAACCAGGCCATGACAGTTACTTGCTCTTCACAGAGGCCCTCAGTAAACACTGGCTGGATAATAATGGCAACAGTTTTAAACCTCTCTAGCAGGATTGTGATGTTCCTCTTCTCCTTCCAAAAACTGTGGTGGGCCATATTTTAAGATGACGACCTTCCTGATTCACCTCCTGTGATTATGACCAAAGCGTGATTCTGTGGGGGCACCTAACCTAATCACATGAGCCCTTCAAAAGCAAAGTTTTCTCTAGTCACAGCAGAAGGGATGTCAGAGAGATTCAAAGCACAAGAGGGACTTGACCCGCCACTTCTAGCTTTGAAGAGGAAGGGAGCACGGGAGAAGGGACGAGTGCCCTCCAGGAGCAGCGTGTGACCCCCACCTGACAGCCAGCATAGCAACAGGAACTTCCAACAACGGCTAGGAACTGGATCCTGCCAGCCACCTGAGTGACCTTGGGAGGACCTTGCCCCGCTAGTTCTTCTCCAGCACCCTTGTGGAACCCTGAGTAGAGAACACAGCCGAGCCTGCACAGGCTTATGGTAATTGTTTACATAGCAATAGAAAATGTACGTATCAAACCCTGTATAACTTCCTCACAATATTAGGAGGCATGACAACTATATGTGCATCAAGGCCTCGGGGTCATCAAGCCTAGGGAATTACCCCTGTTACCAAGGCCTTGGGATTTACCCACACACCCTGGTGTGACCTGTCCAAGGCCAGACACATGACAGGTGCACAGCTGATGTAGAAAAGCTGAATGAATTCACACACTAGTTTTTCAAAAAAGGTTTAAGGTATTGACAGTGATGAGGAGGATGCAACCTCTGCCCATCAAAGGCCGCAATTAATATTTGTGAGCTAAAATTTGCCACTTTAAGTGCTCGCATGAAATTGAAAGAACACACCTTTTCAAAGATCAGTTCTACAACTATGTGAACATGGGATATTTAGTTGGACATACATGCAGCCTCACTGTATAATCGATTACATGCAGCCTCACTGTATAATCGATCAAGAACTATACAAGTTTAGATATGGAATGGCTTTGGCATTAAGTCCCGCACTAAGAAGACAGATAAAATGTCCTTAACGTCACCATGCTTCTTACTCCTGCTGCCCTGTCTTCTGGCTTCTTTGCTGTTGGCCTAACAACCAAAATCATAATCTCTGGAAAAACTTTCCTCAAAATTACTTCTACGTTCTAAAAGGAGTATATTCAAAGGCATGTCATTACCAGAAAAAAGAATATGAAGTATAACTATAAAACTAGTCAGTTGCCCATAAGGCAATACTTAGAAAGGTTTATAGACCCCTACACACACAAACACACTGAAATCACTGAATTAGCTGCTCAATGGTGATTTCCACCCATAACCCTAAATTTTGCACAAGGAGGAAGCTGGCATGCACACTGTGTATTTATTCATCACTGACTCCCAAACAACACTTACCACAATACCTGGTGACGGAGTAGGTACTCATTATGTGGCTACTGAACTGAAATAGCACTAAATTCTGTGATGATTTTTGGTGTGATTAAACACATATGCTACCCTCCACTCACAGCAATGGACTTGTTATTTATAATTCAGCGGGCTTAAAATGAATGATCTTTTCCAATATTTACCCTTTCCTAACTGTATCACTATTATTTAATTTGCTTTGTTAACTCCATTCATGTATGCATCATGAATAAGGAAAGTGCTCCACAAATGTTAAGTAAATTTTGAAGAAAATAGAGATGCTTTCTAAGAACAATTAAAATTTTAAAAATGTAAAGATTTCTTCTGTATTAGTCAATGCTTTAATTGCTGTACTTATGTGAATACAGCCCACTAGGAGCTTGTAATGCTGCTTGTACTAGTATCCATGCTGTGGAACTCCCTTACAACAGGGTCCTCTTAGGGCAATTAACCCTATTTGGATGGTACCCAAGAAGAATCTATTTTATCAGACTCTAAACTCCAGCGAACAGTGTTTTAGGTAGGTACTGGAATATTACGAATCAGAAGTATCAATCACTTAGTTGTGTGACCTACAGAAATACAGATAAACGAAGCTTCCACGCAGCTAGAAACTTAAACTATTCTGGGTATAACTACCACGTTCAACTGTTCATTGGGTTTCAAGGTCATGAGAACCAATAGGCAGCGAGGTTACAGCTGTTCTTCAATAAAACAGTTGCTAGATTTTTAAAAACAAGACCCATTGAGACATTTACTCTGGCAAGAATCTGTATAAAAATCCATAGCAAAGCAGGATACAGAATTTTGAACATCTGGAACCAGTATGACACAGCCAGAATCAAACTGAAATTTCCTTTGATAAAGAAGGCTGAATCATTTTCTCAAATATATCAATAAGTAGCCCTAATATTTAACACCAGTACACACACAACTATACATCCAAGACATTACTTTGGCTAAATCCCATATCTGTTATCTTTCTTGACTTCGCCCCCAAAATACAAGCCTTTTATACTAAAGCATAAAACTTTTGGTAAGTTGATTTAAACAATTCTTGGCTTCCAAAATTATCACCTACAATTGCTACCAAATAAATACCCACCAGTCTCCCACCCAACCCTTCTAGGAGCATTACCCCTAGTTGACAGGAAAGTTGGGAGCGAAGAGGACAAGGCACTTAACAAAGGAGGACGAAGGGAAAGCCCTCATGGCTGGGAAGTCAGGGAGGCCTCCTATTAATCAAGAACTGGCTCTGTGTTGCTTCTGCATATATTAGCACGATCCAAGAACTAAAACCCAGCCATTTAATAATCACTTATCACACAAACCATTCCTTACAAAATAGAACCTTGCCAGCCCCACACTCACTTGGTTTACTAGCTCCTGATGACAGAGTCTAACTGCAGTACACACACTACCATGTATCTACGACATTACTTTTGCTAAATCCCACATCTGTTATCTTCCTTGACTTTGCCCCCAAAATAGAAGCCTGTTATTTATACTAAAGCCTAAAACTTTCAATAAATTAGTAAGTAAACAAATTGATATACATATCAAGTATTAAATAAATGTAGGCTTCAGAGGCCTACAATTTTTAAGAGCAAACAGCTATAAATTTCTAGCCAAAAATTCCCACTGTTCTAAAATTTATATATGGCCTACTAAATACTTCTCATAAATTATGTCCAGACAGCATGTTATTTCTACTTACTGAAAATATTACTGTACTCACTAACGTATAATTTTCTTTCTTTAAAAAGATGAGAAAAACCCCTGAACTCATACATGCCAAGTCTTACCACCATACAGCCAGACACTCTGGAGCCCCATGTCGGCAACCTATGAAGTAACATTTGCTTACTTCAGTGATAAGCCTGTTAGGTTACCCAACACAATCTTTTGTGCTACACATTACACTGCAAATTCACGTGGTGATGACTATTAAGTGGTGTGCTTTTGCAAATGCTGAAACAATGCACAGTTGTAAAAGTAGCAGCCAATATGACAGAGATTTTTTTCATTTGTTGAATATATAAGCACCGATAAATCTGGCACTTGATTATGAATTCACCAACTGTAATTACAAACACATGTGCACATACATAGTTACAGATGGCACTTAAAATAATCACCTTATTGAAGATGTGTGCTTCTCCGTAAGCTACTAGAAATAGCTGCTAGCTACTCTGAATGCAATAGTTTTCCATGTGCAAGCACATTTATCAGAATAACTTCCACACTGGAAAAGGCAAAATAGATATCTACAGGCCTTGCTTCTTCATTTTACCTCCTTAGAAAATTTTATCCTGCAGTTTCCAAGTAGATCATGCTTCACAAGTGTGCCCATTGGAACTCTAAAGGAGAAGGTAAGGTAATGTAAAGGATACTGACATAGGGCCACAGCTATCTTTTCAGGATGGCTCTATTAAATTTATTTTCCCATTCTGCCGTCTCTGATTCTGAGATTACTTAACCGGTGCCTTTGCTAAAGAGTATTTATGTGATACATAGCTGTACAAAATAATGTGCTAAGGGTGTTAACCTCTGTAGTAGGCATGGTTAAAGGGAATGGTCGACAGTCACAAGCATTCACCAGAGACTTGAAAATCTATCTCCACTAAAGTCAACGTTGGTCAAAGTGGACAGAGAACTGTACGCTGGGTACCCACCACCACTGTTTCTAAGGACATATAAGTAGCCTGAGGGCCACCACTTATTATTCCAATTCACAGAGACTGATAGCAGAAGAAAAGCTTAGAGAGATGAAAGGGGTTATCTTGGAGAAGCAACTCTAAGCCAGGGAGTGGGTGGGGCATGGTCTGTTTTTCATTAACAAGCTTTATAGTACTTTGGCTTTTCAAATTATAAGGATTACTTTAATAAAAACAAAGTTTTTATAAAAATTAAGTTATATCATTTCAAACCAATTTTAAGTAATAAAGTTCCTACTATATAACAGGTTCTACTGGGTACACAAAATAAAATCCAGAATAGGACTTCCTCTCTATCATCAAAGTTCTCACAACTAGAGGGCCAGCCGAGCACCAGGCGCTCTACTTTGGTAAGCAGTCACGGGGCCATGGGGGGACAGGTGGCATTCCCAGCTAATCCGACGTGTGCGCTGCAAATGCAGGAGACTGCCTGGTACCGGTAACAGTCAACGAGGGAACGAAGACCAAACCCTTACTGGTGGTTCTGCTATAACGTGAGACATTTCACATCCTTCATACAGTCTCTCAAAGCTCTTTCTCAAGAGCGTTACAGAAGACACCATAATAACACACAAAAGGGCTTAACATCCTAACCTGTTCAGCCATTTAGTATTACGTCATTTCATTTTCCTTTTTTCTTTCTTTATGATTTCTGGGACTATCTCGCCACTGGTGTACTTCCAAGCAGGGCTGTGTTGTCCAGTGATGTCTCCCCCACCCCTCAGGTTTCTGGGTGAAGGCTTGAATTAAAAATATATATATATACATATGAAGGTGTGGGTCCGCTGGCTTGGGAATGAGATCCCAGGCTTCTCTGGAGAAGACTCGGTCACACAAATACAAGAAAATCAAACTGAAAATCCAAAGGCCCAATAAGCAGAAAGCAAATG
This sequence comes from Smutsia gigantea, assembly GCA_032199065.1. Taxonomy (NCBI): domain Eukaryota; kingdom Metazoa; phylum Chordata; class Mammalia; order Pholidota; family Manidae; genus Smutsia; species Smutsia gigantea. Next base: position 45,647 of record JAVSCE010010873.1, on the reverse strand, counting down.
GCTATGAATAAGTAGTACAGTTTAATCTCAGCAGAGGAAATCAATACATACATTGAGAAGGATTAGAAGAAAACCTAACAAATTTACATGATTATACACATGAGGTGGTAGAATTACAGTTCAATTCTTCAATTTTTTTTCTACTTTCTATAATGAAATATAAAATGTTATAAGGAAGCCAACAGAAAAGATCAGAATTAGAAAGGAAACAAAGAAAACATCAGACTTCCCTCATTTAACAGGCACTCAAGTGCATATCAGGAAAGAAAAGGGACTTTCCTAAGGATACATAGCAATTCAAAGGCAGTATGGCGTAATTGGTTAAACGCATACTTTCTGAGCTCAAATCCTGCCTTTGCCACTTTCCAGCTCTGTGACCATGGGCAAATTACGTAACATCTGAGGGCCTCAGTTTCCTTATCTATAAAACACAGTATCAGAACCTTCCTGCCAGGGTTAATGGGAAATCAATGGGGAAACACTGTATGTAAAGTGCCTCTGTCAATACCTGGCACAAATGAAAAACTTGAATGTTTCTTTGCTGGAGAAAAGAACCCCGAGTGTCATTCCAAAATCACTGTCATCATCTTCAGGCAGGCTTCATGCACTCTATTCAAGCATGGATGATTTCCCTTGTGTTTTTAATGTCAACCTGTACACACTTTTAACTGCTGGGAACCTCTTATAGTCAACAGTAAAGAGACCCAGAACAATTTCTCTTGAATGTTATCAAAGAATGAATGGGAATAAAAATGTTGTATTACTCATCCCAAAACTGTGATCCATAAATCATAATTTCAATTTTCTAAAGCTACCTGCTCAAAAGAAAATTAATATTCAGTAAAAATAAATTCATACTTAATGAAAACACCTCCAGGTATTACGAATCTGACAGAAAATTTTAAAGTCTAGAAAAGTGACTGGTGAAAAGAAAACTGACTTTGACTATACAGATTAGCAAGATCTTTTGAAAAAATACTCTTCCCTAACCCAATTTCCAAATCTGGATGCCTTCCAAAAATATTCTGTAGTGACGGAAAAAAAAAAAAACTTTATTAATATTGTTTTAAAAAGAAAAGGTCTCTTGCTCTAAATCTAGTTTATAATTTCTCCTCCTGCTCTCCTGCCACTAGAAAAGAACTCTCTAAAATTTTGGATAACTAATAATAAGAGCTCTCAAAAACATAAAACAATGGGCTTATAATTAATTACCTTTGCCTTCCCTGACTTCCTGACGTTCTCTGGTTTACATGTATCACCACTTCCACACCAGGAGCAGTAAGGTATTTACTGTACTAGCATGCATATTGCCAAAAGTCATGAAGCCACTCAATATTTTTCCCAGGCAAGTATAAATTTATGTTGCTCTCTACAAGAAACAAAATATAAGACAATAACACCACTCAATAATGGCCAGATATTCTCAGAGAGTCATACCCATCTATCTCTACAAGGTTTATGACGGAAGGTAAGCCTGACGATTGGTTATCAGTCTCTTCTGTAGTTTCCATCCAACAATTTTATCTCCTTCAGGTCTAGCACGTAGCATAATTGTTCTGTTCCTATTTAAGACTGACAGGTAAGAGGCCCTGACTCAACAGCTCATCTCTCTGCACTCATCAGGTGTAAACAGATTCTCAGTGAATATCGTGGTACTTTCACCTAAGACTTCAAAATTAATACATGATTATTTTTTAATTTCCAGTCTGGCTTGCACAGTCTCAATATCCTCTGTACAAACCTGAGCTACGTCAGATGGAAACTGGACAAGATTTTCTTTCCCTGGGGCATTTAACCTATATTATTGCTATTTCTTATAACAAGTCAAGAAGGTCTTTGTATCCTTATTTTACTGATGAAGAAATTAAAACTCAGAGAAATTCAGTGACTTATCCAGGACCATGCAGCTTTACATGACAAAGTAAGGCTGGAACTCAAGTAGTTATTTGGATAGAAAGCCTATACCCTTGACTTTCAGTCACAGAGCAGGCTAGATGTGTTTCTGAAGTCCTAGGATGTTTTGTAATGTACTTTAACCTATGCTTCGGTTTGCTCATGCAGAAAAGGCTGTATCAGATCCCATCTCTCAGAATGTCTTACACAACCATGGCTAATAGGGAGCAGAAAACTGTAGTGGGAGTCCCTAAATGGAAACAAATGAAGCCTCCACTCTTAAAGCTTTCCCTGCTTCTGTGTACACTAACTACACCAGGTATGCTCAGCCTCAAACACTCTCCTGCACCAAATTATCTGATCGTTATTAAATTTCTCTTTAATTCTATGGCTGTGTTCCTCCTTCACTCAGATGATGGACAGTGGAATCCTTATTCATTCAGCATGTATTTAATGAGTGGCAACTCTGTGTCAAGGCTCTGTGTTAGGTACTCTGAAGACACAAGGAATCTGCCATGAAAAACCTAGGCTTACTGATAAGTCAGATGGAGCATGTTAAATTCAAATGACTAGAACATGAGGCAGAAAATGAGGACTGCTCATCAAAATCCACTTTGTTTCTTACTGTGGATTTTATTGACACTCAATGAAATCAGAGAGAAAGCACTAGCATTTTTTAAATGCTACTGAAGCTAAGTTTTCTTTAAAACTCTCTCTGTTCCACAGCTTACTAAATCACATATTCTTGAGGTCACAGCCTTATAGGAGGATTCACATTAGTATTTAAATCATTCTTCCACAAACAATTTTAGAGGAAAAGAAAAGCATGTAAGAAGTAGTATGTTTCCATGTGAGAATACTACTTAAATCCAAGTCCTTTGATTTTTCTTTTTTAAGTCAAATGCTGATGCATAATTCATGAGGAGAGTCTCTATAATGGCAAGAGTAGGAGAGCTGGTGCAGAATTTGCAAAATACACAAAGAAAAAAACTTAACAGTTCTTGCAAAAGCAATCCAGCAAAACTGAAACAACACAGAGTGTATGAGAAAGAGCACTGAGGATGTCAGGAGACCCAGATTCAAATCCTTGCTCATCAGTAAGCAGAAGACAGACTTGGGTAGGTCCCTGCCATCTCAAGACCTCAATTTCTTCAACTCTAAAGTAAGTATAATACCGCTTGCCCTACTTACACCACACAGCTTTTATGAGGAGGCAAACATAATACTGGTGGGAAAGCACTTTGAAAAAATAGTATATTCTATATAAATGGTTACACATATCATTAGAGAAATCTTAGAAATTTAGTCAGACTAAAACATTGACTTTTCCATAAATATTACGTAGCTTGAATATTTTAATCTATCTCTGTTGTCTCTCACCAAAATTAACTTGGAATTTTTTTCAAAGTTTTACGAATCAAGTCAGTTGCCCTCCTACTTCACTATTTTTAGAAATTATCTCACAGTCAAATGTTGGGTGCAGAGGGTCTTTTTTAGACAATGGGTTCATTGCATAATTGTAGACATCATCCCTATTCAGTAGGAAACTAAAGAATCTTTTGTTTTAATTTCAATATTGAAAGTAACCAAGACACAAAATGGCAGTAGACTCACAGACACTGAGAAGTGACTAGCGGTTACAAAGGGGGAGGCGTTGGGGCAGGTGGTGGGTAGGGGGGATAAAGGGGCACAGTAATTCGCAATCACAATATAAACTGATCATGGTGACTGTGGAACCACTGTGATGTACATTTGAAACCAATGTAAGATTGCATATTGATACTTTAATAAAAAAAATTTACATTAGCCAGTTAAAAAAAAGGAGCCAAGATAGAATTTGTCTAATTCAAAAAAGAAAAATAAAATTAAAAAATAAAGAAATGCATAATTTAAGCTATTATGAGGACAAAAGCAAGTAGAAAATATTTTTTTCACTTTCCCGGCTCCTTAGTCAAAATGCCCATTTTTGGGGTCCATATGCAAACTGAACATATAGGTGGTTTCTTCCCTAACCAGGGGGCATATACCCCTCTGCCATCCACAGAGAACATGGCAACAGGAAGTAAAATGCTCTTCTGAAGACTTTTACTTACCAGAATCTGGAGGGAAGAGGGATTAGAGCTATTTTACTGGAAGGTACCCAGATTAAATCCAATGACTTGTGTGTCCTTTCAAATTAACTCCATTTAGAAAGCCTTTCATTAAACATAATCTCATTTGAGTGTGTGTCAGAACCACTTCCATTTGTTACTCCTCTTGATGTGCAATTAGTTCTGCTGTGGCTTTCCTTCCTGATCTACTTAGAGCTAAAATACAGCAAAGGTGTGAAATGTTTATTAAATCATCTTTTGCTGAGCTTTCTAGATCCCCTAAGTCCTTCTCCCACTCCCCAACCTCAGCCACTGGAATTCAGACGAGACAAGACAAAAATTAGAGTTTTGCTTATTTCAAGAGTCATAATTAAATAACAAGGAGACAGGAAAAATGCTCAACAGTGCTAGTCATCAAGAAAATGTAAAATCAGAACCACAGTGAGATACATTTCATACCCCCTGGGATGACAGAAATGCAAGAGGCAGACGGGAACAGTTAATGAGGATGTGGAGAGAAGGGAGTACTCATTGATTGCTAGTGGGAACGTGAAGTGGTACAGCCATAGGAAGACAGTATGGCGGTTCTTCAATTAGTTGAACACAGGTTATCTCATAACCAGAAATTCTACTCCTAGGAATATATCAAAAGCCCTGAAAATCAGTATTCAAACAAAAACTTCTATAGCGATGTCCATAGCAGCACTATTCACAATAACAAAAAGTGGGAGAAAACCCTAATGTCCATCAACTGATGAATGGCTGAACAAAATGTGGTACATTCATACAGTGGAATCCACACAATGGAACATCTGTCATAAAAAGGAATGAAGTATGAATGTACACTATAAACCTTGAAAACACTTTGCTAAGTAAAAGAAGTCACAAAAGATTACATATTGTACCATTTCATTTATATGAATAGTTCAGAACTGAGAAATCCATATAAAAAGAAAGATCAGTGGTTGCATAGGGCAGGGAAAGAGAATATAGAGAGTGATAGCTAAAGGATATGGAGTTTATTTTTGAAATGATTAAAATACTCTAATCATTGTGGAGATAGCTGCACTGTAGATAGATCGGTCACTGTATTAAAAACCACTTCTGAATATATACCTAAAGGAAATGAAATCAGGATCTAAAAAAATCTCTGCACTTCCACATTCACCACAGCATTATTCACAATGGCCAAGATATGGAAACAACCTAAATGCCACTGACGATGGATAAAGAAAATGTGAGAGACAGAGAGAGACACACACACACACACACAAATATTATTCAGCCATGAGAAAGAAGGAAATTCTGCCTTTTAAGACAACACAGTAGAACCCTGAAGATATTACACTAAGTAAAATAAGCCAGATGGAAAAAGACAAATACTATATGACTCTCACTTAGGCATGCAATCTAATGACAATTTAAAAATAGAATCTAGAAACAAAGTAGAGTGGTGATCACCAGGGGGTGGGGGAGCTGAGGAAAGGGGAGATGCTGGTCAAAGGGCACAAAGCTGCAGGTACATAGGATAGCTAAGTCTAGAGATCAAATGTAGAAGCATGGTAACTACACATAGCGACACTGTACTGCCCAATGGAAAAACGCTGAGAGCAATTCAGTGCACTCATCACACACACATGCAAAGAAAACTATGTGAGATGATATGTTAATTGGCTTGACTGTGATAATCATTCCACTATATATATGTACATCAAATCATGGTGTACACCTTACATATGTATAATTTTTGTTAAAAATATATAAATGAAAAACCACAGAACTGTACAGTTTAAATGAGCGAATTGTATGATGTATAAATTACATCTCAATAAAGCTATTATGAAAGAAGAAGGAGGGAAGAGAGAGAGAGAGACAAGGAGAGCAGAAAGTATACAATTTTAGAGATTAGGTAAACTAATCGTTGTGCTTCAAAATTGGAATCACTTTAATTACAAATATTATAAAAAATCCTTTCAACAAACAAAAACACCATTTATCTAGCCTGTTCCATATGCCAGGAACTTCTCACACTTCTTCTCAAACCCTCCTAGCATACAGACATTATTCCCATTATGCAGTTAAAAAAAAAAGGGAGTCTAAGAAAATGCATAACTTGCCTGTGGTCATACAGAACATGTACCCAAGGTGACCTTGCACCAAAGTTGTGCCCTTTTCCTACATTATGACATCATGATAAAAAAAGAGACAGAATTAGGCTTTCTCTATCAGGCACATGCCTGGTGACAATTACTACGTAAGTAGAGAGAAGGAGAAAGAAGTTGTGCAATATTGTTATATCTGTATTCCATGATATTTTCATTCATTCCTTAAACAGTTGACCCGTTAACAATGTGGAGGTTACGGGTGCTGACTCCCCACTCACAGTTGGAAATCCATGTATAAGTTTTGATTCCCCAAAAACTTAACTACTAATAGCCTACTGTTGACCAGAAGCCTTACCAATATCAACACATATTTTGTATGTTATATAAATTATATACTGTATTCTTACAATAAAGTACACTAGAGAAAAGAAAATGTTTTTTCAAGTTGCCATATATCGCCAAAATATTTTTCAATATATTTATTGAAAAAAATAAGTGTGTAAGTGGACCCGTGAAATTCAAACCCAGGTGGTTTAAGGGTCAACTGTGTTTCCCAAGAGTTTACTCTTTTACAAAATAAAGAAATGGTTGTTGAAACCTTTTAAGTGAATATTTTCTCATTATTCATTTTCAGTCTTTACCTTACTACTGTATTTTATGATTCAGGTTAATTTAAAGTAGAATCATGAGAAAGCCACAGAGACATAGTAAGCTTTATATACTAGGACTCAAGTGTTCTGAATATATACGCTATTTGGAAAAGTGCTGCATCCTATTTGTAAGCAATAGGATTGAACAATCCAGAATCCAGAACAGGCATGAATGTGGTATTTGCAGGTCTAAATCCTAGGTCTGTAGGCTTAATCTGATCATTTGGATCTACAACTTCTATTTGGACCCTAAAAAACTTAATAAACTCCAAAGCTTCCTATTTCCATTCTTCTCTGAAAGGTTAAGTACCTATAAACATAAAGTAAAACACACCCAATACTGGTGAAGGGCTGGATCTCTGTAGGCACTCAACCATATGAAATTGCTGCTCTCTGACCAATCTTGACAGACAGAACAGCACTGCCATCTGGTTCATCCCACACTGAAAAATTACACATTTTCTGCATTTGGGCTTTGTACTCGAGTTGTTCACCAATCCTTCATCTTGCCAGCATTCCAACAGCTCCAGCACCAGAGGCCAGGGCACCGGGGTCTTAATTCAGACACTGCCACTTGGAAGATTTGTGAACACAAGGAAATTATGCTCTGAGTCTTCACAGCATCCCTTTCTGAAATTAAACTGCTGTCTGGATTAATAAATTTGTTGTTGGGATGAACTAATATAATTCAGGTTTCATAGATGTAAAGTACTTTCAAATGTGGGAAATATTAGTTTATATCTTATTTTGTTTGCTTTGCAAACTCCACAATTCTCTGCAACATGAAAGAGTAGAGAACCTTGTTTTTTAATTGGATTAGATGAAGTTTGAAATCTAACTCCACAACGACCAGTTTGTGTCCCTGGGGATGCTGCTTTAACTGTGTTCTTTAAGTTCTATCACCTATAAAACTGGCAATAAGGGGGGCAGACACTCTTTTGCTCCTGCTAATTGGTTCCACGCAGGAACATGAGGCTATTGTTGACAAGTTCTTTTAATTTTTTTTTAATTAAGAAAGTTGTCACTGCAAATTAGAGAGTACAATGTTCTAACTTCTTAAGTGTTGGCTACTAATAGTTTTGTTTTGTTGTTTCCTTTGCTATCTTTCTATTTATTTATTTATTTATTTATTGCAACACAATTCAGGATAAAAAAAAAAACTGGCCTTCCAATTTACAGCTACAAACCTAGCAAAAAGCCTGAAATATAGTCAGTGCTAAACAATTTACTGAATTAATGCCCTCTGGATAATTAATAGAGGTTCCTTGAAGATTTCAAAGTATTTTGTGTAGTTCATGTCCTGCTTTGTATTCTCCAGTTGTTTCCAACTTTTTACAGAAATCATTTTTTTGTTCAATTTAGGTGCCAAAAACAAGCCTCTTAAATCACATGATACAAAAGTGATCCTTTGCCTGTTATTCTTATGAGTGAAATCAGCAAACAGATAATAATTTGTCTTGGGAGGAGGTTCACAATGTGGTGAAGAATGTCATCACTGAACTGCATGAGACTTCAGCTCCATGCACACCAGGGTGAGATGATATACTCCTTCCTCATGGACACTCAGAGTCCAGCAGTCTAAATCACCCTCTCATCTCCCACCCTTAGATTTGTGAGGCTTTAAACATGAAGATTTTGATTTCTGTTTTGCAAGGCCAGGTAAATATTATCTCCTCTACACATACATTTTCTTCCCTCTGCAGAGCCCTGTCTCCCAACAAATTGCCTAAAGGGCAATGCTTGCATGTAAGAAGCAGAAAGGCTCGCGGGCATTTCAGTAAGTCTTAGTTTCATGTGTCAGCCTCGTCACTTTCTATGTAATGAATGATGCCACACATGGTACCATGTGCACAGCCTTAAAGACACTGCGCTTAGATTCAGTGATAAACCCAGGCACCTGACATATGTCTGCTCCTACATTTAATCGGCACCCACAGGAACAATTTACCAATAGTCCCAAGCATCTAAATATGAAGGCACTGCTAACACTTTTTAAGTGTCCACGACTTCAGACAACAGCATCATTATCATTTTTAAATCTACCACCAGCTATTTGTACCCTTCTCTGATGGCACAAATAAGAATAGATAAGGAATAAAAGCTTTCTCCTAGAACACAACATTTAAATTAATACATCAAGCTAACATTTTGCCCAAAGATCTACCAGACATACCAAAGATTTACTAGAAAAGTCTCTAACGCATACAAAATTGGATTCATCTGACCGCCCCCCAACCAAAAAAAAAATTTAGAAACCAAGTTTCCAAAAACAAATAAAGGAAAAGAATTCAAACACTTATTATCCCTCTTCTATTAAATTTTACATAACATTGAATGACTTAATATACTAACTCAAAATAAAAAAATAAATGATAGTATGACAAGATTTGGGAGGAGGAGGGACAGAGGAGGAAGTAACTGCTTTTTTTTGTCATCTGGCTTCTAGAGGTGTCACAGCTACAAACATACGGAACCCTCCCCACTGATTATAATAAAATGTGAGCTTTCTAAGCAAGGCTGTGCCCTACCTATAAGTCCCATTAACCAGGAAAAACCCAAGGCCAATAAACAGAGGAGCAATGCTATAAACATTCTGCCTCATCTCTGAGGGAACATCCAGAGTCCCCCCAGAGTCACTTTCACTAATTTTAGAATGCCAGTTATTTGAGAATGTTTTTATTATTCTGTTTTTGTTTAATCCCTTAGTCCCTGACACAGTTCCTGAATATAGAAGGAAGGGAAGGGGCAAAGGAGAGCATGACGGAGGCAAAAGCCAGCGTAGCCACCTCGCACCTCATCTCAGTGGGGATTAGAAACAGCAAGCTGTAAGAGGCGACAGGAAAATGCTTCACAGAGAGTGATCAAGCAAGAGACGAAAGCCTGGCATAAAAAGAAAAGAGGAAAACACCTTTTTAAAAAAAAAAAATACAGGTACAATTTTCAGGGCATCATTTCTGAACACTGACATGCCTTGATGTCTTTAAGAGCATTTTTTGATTACAGTCTGGTGAAAACAGCTAAAATAAAAAATTTATGACGATTCTAACGGAACATTTTTTTCTACAACTTCATTGAAATTTATTTGATATCATAAATTTGTCCATTTCAAGTATATAAGCCAATGTTCTTTTTTTTTTTTCAGTAAATTTACTGAGTGGTGCAATCATTACCATAAATCGGTTTGGGAATATTTTATGCCCATTAATCCCATTCCTGATCTCTATTCTACAGAGAATTGAATGCCCTTCCTGGGCATTTTATATGGAGAATCACATGATATGCCACCACTTTCTAAATATGTACCTTTGGTGAAGTCACTTCACTTTACTTTGCTATGTCTCACTTTCCCCCCAATAATCATACCTACACCTCACTATTGTAAGAAACAAATAACATAATTAATCTAGGTGGAGTGCTTGGGACACTCTTGGCACATATCAAGTGCACAAAACACTAAATGTAAAGCAGTTAAGACCCTACCACTCTTTGCTCATAATTCTACTATAGTTTCTAAGCCAGTGGAGCCTCAAACAAGTCCAAAAATGAACTCTGCATCTTTCCCTTCGAAACTGCTTTCCTTCTATATCCCTTCACACAGGGAAGATGAGTAACCAGATAATCATCAGCAACTCTGACAAATTCCTGTACTCTTTCTTATGCATTCTCACACGTAGTCAGAAAGTCCTAGAGTCCTCCTTACTCCCTTGAATTTGCCTTTCTCCTCATTCTCTCAGCTTCCATTACAGCCCTCGGTTTCTTTTCCTGATTTAGTGTAAAAGCTTCCTCCCTGTTCTACCTTCAACTGGGTCTTCCCCTAATCTATCCATCCTACTTCTCTCAGAGGATCCTCTTTTAAAATACAAGTCTGATCATTCCTCTCTCCTCCCAGGACTCCCCCTACTTTGATTTAGCCCCTTTGCTTGTCACCAGGGCCTGATTTCTACTTATTTCTGGATTTCTATCTCGGGCCAGTCTGCAGAAAATACACCCTGAGTCCTGGTCATTCTGAACACCCTGCAGTTTCCTGAATGTGTGAGCCAGTCTTAGGGCTTCAGGAAAGCTAGTCGGTTCACAGCATCTGAGGCCGCCACTGCCTTTGCCCCGATCTTAGCTCAAGTATCACCTTGCTTATCAGATTCCCTGGACCATCCAACATGAGTGAGAGGTGCCTCCTCTGTCCAGAGCTGAGGGAGATGATATACAACAAGAAGCTCTCACAGTACCATCAGCTCAAGGAGGTGGCTCTTAAGCCCAATGTCAGCACCACTTGAACTTGGTAAAGGGTGAGGTAGGGAAAGGATGAAAGAGGGACAGAGGTGAATGGGGAAGGGCGGAGAGGAAGGGGAGAGGCTATGAGAGGACAGGAAGGGAGGTGCAGATAAAGGGAGCTCTCTGAGGACCAAGAGTGGCAAAGGAGGAGGAGGAAGAAGGGGTCGGCCCACTTCCCTGAGGAGAGGCTTTTGTTTTGGGCATGAGCCTTTACTAAAAACATGAGCCCTTTCTTGTACTCCTACTTGTGGTGATAATCATACAATTCTTCTTTCTATTCTTCTGTTTCTGAAACACTATCACACAGTGATTCTAGCTCTAATGTGGGGGGAAAACTGACACACTTCCATCTGCTGGAGACATCACAGTTCCTTTCTAAAGTATTCTCCACATTTACTGTCAATCAACCAAGAGTTACTTCTCAGGTTTTTCATCTGTTTTCATTTTTTTCTTTTCTTTCATCAGAATCCCTGGAAAGCTAGTCTTATTTCAATCTGCCATAAATAGGAAGGGCACTTGGGTGAAAGAACCAGAGTTACACAAGGTATTAGAGATTATCCAAATCAGCGGTTTCCAATATATTCTCCACACACTCCTTGAAGAGTATCTACCCACACTCAACCCAAGGCCTAGCTTTCAGTCTCTCTGCCTTAGTCTTTTCTCAATGTATTTGCCCATTTTATTAATCAAAAGTCAAGGCTAACAATCAAATCTTCTGGCCAATATGAGCTATCCAGTGCTAAAACCCCTGAATTTAATAATTATTGATTAAAACCAAAATATCAACATTTTCTTAGCCTCTATAATCCTGTACTAGATAACTGCTAAGTTGTGAAGTTTTCATGGAACTCAATGGTGGACTCTTAATATGAACTTCCATGTCCCTTTCCCAGGCTTCAAGCTACCGACTCCAGCCAAACCCCTCACGGTTACAGAGGTGAAAGCTGAGAGAGCACACACCTCTGTATTCCTGACGACCCTTATTTTCTGCCTTGTTTCTCTGCAGGATCTTAACAAATGTCTTATACTACATAAGTTCTCTTCCTGGGATGCACAGAGAAAAAATATAAGTAGTCCATAAACTTGAATGGAAAAAAAAGTACATTTTATTGTTCAAAGTATAAAGGAAACTTAGCAGTGCCTCTGATTATGAATAAAGGCAACAAACATGGCAGTGACTTTATCACTAGGAGGAATCACAGATGCTCTTCTATCACAGTACAGTTCTTATAAATTTCTCAAAAAATCATTTATAGTGATATTATGGCAGTTACGGATTTTGTTGTGAAGTAAATTAATAAAGAAGGATATGTATTTCTACACAGTGTCTTGGGGTTTGGGTATTTTGATCAATATACTTCCATTTTTTTGGCTTCAATATGTTTGGTTTTATGCATTTAAGACAGTTTTTCGGCAGGAAGTCCATAGGCTTCACCAGATGGCCAAAGGGACCCATGTTACCCAAGAAACTGTTTTGAAAGCACGATTCATTCAAGCTCATCTCCATCTTCCCTGTAATAACAAGATGGAGTAATACAAAGTAAATATTTGGTTGAGTAAATGTGCAGGCTCACACAATTAGCAAGGGAAGAAAAGGATTCAAACTCAGATCTCCTGAATTCTCATTTCTTTCCATACTTTAATAGTGGGGTCAGGAGCCTGAGCTCCAGAGGCAGATACATGTGGGTTCCATAGCTGCTTCATCATTTAATGGCCCAATGACCTTGAGCAAGTTACTTAACCTCAGAGAGCTTGTTTCCTGGTTCACAGTAATTGTCTTATTGGGTTAAGAGGATTAATTGAAATACATAAAGAACTTGTATGATATTTTATGCCTAAAATGTTAAAAAGGTACAATATTAAAAAGATACAATAATCCATTTCATGCCTAAATATTTTTATGGAGTTTTTCACATTACTATTTGTGTTCCCATATAGCTTTACCACTCACTCTCTACAACTTCTTCACTACCACTCTCCACATAACCCTTAACATCAGAGCCTACTTTATTCTCAAAAGAACTCATGGCCCTGGATGATCCAAGGCTAGGAGCCAGAGAACCATCTCCCTGATCCTCGCTCCCATCTTCAGCTACTGCATTAGAAACTTCACTCAAGTCCACCTCTGAACCCCACAACAATAAGTAAGTCACACCACTGCCTCCTGCTCTCATTATTGGCTACGCCAAGGATCATTATCCTGGGTATCTTGCTCTTTTTCTTCTATCATTACCCATGCTGAGGACATGTGCAAAATTCTGTCTCACAGTTCTGAGGTTTCCACCATTCTAACAACCTGGCATTTTCTCCATGAATCCTTTTCCAGTCTCTTCAAACATAATCAATTCTTTCAAGTTTCCTGCTGTATATTCTCCTACCTCAGCAAAGGGTTCATTCGTGTAAGAAACCAAAGTATACAAAGCCTGTCCAGCAGGTCTTTGAGTTCCTTGAGACCACAAATACTGTGATTCACTGTGTGCATGCCATTCCACTAACATAGTGCCTGACACAGTAAATGGAAAATTAAAGTATATGGAGCTGAACTGGATGTCACGCTCATAACAACCCTATGAGATCAGGAATTATGGTCATCTTCACAGATGAGCAAACTGGGTTTGGAAAAACACTCACTGATCCATTGAACCTCCACCAGAAAGTGAAAATGTGGAGAATAAACTCAAGGAAACCCATTAGTCAATGATCCATCCAACCTGATTTCTTTTCTCTTTAACAAGAAACATTTAACCCATTTTTCTCATTTTCTTATTCCCCTGGAGAATTGAAATATATATCTTCTGAATATTTATCTTTTTTAATGCTTTATCCATTTATATTTATAATAAACATGATTTATTCAGATCGAGATTTAGATACACAACACCTGACCTGCAAATGACTTGAGATGGAAATACTGGGTTGCCTACAATAGAAGGAAGCACCCTGGCATTCACAGAACCCAAGCCTATGCTTGTTCATAGCAATCACCCTGGATTAAGCAAAAGAGATAAACTCTGATAGCCAGATCGAAGAGGAGTGGCTTAAAAGGGAGGCTGTAATGAATTTGAGCCTTTGTAGAAGAAAACAGGCCATCTATGTCCAAAGCCACATTTTCCTTGGTGATACCTCAAAACGATCAATGTGATTAGAACAGAACCAATACGATGTCTAGGTCCAGGCATGAACCTGCCAGAGGGGAGCTGTGTCTCAGTTGATCACAGAGCACCAAGTAAAACCTTTAAACCTGAAATGTGAGTAGGAAGGGAAACTTCAATATAAACACTGCTTTTATGGATATGATTTCAACAGTACATGTTTTCCTATTACTCCCATAAAGTACTTTACTGATACCAAAATACCTCCAAGCCTTACATAATGTAAGTGTTGCCCCGACACGTTCACACATCACCGTGTCTCTGGCTCTCGGCAACATCGGCAGTTCACCACTTGCATATTGAAAAACCTACAGAATTACACAATAGGCCTAGAACTGCTGCCAACAAATTTACTGCCTCTGTGTTATTTGTAAATTATTTCTTCTTCGGCTTATGGTAAGTAGGGAGCTACATGTATATTACCTATCTATTCATAAAACTTAACATCAGAATTAAACTTTCCCCAAACTCAGAATATGATGATACCCTTTAAACAGTATTACAGTATTTATTTGATTCCATGTGTCTCTTCTAGCTTGATTTTTGTTCATTGATTTCAGCAGCCCGAGGTCAAAACCTTTTTACCTAAACATCTGCTTTTACAGAAAGTGTTCACCACCTGGATTATGAATTTAAAATTTTAATAGACTTATACTGAAAATCAAATCAGTTTTTGGCATTATTTTTAAGTAGAACAGGTAGCTGCTGGCTAAACTGTATTCTCTATATATATATCAGGTTTATAACTTCATTTCATATGCACACAAAATTAGTTATTTTTCAAATTCATTATTGAAAATCATACCAAAGGCAGCATTTTCCACCCAGTAAGGATTAATCTGTGTATTATTTTGAAACAGCAAACCAACCCTTGAGCTACAAATGTTGAAAATCCAAGCAATACTGTTCTGTAAAACTCGCATTTCTAGCCCCATAGGTTAACAACATTCCTGAAAAGTCTAAGCATCAGATATAATCCTGCAGTAGGCAGTCCTGGTCCCGACACCAATGTTTCTCCCTGAGGACAACCGTATCCAGACTGCGATCATTCAACAAATGGGGACCTTCAAGAAGCGGGGAAGATGGCAGTCCAGTTCAAAGCAAAAACCTAAGGCCTTCTTCGTTGCCAAGAAAAAAAACTCGTATCACAGTGACACAGGGACCATGGGCTTAGACAGAGTAGGGTGAGGGCCTCTGGAAAAAACAAGATAACCATTGCGAGATTTGCTTTGGCCTGATGGGTGCCCAGCTTATTTTTCCTAACTTTACCCAGTGCTGCCTTTCTTCCTCCTGCCCTAAACAAATGATTTGTTGCAACTTCTGCAATGTAGCAAACAAGCCCCAAACTACTGCAAGCCCAAAACAACAAAGTAAAAAAAAAAACAGGAAGGATTCCATCTTGAAACCCAATTAGTTAAAAAGTAAAACAATGACTCAGCCCACCTTTGGAGCAGAGCAGACAGCCTTGAGTGATATGCTCTCAGACCAGGAAGCTGCTATCCTGGGAGGAAATCAGATCAGTAAAGTTCTTGTAAATAACCAGGAAGACTAATAAGAAACTTAGTGGAAGAAACACTAACAGGCGTACATCCCTAGCCCTTTGTCTCTCAACTGCCTATAAAAACCCCCCTAGACAACGCACCACCCCGCTTTCACTCTATCTCTAAATAAAAGCGTGTACCTTGCTCTCCTACCTTGACTGTTCGCGAAGTTCATTCTTCGGCTACGTGAACAAGAACCCCAGCATCAACACCAGTGTGTCACTGAACACATTTTATCCAGGGTGGCCCCTGGGGAGCCCAGAGAACAAAAAAGCGTCAAAACGAAGCTGTCAACAAGCGGGGACACCGTCACTTTGCAGGTATCAAAACCTCAATCACAGAAAATCAGGGCCAGTGGGCAAACCACACGAGATAAAGGATACCTGGAGATTACCGAACAACTGCTTCGCGTGGAGCTAAAGCAAGGATACCTGTGGGGAGGTCAAGCAAAACACTGGGATAGCCCATTGAAGCAGAGCCTGAAACAATGTAACAGAGCAGCAGACAGCCGGGCCGCAACTGCAGGAAACACAGGCTTGGGGGCCGATTCACAGACAGCTGTGCAGGCATCCTGGGGGCAGCCAGGCCGCCAGGCAGCAGCAGGCACGTCCTGTGTGCCAAGCAGCACTGCCTTGGGAGTCAGGGCAGGGCACACGGCTGGCACACAAGGGCTTCCTACTGCAAGAAACCCGCTGTGCCCCAGCACGCTCAGAATGCATGGAGTCAGAACAAAGCCTATAATGACCACGGGGGGATGGGGAGGGGCGGGCAGGCGTGCCATTCAGTCACTTATTCCAGCCTATACCAACAGGGAGCACGTTTTGCCAAGTTCAAAAATCACTGGGTAGCGCTCACTGCAGGTATGGGGTTTACACCTGAAAGTCTGACCATGCAGTTTAACTCCTAACAATTGTATCCTAAAAGTGTTTCCCCACTAAAGTCAGGGGACCCATCGAGAGTGCCCTGACGTGCTCACAGGAATCAGTAAGATGGCTAGAGGGGTTTTAAGAGTGTTTCCGTTTGGATCGGGGGTGGCACACTTCTTCAGTTATGGGACAGTATCCATTTTAGGCTTTGCAAGCCCCAAGGTCCCTGTTGCTACTCAACTCTACCACTGTGGAGAGAAAGCAGCTGTGGACAACATGCACAAATGTGTATGGTGATTTATGTAACAGGCTACAGGGTGGATCTGGCCCACAGGCTATAGTGCCCATTTCTGATTTAGAAAATAATCCAGAATACACACATACATGTGCACATGAATGTTCCACCTTGTGCAGGTGACCACCTAGTAACTGTGGTAAGGCCACATGGCTGCGGAGATGGCAGTCAGGATCAGGCCGGGACCACAGCCTATGTTTAAAGGGCAGTAAGAACAGAATGAAGTGGATGGACATCACAGGATCCCTGGACATCTGGGCTCCTCCTGTTCCAGAATACCTTGTCTTTCCTTCTGACAGAACCTCCTCTCCTACGGTGAGCCTGCGACGTACAGCGTGGGACACACACACCTGTCTCCTCTCCACTCATATGCCAGACCAAAGGCGCAGGCGTGTGGCCAACACCTGGACAGAGCACTCCACCGTTCCCCTGGACAGCGGCTGTATTGCAGGGTTGACCTTGTAACCTACATGGGGATAATGAAGGTCTTCCCTGGAGTACCTCTGGGAGAGCTAAAGAGCAAACCAGGTTGTCACTGGCCACAATAACCATGATGGCCGGACCAAGAGACAGACAGAAATGAAGACTTCCCAACCTCCCAAAGCTACTGGGTCCAGACAAGCTGGAAGCTCTGCCTTCCCTGAACTGGCTGCTGTCACTTACCACCAAGAGTCCCTCGTATCAAAATAGCATGCTGGCAAAAACAAAGGCCTAGTGACAGTGTGTCAGCAACAGTTCAAAACAGCAACACAGGCATGTCAAACCCCAAAGCACCTACACCATGTATGTGGGGTGAACAGAGATATTCTGACATCGCACCTCTTCTCTCGCCTGCTAAGAAGGAGGCACATCCTTCCACCACCCTTCACCCAAAGCAGATCTACCTGCGCATCCCCTTTTCACCCACTTACACAAGACAGAAATTTCAGACTCCTCTTCAACTTCTCTCTCCTACCCCCTCCCCGTTATAGCCAGTTACCAAGTGGTATCAACTTTCCTTCCTCCCTCCATTTCTAATATACTAAAATTGCTTTTTCACCTCTGTTCCTACCTTATTTTAACCCTCATCACCGCTGGGAATATAAATCCTCCATTACAATCCTATGTGGCCTACATAATCCTATACAGTCCATGCAAACCTATTTAGCCTATAGAATCCTATAATGAATGGACAACTTTCTGGTCTCTCTCTGCTTTGGATTTCATGCTACCACAGACAGTTCTGCAAACTGTACCATGGAACAGAAGGCCCTTGATGATCTGGCTCCTGGCTACCTTGCCTATTCGTCTTCTTCCCTCTCCCCCCAGGCCCCAGCTTATGCCCTACTCTGGATACCACGTATTTCTTTCTGCACATTCTTCCTGAATAGGCCTCCCTCTTCCTCATCTTTATGAGGAAAGCTAATTTTTTTTTGTAAACTAAAAACAGTATCTCAGCTTTTTTTTAATTTGCATTTCTTCATCTAAAATTAGATTTTTTTTAATGAAATATCATTGACATACAATAGTTTTGGGTGTACAACACAGTGACTGGACAATTATTAAGCTAATTATTATCTGTTCTTCAGGAGTCAGTTCTCACATATGTCTCCCTGACCCCTCCCTCCTAGTCTGGGTCAAGGGCCTCTCCTACCCACTTGGAACCATAGCCACGTCTCTATTTTAGAGGAACTGTTTACTTGGTCTCCCACCACAGTCTGACCTCATTGAGATTATAGACTACCCCTTTTTCTGGGTGGGTGTCCCAGTATTTAACAGGGCTCCTGACACCCTCACAGAGGCTTGCCAAGGAGTGCAGGGATGACCTGAGCTGAAAGCATCCCACACAGTCACTTTCCTGGGTGATTCTTACCTATTTCTAGGGAAGAAGGACTGAACACTTCTAAATCAAAGGCCAACGACTATTTGAGCTGATTTCCTGAATTTAAAATGAACCACATTCAAATCTTTCTCCCAAAATTTGAATAGAATTAGGCTATTTTTACACTATAATTTGCAAAAGTCAGACTACTTAAATGGTAAACATACCACTCCTTTTCCTTTTAGTAACAACAGCCATTTCTAGCCTCTGCAGTAAGTGCTCAGAATACACAACAAAACAATTTACAATGTTATTACTAAATACCATTAAATGTTTTGGTTGACATGTGTATAAGGACAATTATCTCATGATTACTTTTGTTGCTTCCTTAATTTCCATTTATCTTTTCTTAATATCATTGCTGATATGTAATAGAATTTTGGCATCAAGAGTGCCAATGAATTAACAGCAACTGATTTGATTTTCTGGGAGGAAAAAAAAAATCCTTAAAATACAAATATCTTTCTTCAAGTGAACAAAAATCAATGTTTTACAAAAGAAATCATTCATTAGTTTCCATTTACTCAAGACTTTGAGAGGGAATACCACACCAGTTTTCAATAAAATTACAACTGCAGTGTTACTCTGGCCTATTTCTACCAATTTCAGTCTATTCTGGTAAACTCTCTGAACACACAAATAGCTTGCAGACATACACACAAAAGATTTTCTTCAAATGCAGTAAGTAAGCTGCATACAAAGCATTTACCCTGTTTTTATATAGACTTGCAAAGATGCTTAAAGAAAAAACATTCAGGCTAAGTTCTGGTTTGTGTTTTAAGTTTTTATTCAGATTTAGAGAAAAAAGTTTAAAGTAAATAATGCCTTATTAAATCTTATGATTCACAGCAAATCTTTGAACTTTGTTTTCAACCAGTTTTCATAATAATGAAGCAAAAAGAAATAAAATGAAAATTTAGATATAAAATTATTCTTAGTATTAAAAAGAATTTTAATCTTTACATATCATCCATGGTCTGCCTTAAGTCTTCAAGGTTTTTGGCAAATGAATAAACTATCCAATTTAACATTAAATTTACAAATTCTTTTGGGCTTCGGTTTGAAAAATGAACCAAATCCCCCCTCCCTAAATAATAAATTCTCAGAATACAAATTCCAAGTACATAAAGATGAGCATACAAGTATTTATATAATGATAACCTTATTTTTTTAATATAAACAAGCTGCTATTTTAAAACACACCAAAAAGTCACCATCAAAACATACCACAGAATTTTCAAAAGTATGAAAGAGCGACTTCCACACGACTGAATATGGAGGATTTCCATTCTAACAACTTGGCCTGATTTCACCTCAAGAAGCTATCACTGGCTGCTCTGGTTGCAATTCACAAAAACACCAATCAGAGCTGCCCCTCTTGCACAGCAGGGCCTCTGTTTCCTCTCACACACACACAGAGCTCATCCAACCATCTGTGTGGTGATCCTCCTTCTCTGGTACCAAAGGAACGCATTGTATCATACGCAAGAAAGCAGCAAAATCCTCTTCAAATTCTCTAGATTTCACCAAAGTTCATTTATAGGAGTGTCCTACCTAACCTTCTTCCTCATGATAGATAACCACACCTTCCCACTTACCCCTCGCCCTGGAGAAAACCAACTACCAGTCCTTTGTTTAATCCTAAAAAATTAACTGCTGAGGCATGCTTAATAAGGTCTTGAATGACTGGTTTCTTGACCTAATTTAAATTAACTGTAGAGAGTTGAGAGCTATCCTGCAAAAACTATTAAAGGAAAACAAAATGAACTAAAACAGTATGACTCTTTTTTTTTTTTTTAGCCATCAATAAGGGAATCGGTTAAAATATCAGATGAATTGTCACCTGAATGTTCTAAAACCGTTCCAAGGAACAGACAGAGGTGCACTAGCAAAAACCTGGCTGGCGTCCTACATGAACCAGAAATGGTGTCCTCGTTAGGAGATGGCCACTTGCTGTCAGAACTTAGTCATTGATAGGAATAGACTAAACATTCCAAGTGAGAATAAGGTATCACATAGGAAATGAAATGACTATGACTGAGGTAAAAACACCTTCAGTTAACAAGGGTTCGTTTTATTAATGTGCCTCATTTCCCACTGGGTGGCAACATGGTCAATATTTTGCTAAAAACATTATCAACTGCCCCCCAAATAGCCAATTTCAAATACATCTCTTAGGCAAATGAGCCTAACCCCATAATTCCAGAATTGTGACCTCTTTCAAGCTGGAAGGGACCCTGGAGAATTGTTAGAGCCACTTACTGAGTTAAAAGAAAAAGCTGTTTTATCAATATGGTAAAACTACATTATACTTAGCTTACCTGTACTTTGTTGGGGGTGGGGAGGAGTATTTCTCTTTTTGGCGGGGTGAGAAAGGAAAGCAAGAAGTGTTAGTGTTATAAGGTTATACATTCTTTTCATATAGGGAATCACAATGTTAAGTAAACATAGGAAAGCTATGTTTTAATTAGGAGATCAATAGTCTTAAACACAGAACTACCCATAAATAAAATAATTCAAGCTGTAGGTACTAGTGGGAGAGAAAGTTAGTGAGACAAAGAGAAGATAACAAGTTTCCCAGAAAATGTTTCAAGGAACAACAGTTTCTCTTATATCTAATTTTGCTCACTGTAAAACAAAAGGCATATAGAAATACTCCTGGCATTTGAGCTTCATTCAACATAATCATTCACAATATAACTGGAAACAATGCCAGATATTCATTGTTTGAGATTTTTCACATCATTTTGTCTAAGGTGCACCTCATAGAGTGGAACAGTTCTTACAGGATGCGAAGAAATCACAATTTTGCATATGCTCTTATGCACAGTACCATCTATTTTAAAGAAGATCAATTACGGTGACTTCTAATTGAGTATACACTGCAGTTTATTGGCAAAATTTTCATGTGTACATGCATGCATGCATTAGGTGGATAATGGTTGTTTCAATATCATTTCTCCAAACTTACAAGTCAAGATGAAAAGTAAATTCCATAATCAGTATTTAATACAGTTTATTGAACCCTTTCAGTTATCCTTAATCTATCTGAAATACTAAGTATTACTAGAAATAAATTTAAATGTGAATATTGGCTTTTAAGAAAACTCCCCAGATGTTCTACAACACTTTCAAATGTTATGATATAGTAATTTTAAATTATCAAGAGTTAATGAATAATTTCTTGATTAAGAGAAATATTTAGTAAGTACCCTAGACACCATTGTACCAGCCACTTTATGTAACTTATTAAATTCTCTCTACAACTCTGTAAAGTAGGCATTACTCTCCTTATTCTATAAAACAGGGGAAGAGGCTAAAAGAATTTTAGTAACACAATCAAAATTATACAATTAGCAAGTAACAGATCTGGGATTAGATCCTAGATAATCTGATTCCAAAATTCTTGCCATCTTTTTACTTTTTGCCACCATGTTGCTTAAAAAGGCCTAAGAAAAATTATTTTCTAATTAGTTTCAAAAATGTATCACTAGGTTCAGATATTACATGTTGCCACCCAGTATATGTGCGAAGCATAGTTACTGCAAATTCTCAGTACACCACCGACTCACACACACACTTGAATGCAGGAAAACTTCAGCTTATCGGACATAGAGCTTTCCTGACCACCACGCCTACAGAACTGCTCTGAATCTGAACAGTCCAAAAAGAAAAAGGGTTGTCATTGAAGGGAGACCATGAGTACCAGTAATACGCCCTGCCAAGCAGAACCAAAATACTAAGATTATTTACACCCGATGCACTGAAATCGGTCCTTTTACCCCACAGAAGGGAAAGAAGTGCTCAGACTGGCCAGAATGTCTATTCAAAATAAGCCTTCGAGCTCAGAGGCCAGAAACATAGGGAAAGCAACAGAAAAGAAATAGAGGAGAACAAAAACCGCTTCCACAGGAGGCTTGGGGTTGCTGACCAAATGGTGAGCAGAGTTCAGAAGCAGAGAAGGGGTGTGTGCGGACGGCAGCAGAAGCCGGCCCAGCAGAAGCTCAACGACTGACACCAGGTGAAAAGGCAGCAACAAAGGAAAGGGCGTAGTTCTGTTCCCAGGAGAAAAGAGGGCAAGATGCTAACGTACAGTGATAACTGAGTCGTTCACGCTCTGGTCCAACACCCTCCCCATCCAGGTGGACAACCATGAGCTTCGTAAAACACAGAGAGCGTTCATTGTACTACTTCATTTGCTCCTCGCTGCGGTTGCCAGTTTTTATTTACTTGCATTTTCTGACCATTTGTAAGACGGAGGTTTAGAGGGCCAAGCAGCTCAAGTTCATAGCTAATAAAGTACTCCAAGTATTCCAAGAGCAAAGCCCTAGTCTTTTATCTGGGCCCCGTGTTCCTTTATGACACTGCCTCTAGTACACAGCACAGTATTTTGGAAAAAAAAAAATTAAAACTCATTTTACAAAGACTTCTTTAAGAAGATTTCTATGCAGTAAGAATTTAAAACTTCAGCTATTTAGGGCATTCACCTATTCAGGAAGCCCACAAAGTGCCCAAAGGCTGAGACTGAGAGTACCAGGCTAAAAAATCATTTCTAATCCTATGTAGATACCTTCGCCCAATAGCATCGCCCAGTGCCTGAATATCCTTAATAAACTGTTATCTTTCCAAATCTCGGCTGCCTAAACACCTACATTTTGCTGCCTGCCTAAAACTCTATAAAAGTCTTTCCGCAACGTAAGCCAACTTTCCTTACAAGGGATTGTCCAACGAAAGTACAAGCTAATAAAGCATTGACTACAGAGACTCAGTTACAGCATCAGTATCTCTTCCAGTCATAAGCCTAATGTCATAGCATATCACTTTGTCAAAATCAGAATCCAACATCTGTCTCCACAGTAACATCACAAAGATGATATTGTAATACAAGATGGTGACAGAAATTCAGTAGAGATCCTCTCCTAGAATCTCAACAGGCTCTCTACCTTTTCAGTACCTCAAACCCACATGATCAATTTAAAGATGTCATGATTGAACAAATACAAAAACATAAAGATATTCAATAAAATGACTAAACACATCCAAACTCAGAAGAGAACCACCTTATGCTCAATCTTTTTTAATCCAGGAATGTCTTTCTAAACGTCTGTAAAATGCACTGAGCTGATGTGTTAATACATTTAAATGAAGTAGAGCCTTACTACTCTAAGTGGGGCCCCTGAGCCAGCAGATGTCACCCCTGGGAATCACAGAACCTTAAGACTGTGTTGGCCCACTCCAGGCAGAATCTGCATTTTGACAACTCCAGGAGATCTGCAGGTAGACTGAAGTCAAGGAAGCATCGATCTTGAAATCTATACATACACACATGGATGGAAAGAGATACAAGAGACCCAGCTCAAAAATGTCCCTTTAGGAACCCTCCTACACTGCTGGTGGGACTGCAAATTAGTTCAACCATTGTGGAAAGCAGTATGGAGGTTCCTCAAAAGACTCAAAATAGAAATACCATTTGACCCAGGAATTCCACTCCTAGGAATTTACCCTAAGAATGCAGCAGCCCAATTTGAAAAGGACAGATGCAACCCTATGTTTATTGCAGCACTATTTACAATAGCCAAGAAATGGAAGCAACCTAAGTGTCCATCAGTAGATGAATGGATAAAGAAGATGTGGTACATATACACAATGGAATATTATTCAGCCATAAGAAGAAACAAATCCTACCATTTGCAACAACATGGATGGAGCTAGAGGGTATTATGCTCAGTGAAATAAGCCAAGCCGAAAAAGACAAGTATCAAATGATTTCACTCATATGTGGAGTATAAGAACAAAGAAAAAAACTGAAGGAACAAAACAGCAGCAGACTCACAGAACCCAAGAACGGACTAATAGTTACCAAAGGGAAAGGGACTGGGGAAAATGGGCGGGAAGGGAGGGATAAGAGGGAAAAAGGGGCATTACGATTAGCAGATGTAATGTTGGGGGGGCACGGGAGGGCAGTACAACTCAGAGAAGACAAGTAGTGATTCTATAGCATCTCACTATGCTGATGGACAGTGACTGTAATGGGGTTGGTGGGGGGGACCTGATGAAGGGGTAGTTTAATAATCGTAATATTGCACATGTAATTGTAAATTAATGATAATAAAATAAATTATATTAAAAAAAAAAAATGTCCCTTTAGGAGAGGCACAGAGAGATCCATCTGACTCAGGGAAACTGGGGATTTAATTAAACTGCAATTTTTTTTTAAAGGCAAACATCCATATCAAAGGATGAAGGCAGCAGGGGGTCAAAACCCCCTTGCCTGTCACAGGCATCTTCAATATCATATACCAGGTTTGAATTTAAAAATAGCTACTGAATATTCCTTCATAAAGAAATGGTTTACATGATTTATGTTGATGACATAGAAGAGATTTTAAAATAATGAAGTTTCATCTTCAGTTCAAGATAGAACAAAGGCAAAAATCACCACTGTTTTAAAAGGAAAAATACAAAGACTCTTAAATACCAAAGTGGAGGAAGCACAGGGAAAGGGATCATTTTGAATGGGATATTCTAAATTGAAGACTATATATCTGTAGCAGCTAAAGTTGGTAATTTCAGGCCACATTTTAATAGTTTTATTCACATCTCGAATCCATTTTCTTTGTTTAAACCAGTACATACCCCTCCAAGAGCTGGCTAAAGTGTAAAACCTTATTTCTTTAGTATAAATTCAGTGACAAAATTCAGCACCATTTTCTTCTTTCAGTAGAGCAGCAAGAATAACCTTCCTACCTTAAATGAGGTTTACCAAATGAATTCAGGTATAACAGTTTTTCACATCGGCTATAAATAATTGCCTCCCTCTAAAGGGCCTAGTTCTGCAAATAAAAATGTCTTTTTGCCTGATTAAACAACTTCATCATCTGAGAACTTTTCTTGTGCAAATTTTTAGCTGGAAAATTTGTCATTAGAAGCTTGCTTTGTCAAAATGAGCTCTTTCCAGTTGCTTTGGGAGAGAAATCCTGTAATTAATTATTTGGAGGAGGAGAGGAACATCCTATTCTCAAAGAAGTACATTTGACAAAATATTTGGACCCAAATATTCTACCTTAAGACATCTTTTACAATCCAAGCCGGCAGCCTCGGTATTTATGATCCCTTTAAAAACCTCAAGATGGGAATGCAGAAGTAGGTAAGACAGTTTGTAAAACAATGAGAAAGGTCCCCAGAGGAACATGACATCTGGCAGCCCCACCTCTGCAGCTGCTTCTCCCAATGACTCTAAAATGACAAGTGTCCTCCTCAAACTGAGAAAAGCACTCAAGCCTACGACTGTAATCTTGATAGCCGCCACCTAAGGCACCCTACCCCCTGCTGAGGACACAATTTGCAGGGAGGTCACTTCAACACGTACTGACATTGTATAGCGTTCAACTATTGACTCTCATTTGTAATCCAAGTGATGCCATGAACAGCAGAGAAAGCAGGCTAGACCTGCTTTCACTGTGGAACAAATTGGAAACTAACAAAAACAAAATGTTTACCCTTCCTGACATGTTTTCGTTTACCTGCCTCTCGCAAACACTAGTTTAATAATTGTGGGTTAATAAGAGAATCTCAGTAACTATATGCTTTATAACAATGTCCTAAACATAAACACGTAACCCAACGGAGATCAAAGCAAAAACAGAAAGGCTATGGTCTGCATCTTTGCAGTCTCTTTATAGAATACTTACAAGCAACTGGAAAAAGAAAACAGAATTTCATAAGACACAGCTGTGAAAGATTTACTAGCCTTATTCATCTTAAAAAAAACGCATTTCGTAAAAAGCAAACTTGTGAACTGCATTTAAAATTAATACCCAAAGAATTCCAAATATGCCGAGTTGTATGAATTGCCATTCTTCCCACTGGATTTTTAAACAATGTTGAAACACGGCTGTTTGAAATACTTCAGTGCCATCGCTTAAGCGCTGTGCCACATGTCAAGAGCCATATTGCGCCCCAGTGGCCACTCTTCGGCAAATAACACATCCTTTGAAGTTAAAATACTCCTAAATGATGCCAAGTGAGAATTTCTAGGCTGGGACAGTCAAAATTGTCTACCTCTAAAGAAATAAACAGTCTCTGGAATTAGGGGGAAAAAAGCCCTTTCATTATCAAAACTTGTACATTTTTCAGTTTCAAACATGAGTAAATTCCTTTACCCCGTGGCAATATATTTACACAGTTTCCTAATGAAACCTTCACCATACGACTATGGTGAACTTGCTTTTTTTTCATGACTTGATGCTCCTATGGAATAAACATTATCATCAATTCCACACAAATGAAGGGTAATCACCAAACAGAAAGGGATATGACAGAAATATTTTATTTGGCTGAAACATCTAGCACACAGCTGCTATACGAGGACACTGATATGAGTTTCATTTGACAAATCATGCAGTTTAATCAGCCTCCTTGACTGTAACTATACGCTGTATCACGCTTCATACCTGTCTCACCGATACCACAAAATGCCCCAGCAAAAAAGCTTACATCAAATTATCATAAGCAAATAGCATCTCCTCTGCCAAATACTAAGGTACTTTTAAAACGGATACAGCAGAACTGCCCTCAAGCAATGTGGCATGTGGAGAGCCTTGGAATAAGTACATGTATGTATAATTTCATCTGATTCCACAGTAACATGGAATCTAAACAGAGTTAGAATTTCCAGTTCTAGTTTCTTTTCCATTAATTTTTTTAGACATGAGCAAATCAAAATCTCTCTGTCCATCTCATCTTTAAAACAATCATCTTTAGTTGTTCAAATTAACTGCATCTTATGAAATGCCCTTAAATAATATAAACTACTCCAAAAACATGATATCAACCTCCCATTGTAGACTCTTGAAAACAAATCACTTTGGTGTTCCCACCTTCCTCAGAATTTTCCTACACAGACAGGCTTACTCAATTTTTTCCCACTTACCTATAAAGAAAACAGGCCACAGTTGAACCCAAAACTATAATCCCAAAAAGTTTCTAAAAGACTGAAACAAATATTTATACCTTTTATTCTAAGAAACCTTGAGTACCAGAGAAACTGACAAATGTGATTTGAAAGCTAAACTGTCAGAGAGGAGGAAAGAATCTATAGAAATTTGATAGTACTGCATCTTGTTAGAATTAACTGCCTAGAAAATACAGCCAAAAAAAAAAAAAAACCTCTGAGGCAAGTGTCTTCAATCCCCTTAACCAGTGAAGGCAAACCTAGTTAACTCAGAGTTCAACAGCTGCAGACCTCCAAGGAAAACAAGGGGCCTGGACAATTGGGAAGCAGACAATTGGGAAAGATGCTGTAAAGCTTCCGCACATGTGAACCAAGTGCCAACGAGCACCAGACTCAAAATAGTCAGTTCAAACCATCCACCATGGATCCTCCACACCAATGCTCTAGGAAGGAAGCCAAGAGATTCCCAATAAAAGTTTTAAAATACGGGTATCAACCTAAACATGAGTAAATGCAAAGTGAAATTCTGCTAAAGGACAAGCTATCAGCATTTTATAATCCTATCATCAGACTCCTAGTACCTGTTCAAGTTCAGGTAGCAAAGAATAGATAGGTGCTCGCTGACAAGGGTGAACAGCTGCCGTTTGTATCATGCACCATAAACATAAGCCCGTATATGGTAGTATTCATAACTAGTGAATTACTGAATTTGGTCATTTATTCCTCAAAAGCACATACAAATCAAATATTCAACAAACCATCTAGCACTGAGTATAATTACACCTATAATTATTCAAAATATTTATGCCTTTTTCATCCTATGAAAACAGAAGGTAGGCAGCTCCTGGGGACATGCCTCTCCACTTTTTTTCAACTAGGCTCTAAGTGAGGACAGCTATTCACAGAAGAGAGGTCTCTACATTCAACAACCCACTTGTCCTTTCCATCAGGGCTGCCGTGAAGGTCACTTTCACTAAGCTATTAAAGTATCCAAAGCTGATACAGTATTTAGCTTCCAAGAGAGGATCAAAAAAAGTTTTAAAGATGAATGTTACTATGTTAAAAACATGTTGGGTGAGAAAAATAAGGTCATTAGAAAGTAGGTTTGTCAGCCACACATATTTCAGAGTGCCTGAAGGGTAAACTTTGTCCTTTCGTAATCGTATGAAGGTGTTTGTTTTAGAGAAAATGTACCCTTCCCTTATGATAAACAGCTGCACCACCATGGGCATGTTAAACAAATGCCTTTGTGCTGAACAGTTACAAAGAGATTAGGAAGACAAACCGTGCTCCTAACTCATATTGGAATCCAAAAAGTTGTGGCTATTTCAGAATTACAGCAGCAGGGAATTCGGTGTTCCCGGAGGGGCACATTAGCACTGAAAAACTGTGTGGATGACGACACAATGTAAATTAATAATATAATAATGCAGGCCCCCAATTTTTCATGTGCGTGTGTGTGCGTGTGTGTGTGTGTACATATACATGAAAACAACTAAGAGACAGATGGCTGGCCAGCAATTTCCCTACGGCATTTGCACATGTCCATTCAATGCTTGGATCTGGGTCATTTGCTAGGATAAACTCCATGTGACAGGCTCATTGGAGGTAATGCAAAGTGGTCCATACTGGCTTCACTTAATTTTAATTTTCATTTACTGTTAAGAGATGTACTTGTTCAAACATCAGAATGAACCTTCTCCACAGATTTTATTAAACAAAACTGAGCTAGAAAACAAAATGTCACATAAAATATTACATAGACTATAAATTATATTCACTTGCATATTTTCAGTGTATTATAATAAACTGGGAAGGAAATTAGAGTAAAGTAACACTGGTCTGCACTGACTTCTTGCACTAAAAACATGATGAGACAGCCTTTGATACAAAGCATATTTCTCCCTTATTTACTTTGATTTTGTAGTAATTCCTTCTAAACATGTTTCTGCTAAATACCAGGCATGCCTTCAATGGTTGAACGGACTAGAATTTTAAGATAATAATCCAGATTGGTCCAAGGCAAGTCTATTAGAGAAAACATTTTGGAAGAAAGTTAACAGAGAGATTTATCTTAGTGTTTCTATAAAAACTGAGATTTACATTTACACCCAAATGAATAACTAAACTAGAAATGTGCTATTAAGAGTTTGGGGTAGTTTTGGTTCAAGGGTAGAAATTTCTGCTATGGAACTGTTTCTCCAAGTTTTACACAATTATTGCACAAGGGAAGAGCTAAGAAACCTAAACCTAAAAATTAATGATCATAATTGGCTCAAAAAAATGCAACATTGGCAAATAAAATAAAAATTTTCAAGGCAGCCACAACACATTTCCCACTTTCAGAAACTCTAATTGTCTTTTTTTTAATTAACACATTATCTTACTCACATGAGAATAAAAACATGTATTAGTTGCACTATCTTATTTACTTGTCATACATCATAAAAGGCAGGCTGTCAATTAGATATGTACAAAATGAAATCAAACTACAGTTATGATTACAAAATACAAAACAGTTATGATTTACTCTGTTGCCCTGAAGTAAATCGACTCCTCTTTTATTGTTATCTCCATGAAAAACTTGTAACAGTATTTTTATACAGGGTGAAGGGAAAATGATGCAATGTCATCCTCAATAAATATATGGGAGCAGAGAATTTGGGGTCAGCAAGTTTTTTCCACTGACCTAAACACAAAATTTCTCCAGAAAATGAGAGGATCGTTTAAGTAGTCATATGCAACATGACTTAAAATCTGGCAAAGACTGCATGTTTACCATTTCAATTTTATTCTAACCACAACTTAAGATTCAATACATTCATTTCTAGACTGAAGGCAAGGGGAAAAGGATGAAGCTGAAACCATACATGCTTTCTCATCAGATATGGTGAGTTCTACTCTTCTACTGATTGTTTCATCACATCATGACCATAGTCTTAAGTGCAGCCCAGAAACACTTGTAAAATATTACATTTTACCATAGGGAAATTGATTTTGCTGTGAGAAAGTTTCAGATTACCACTTAATCTCAACCAAGCTACATCAAATGGTAAAAGTAATTATATATACAGCTATAAAGTAAACTTGATCACTGTATTTAAAAGGAATGATAACTTGGAGAAATACCACAGCAATAATGTTTAAGCTGAAGCAATATAAAGCCTTCCTAGAGTAAATGCCAGATCCTTCGGCTGAAATGCGGAGTCTTGATTTAATTAATCAAGTCAAGCCTAAGAACCATCTCCCTCCTCCAGAGCTGCTCTTTCCCTTCCAGCACTGACCTGTCCAGACAGAACTATATTTTACACAAGTTCCTTGGGGTGGGGGGGGGGGGCCGCGGGCAGTGGAATCTACCCATGTAATTTAAACAGCGTTTTACATCTTGAGCCTTTGTAGTCTGAAACCAAGTGGTGAAAAATATATTATCATCCAACAGTTTCCACTAGACTCCCACTCTCTTCCCGCTCTGAGTTAGAGTAGTTAGTGTATCTGAAAAGCAACAATTTACAGTGTGCCTTGGCACTGATTCCCCTGAACAAGCTCTGCAGTTACCATGTAAACTCCATGCTCCTATTAATATATATTTCATCATCTCTAGGATACATTAAAAACCAAGGTGGATACTTTGAAGCTTTCATACCCCTAAGAGTAGTGATTGCATATGCAGTTCTGCTACTAAGAAAATTAGAGTAAAATACATTTTTCAAGTTGTAGCAAATTGTAATTTATATTTACAGGCCCTTAACAGCCTTTCGCTATATAATGTCTACGCATGATATAGTAAGCAGTCCATCAATTAGATATAGTAAATCATCTCATTAAAGTCATCTATGTAGCTGGTTGACGTCAGGAATTTTGACCCTCTGTTCCACTGGTAGCATGTAAAGAACTTATAACTGCCAATCATGGAAGCACAACTAATTTATTATCACACTCACATCATTCTCCCCAAGTTACAAAGTCCTGACACTTCTGATTGATGATTAAGGAACACAAAATAAGCATTACATCTATAGGAAAAAGTTCATGCAAATTTAGTTAGAGCCTTAACCTGTATGAGATAATCTTGACGTGTACTTTTTAAATAGCTGGACGGCAATAAAGAATAGCTCTATATTCTTGGTTTAAATGCTTACTATTCAAACTGACCCCAACAGAGCCAGTAACTGTTCAGATTCATCCCTGAGCTCATTTTAGTGAAAAGTCACCTGTGTGGAAACAGGAGTTTTTTTCTGCCAATACCCTAGAAATAGCAGGTGCACAGTAACACAAAGTTGAAGGGAACAGAAGCAGCTCACTTCACGCTTAACAGACCATTTATTTCTCAGAGCATGTCGCATCATTGCTCAAATCTGTATATTGCTTAAAAGCTGAGGCAAAGTTTATGTCTAACAGTGGCTTCCTATCAACTAGTCTCTGATAAACAGTACATAAAATGCTGCACGAAGGGCTTGAGAGATGTTCTTGCACCTATTACCAGGGGGTTTCATAATAGATGTGGATGTAAATCAAGGTCCATGGATTTAAGGCATGCAGCCATGACCATGCTTTCAGCGGGAGAGTGGGAACACGGGAGAATACAGAATACGGCTAACTGCCACCAGGAAAATATCTGGCTTCACCTCCCCTCACTATCAACCACTTTGCTTAAGTTCACTCACTGCCTCGACCTGACCCCTCGGGATCCATTCACTTTCCATGCCCAGAGAGGCTGCTGAAAAGCTGTCAAAGTAAATCTGTGCTTTTTGGATGGTTTAATTTCAATGGAGCATGAAACACCCCAGGACGGTTAATAAGTTTAGCCAGGCGTGCTATTCTCCCTAATATATTTTAATTATGCATTTGTTTTCATTGTAATCAGATTAAGTCACCGGAAAGGCACAAATAGGAATTTTCCCTAATGGCTATCGGAGCTTTTCATCAGTTTCTAAACACTAACACCGTTTAAAAAATAGGTAGAGACGCGAACACAACTGTGACATTTTCCAGAAATCAATGCAGTTTCTTTGACAACACAGATCAGCTCTCATTAGCCATCCCAACGAGCCCAAACGCAGAAGACAACTTCAGTCTCTAGAGGCGTCTTCTTCTCCAATTAGTACGAAAGAATCGCTAACGTCTAATGTAAAACTCCCGAGAGAAATGATAGCCAGGCTTTTTTATAAAGTGCTACTCCATCGATTTGGAAGAGAGGCAGGGGGGCGGCAGGGCCCATCAGCAGCATTATCTTGGCTCAAAGTAAAGTACAAGTACACGTCAAATGGGAAAGTGGAAGCAGAGTAGATTCTCTCCTTCCACTGTTTTGGCAACTGTCAAATGTGTGTTTTTAACTTCGGGAAATAAGTATCCCATCAATAAAAGGAAACGTTACAGGGAAGATCTATTAAGAAGAGGGGAGCGGCTTCCTTCCAGCCCAGCTGTAAAATCGCTCAAAATGCTTTTGTCGCACCAAGGAATACCTAAGATTTTTTGTAATACGTTCATTAAACAGTTCCCCAAATTGCTGCGATTTCCGCCAAGAAACCTAAGCATCCAACAGCAGAGAAGCAAGGGAGAGAACCTGCTGCAAACTAGGAACCCAAACTCCCTCAGCCCGCCCAGCGCGCCCGCGTCCCAGGTGTTTGCTGGAGATTGTTTATGCGTCTCCTAAACCCGCAGGTGCTGGACCAGCTCCTCCGAGTCGCCCGGCCAGCCTTACGGCGGGAAGCTTCGGAGCCATCGCGGAGTCCCCACGCAGCCCGTCACCTCTTCCTTACCTGTCATCATAGCAGAAATCCGCACTCAGGGTGTTGAGATACAAGGCGAGCCCCAGAGCGCTGCTCACCAACTCTGCAATCATCTCTCCACCGCCTTCCCTCCGGCTCGACTCCCAGCGCGAGGGCAGCAGCGGGAACAAAAAACAGAAGCATCAATCCCCACCTTCCGCAGCCTCGTCCTCCCAGCTTCACTTTCCCTCGCTTCCCCAGCCTGTCTTCTCTCCCTCTCTTCCTCCCTCGGGTCCTTCCACTCCACCGCTCTCCTCCTCCTGCTCCGCGCCCTCCCTGGTGCGGGCTCACACCGCGCTCCCCATGCCCGGCGCCCGGGCTCCGCGCCCCACGGCCGAAGCACAGGGCTGGTCCTCTGCGCGGCTCGCGGCCCGCACCCTACCCCATGGCAGTTCGGGGAGCCCTAGGTGAGGACCGGGACTCGGAGGAGGAGGAGGAGTGCGGGACGGGGGCAGAGGAACCGGACCCGGCCGGGCTCAGGGACCAGCTAGAGGAAGAGAGAGAAAGAGGGGCGGCTGGGAGGGACGAGGCGAACCGCCGCCCCTCGCCGCCTCCCGGGCGCACGGCTCTCGTGCCGCTCCCGCTGACTCCGCCGCCGAGGCGGCTGCAGCTCATTCACTCTTTATTGGCTCCCGCGCGGCCGCAGCCCCTTCTCCAGTGAAGTGAGAGGAGGCGGCTGGAGACTCTCCGGGAGCTCCCGCGTGGGGCTCTCGGCGCTGCCCCCCGCGCCTGCGTGGCCAGCCTCCATCGCGGCCCGGCCCTCCCCGTCCCCACCCAGCTCCTCCCCGCCCCCCGCGGAGGCTCCGCCCAGGCTCCTCCCACCGCCTCTCGCCCCCCTCTGGCTCTTTCACCTTCGATTTCGCTCCGGAAAGCCCCCGGGGCCCACGGGCGGCGGCTGGGAGACAGCCCCGAGGGTGGCCGGGGTGCGCCCTGGGCGGGGAGCCGGAGGAGAAGCGACACCGAGCCGGACGCGGTGCGCCCGCCGCTGCCCGGCTGCTCCCGGCGCCGGCTGGATCTCGGCCCCGGCGCGGTGCGAGCCTGGCGCCGCCGGGCCTCAGTCGGGTCAGCTGAAGGGAGAACGGGGACCGGAGAGGAAGAACAGGTCTGACGAGCGCTGCAGCTGTGCTGGCCGCACACACGCCCCCCGTGCGGGACCGAAATGGCGGCGGGGGGCATTGGAGGGCTGGGGGGCGTTTTAGCAGGGAGAGAGTTCGGCTCCGAGCCCGCCGTGGTCCCGAATGTCAGTGGAAAGACGTGCGCGGAGGGAAACGTTCCCGCAGTCAGGTTAAAAAGAAAGGACTCCCAAGAGGAAAGAAACGCGTGGGCACACTCGCAACACTGCAGCTGAGGGGGTGGTTTGTCGCGCTTCAGCACTGTCAGCTTATCTCATGACGCAGAGAAGAGGCGCCCCGCAGCCCAGTACAGCGCTGTCCTCACACCCAGGAAGGCGGGAAGCTAGTGTCCTTTCCTTTCCGCCGGATGCAGGACTGGATGGGAGGCGTCCAACCTTATGAAAGATGGTGTTGAAGAATGGCCTGTGTAGAACGAGTTCTGGGTACTAAAGTTGCAAGACCAAAGAGGACCGCGGGTTGCCTGCCACACCTCCTGACTTGGCCCCTTTCTGGCGGAGTAGACTCCCTTGCACGGAGATGAACATTACTGCAGCGCCCCCTGCTGCATGGCAACCGCAAGGCCTGGAAAGCCGGCCTGTGCAGAGCGAACAGTGCCCCCACCCCCGACTTCCACTCGGACGGAGGGCGCAGCAGCTAACCGATAGGCTTTCCAAACCTTTAGCGAGAAATTGAGCCCCTGAATGTCTGACGGTGACCTGAAATGCAAATACCGTGGTTTGGGTCTGTGAAACAAAGCTCGTCTTTTCCCAGTTTCACAAGGAAATCTATATAGACACACACGAAATGATGAATATTAATAAATGTCTTACAGGAAGGGCCTATTTTTGTGTCCGGAGAAAAACATACCTAAACTTACATAGAAGGGAATTGTATCTTTAAAGGCAGGGACTGACCTTTTACGTTTTGTTTTGTTTTGTTTTTAACTCCATAACCTCTGCTCACTGTTGAAAAAAAATTTTTTTAATGCTATCAATTTACCCATCAAGGTCCCCTGCATCTGTGTGAAATCCCAGCGCACTGGAGGAAGAGCAGCCTAGGAGCTTGTGTCGCCACTCTCCTGTCTGCCTGGACAACCTCTGGCCAGTACTCAGCCTCTATGTGCCTCAGTTTTCTCACCTATAGACAAGGATGTGATAATACCTATCTATGGTCCTGACATTTCGAAGATTAGTTAACCTGTGCAAAACACCGGGAAGGGTCCTAAGTGCAATGGAAGTGTGAGCTGTTACTATTATTATGCTGTCCAGTTTCCTTCTTTTAGTTGTTAACTAAAACCTAGATGTTTACCCCCAAAACATAGACCTTCATATCCACCCTACTCCAATCCTAGTCCAAGTTTACCCTCATTTCCTGCCTGTAGCCTTCAAAGGGTCTCCCTGCTTTTACCCCTGTAATTTTCTCCTCCCCCGAGTCTTAACTTCAAGCATTAGACGGAAGATTCTCTGAAAACCTACAATCTCCCTACTTAAAAATATTCAGTAACTTCCTGTTGCACATCAAATAAAATCCTAATTCCTACCATGGCCAGACAGGTTCTCATTTGGCCCTGATTACCCAAGAAGGAGGAAGTAAGTTAAAAATTCTTAAGAATGCATGGACTCTGCAAGAAACCCTGTGCTGGGAAGTCACACACAGACAGTGCTCTTCAATAATTAAGAGGACTCAGAGGCATAAAAATATTAGAGAGATTTGGGATCAGCATGCTAAAAAAGCTTGTAAGCATTTTCCAGAGCTGTCTGCATTCTCAAGGCTCCAATAGTTTTAAATAAATTTTTTCTGCATGTCTCTACCTCCTTTTCTCCTCTCCCTACCCCCAACTCCTTGGAATTAGAAGCCTAGAAGACTGTGAGAAATGCACATCATTCCATCCCTAATGAAGGGAAGGCTGAAATCCAGCTGTGTTTGAGAAATCCAGTTGCTTTTAAGAAATTTTCCCTTTTATAATTTAATGTGGGTCTCAATATTTTACCAATGCATTAAGCCTTAGATGCTTTCAGACTGCTCTCCAAGAGCTGAGAATCTGCCAATGCCTGCATTTTCTGCCTTCCTTGAACAACTTTGGGAGGGAAAATCAGATTAAAGGTGTCATCTCTATCCTTGGAGATCTTTTCAAATCTGGGGACATTGCTTTTTAGTTTATTAAGGTGAATTTACACATTGCAAGATTGCTGCTTTCTTGTAAATTTATATATATACATATATATTCGATTTAAAGCTACTGTTAGTCTCCACAGATGAAGGAAATTAGGCTGGTTGGCTTGAGTTTTCTACCTTAGACAAGAGATGGGCCAAAAAAGTGCTAAGCCCTTGTTTTCTCCATGTAGGTTCCACACATGTGCTACCTCACCACTTCCTCAATGAATTCTTTTTTATAGTTGCCCCAACCTACCCTGCATTTGTTCTGCATTCCCTATTCTTTGTTGTGTAATTCATACCGTTGCAGTGCCAGTTCCTCAGGGTAGAGATTTCCTTATTTGCCTGCATTTTTAGTTTATTGTGCAATACCATCTTCCCTTTGGATGTTGCATAAATATTAACTAAAAATCCACATCTGGTCTCGCTCGTCATTTCTATTTGTCCTAATATAACTTCCCTTTGAACAATTCGTTTGGAAAGTGTGCCAAGGGTGAAATGTGGCACATAAATTCTCCTGCTGCACAGAATGCCTTTTAAAATGCCCTCAGATTTGGTTATTTATGAACAGAAGATTTGCACCTCTTCCTTGCTCTCTCAATTCTAAAACTGTACCAGGCCAAAGTAATTACAATCACCCATATGTTTTGTGGAAAGGTATCCAAGAATCTTCTGCTAAAATCTTAACAGATTGACTGGAAGCAGAAAAGCACTAGCCCAGCAGGTGAAACTGCCTCTTTAGGGAAGTCAGAACAGAGCTCTCTGCTGGGGGACTCACAAGCTCTGGGCTTTACTCAGGAAATAACCCTGCAGGAGAAAAACAGCAGAGCGTGGATGAAATGTGGGCCAGGGAGCCGCAGGGGCACACACTCGCTGCTTGGTTAACTGATGCCAGTAAACTCATTGGCTACACATGTTAACATTTAGATGTTTCCCAGCGTACCATCAAATGCTGCCCTGCAGACACCACAATGTGTGACATCCCTCTATCCCTAAACCTGTGATCCACTGGGGTTATAATTAGGACAATGCAGCCGCAGAAACAGATCCTGCCGCCTCTGTCACAACCCAGGGCTGTTAAGAACTAGCTGCTACTAAAATAACGATCACTTTAAAAATCTCAGTCTCCCAGCTTCCATTTCAGAGGATGTGGGGGTAGAGGAGGAGAAGGGTAGAGATAGCATGTTAACAACCAGATATGGATAATTAAAGATGTTGAGGCTAATTCAGAAAACTCAGTCAAGGAAAGCAAGGACAGCCTCCTTCAGAGAATCTCTCTGAATGCATTCACATGCATTGGTATAAACAGTGAGCAAAAATATTCTAACAGCTTGAAAAACTGCACAGAATCTTGGATAACAGAGTTTTGACAAACCTCAGATTCTATAAAATTAAAGATGAATGAATCAAAGAGTAGAGAGATTAGATTTGATGCAGATGCTAGGTAAATTGACCACAGTTATAATGATGTTCAGCCCATCATGGGCCCGTTAAGCCAGCATCGTCCAATAGAAGCTTCTGCCAAGATGGTTTTATATCTGTGCTCGGCAAAGTAGCAGCCATTAGTTACATGTGGCTGGTGAGCCCTTAAAATGTAGCTGGTGTGACTGAGGAACTGAATTTTAAATTTTGTTTGAGTTTAATACATTTACATTTAAATAGCAACTTTGGCCAGTGGTTACTACAACAGACAACCAAGCTTAAGCTACCTGGGCCTCTGAGCTGTCCCCCAGCCTCTGTGGCTTATGGAAAAGCTGGTTGTCTACTCCTCCCCCTGGTCAAAGCTTTAGTTCTGAACTTTTTGCTTTGACCTGTGCCATATCCATGTATGACCTGCTTCTATTTGTAAAATAGCTACCAGCTATTGAACGCTTTTTAGGTACTGGGCATTTTATTGAGCACCTTACGTTCATCACTTAATTGAATCCTCACAACAGCCTTAGGAGATAGGTACCATTATTACTATCCCTGTCTTACAGATGAAGAAATGGAGGCTCTGGAAAGCATAGTAAATTTCCCAGAGTCTTACAGCCTCTAAGTGGTTGAGCTAACATTTGAACTTAGGTCTTTCAACTCCAAAAGTCAATGTTTTAATGACTCCTCAGTTCAGTCTCATTTTCGTCCTTCTACTGAAAAAGATCACACACCCATTAGAAACTACTTCAGGAGAGGGAAGTCCTGGCTACAGTCAAGGAGCTTGGATTAAATTCAAATTCTTCACCCTCTACCATCCTTCAGATGATTTGGGATGAAATACTTTAGATCTTCCTTTGTCTACCTTTTTGCCTCATTTTTTCCCCCTAATTTGGCATAGAAACCTGCAAAGACTGTAGTCTATTATAGAAATCCTTCTTCATAAAACACACACACACACACACACACACTGCATGTATTTTTAAGAATAACTGTATTCAAATCATGCATAGACATTTTTTTCTAACATAATCCACACCATCTATTAGAAAAATAGTTGGGATAAGTAACATAACCCAAACTCAACACAATAATGAAAGTATTAAAGCAAATTACTATTTGGAAAACCAAATAAAGCATTTATAAGTGACATTATTATGTTAAAAACCCCAACTATAAATTTGCACCTCATAAAGCATATTTAATACATTTGTTATTCTTTTGAAATGATTAGAATGTCTATTTGGGAGTTTGGCCCATTAATCTAATAATAAATGATAGAAGTCAATGTATTTAAAACTTGCAATAGACTTAATTTGCCCACTAAATTAATAAATATCTTATAATTTATAATACTATTACTTTAATATTATAAGTGAATGACTTATTGATAGCCTTACATATAGAATTCTACCACCCTGTATTTTTTTTCTAAATGTTCTTTATTTCTTTCATCTTTTTTGTCCTTTTCAGTCTATTCTTTCATTTTTGCATATTTTGCTCCTATGAAAGCATTTAAATTTTAATATGCAGGACAATATAGTCACCCTCACACATGTGAATATGTGCCCTGAACTACACAAAATAGTAAGAAAACAGATTGTCTAGAATGGTAGATTTGAAGCTAAGACATTTATTTTCTTGGCACTTGATTCCAGAGAGTCAGTCTCTGGATTGATGTGGACAAATAATGAAGACATTGAATCAATCAATTCTAAGGTGAGCACCAGTGGGAAGCTGGGTGAGGGGCCTCCCATTCCTCCACACCTCCTCCTGAGTTTGATCACATGCCAGTGCTAGGCTGGACGGTTATGATCCATTGCCTAGGGTAATTTTGGCCAAGTGTTTCCTGTAATTTATATTGCAAACATGTGAGACAAGCAACCTCTGATCGGCTTTCTGTCACAATAAATGAATTTGCATTTTCTAGAATTATATATAAATGGAAATAAGACTGTACATTTTTGAGGGGGTTGGCTTCTTTCACTCAGCATAATTATTGTGAGATTTTTCCATGCTTTTGCATGTATTAGTAGTTCATTTCTTTTTATCTCTGAGTTACTTCTATTTGCTTGGCTGTACCACAATTTGTTTATTCATGTATCTGCTGATGAGCGTTTGAATTGTTTCCAGTTTTCAGCTACTACAAACAAAGCTGCTATGAACATTCCTGAGAAGTCTTTGTATGAACATATGCTTTCATATCTCCTGGGTAATTACCGAGGGGTGGGATGGCTGAGTCATATTAAATACGTCAGTAGTGCTTAATATTTTAAGAAACTGCCAAACGTTTTCCAAAGTGGTTCTACCATTTTACATTCCTGCAAACAGCTAATGAGAGTCCCATTTACTCCACATCCTTGCCAACATTTAATAGGATCAGTGTTCTTAATGTTAGACATCCTAGCAGGTGCGTAGTGGTATCTCATAGCTTTAATCTGCATTTCCCTAAAACTAATGATGCTGAGCATCTTTTCATATGCTTATTTCAACCCATATGTCTTTGGTGACATTGGTCCCTCCCTTTTTAGTTATTGTTAGCTGCTTAAAGTGGCACAAACTTATTAGCTCACAGTTCTGTAGTCAGAGGTCCAGCATGGCTCAACTGGGCTCAGTTCAAGGTCTCCCTCCATCAGTATCAAGGCTCCTGTGTGGTGGCTCTGGAGAAGAGCTCACTTGCAAACTCATTCAGGTGCTGGCAGAATTCAGTTCTCTGCAGTTTTAGGACTCGGGTAACCTTTTCTCTGTCACTCAGCTTCTAGAGGCTGGCTGCTTTCCTCTCACCAGGCTTCTTCCATTTGCAAATCAGCTCGGAGTTCTTCAAATGCTTAGAATTTCCTTGACATTCTTTTGCCCATTTGAAAAATCTCACTGTTTGTTTTCTTCTTACTGAATTTTGAGAGTTCCTTATTCAAAACACAAGTCCTTTGTCGGATATGAAATTTGCAGACATTTTCTCTCCGCCTGTAGCTTGTCTTTTCATTCTCATAAATGGAGGCTTTCAAAGAGCAAACATTCTCAATTTTGATTAAGCCAACTTTTCTTTTTAGATCATGTTTTTGGTGTTGTATCTAGGAAATTATTGCTTCATCTGAGGTCACAAAGATCAGCTGTTTTTTTCCAGATATATTATAGTTTGGGGTTTTAGAGTTATTTTAGAGCTCTTTGGACTTGGTTTTTAAAAAAAGTTCATTTTTTCTTGCCCTTGGATATCCAATCATTTCAATACAATTTGTTAAAAATTCTATTTTCTCCAATGAGTTGTCTTTGCATCTTTATCAACTGATACACACACACACACACACACACACATATATATATATATACACATATGTAGTTCTATTTCTGGATGTATATTCTGACCATTGATCCTTTTGTCTGTTTTTATGTCAAACTGTCTTGAATACTGAAGATTTTATAAGTCTTGAAGTCAGGTTGTATAATTTCTACAAATGTGTTCTTTTTCAATGCTGCTCCTACCTCTATTTCATCACATTTTTTTTTTTGTATTTCCATTCACTATTATAAGCCCCAATCATTTAGCTCATGTTTTTGGCTACCTCTTCTATACTTATTTCTTCAGTATTTATACAGAAGTCTTTGGTTATGTATGTGTAAGCATTTGGTTATAAAAAATGTAATTGTGTCTGTTTCCTGAATGAGTTTCTCTGTGACAAGTAGAGTGAACATTTCTGGCCCCAAATATCAGTTAATAAAATGGACAGGGTGGGATTAAGATGTGCAAGAGTCACCCCTTTTAACCAATATCCTTAAAATATTTGTTCAACCAATATTTCTCTTTATGTTAAAAATGAGAAATGTATTACATGCATTAGACGTAACGCAATACTTTAAGCTAGCTGGAATTATGATTCATATCTGGACTGTCATGTGGAGCTAACATTCAGAAGAGGAAAGTGATTTTAATGGTTACAGTGACATGTTTCTTCTAGTATTTACAACTTCTTCTCTCTTACTCTCTTTCCCTCTCTCTGCCCTCCCTGTCCCTCTCCCTCTCATGCACTGATGCCAGCAAAACATTCCCTTTTTTCTGTTTTTCCTCTTCTACTGTCAGTTCTACTTTTGTAATATTTCCTAACAAGACAGCATCTTTGGAAACATCTTACACTGTTTAAACTTTAGTTGTAAATCACTGGTTTTCAGCAAACTTCTATCAGGTGCTGTAGTTCCTTTTAACATTTCAACTGATAGCAACTATGGACTTCAGTCTCAAGGTTAGCAGCCTGGCCAGTTATTCCACCATGCCCCTACTTACAGAAATACACCACAGAAACACCCACTGGAGATAGGTTGGTTCTGACCCAAAGTGACTTTTGAGTTGCAACTTAAGGGATTGATTACCTTTATATCTTGCCAGTTATGAAAGGAGTCAAATATATGCTCTATTTCCAATCTATTTCAATTGTGATTCCATATACCTAATGTATCAGAGCCCTGGGCAGGTGCCTGGCTAAGACACCTTTTCAAGTGACTCTAAATACAGGGACAAATTCTTTGCCCAAATAATGCTACTAACAACCATGCACTGTGGCTGCCCATATGTCTACCTGTACCTTGTTAGAATACATTGTTTTTCCTAATCTCCTCCCCATCTCCATCACTGTCTCTCTGACTCACTGACAAGTTATGTAGGGTTTCTGATGCAGGAAGAGAGAAAGTGTTTATATTTGTTGAGCATCTACTATGTGCCAGCACTGTGTCAAATATCTTCAAAACACTGTGTAATTTAATTTTCACAATAGTCTATCCAGATGGATATTCATATTGTCTTTTTGACAAATTAAAAACTGAGGGTCAAAGATATTAAGTAATTTGTGCTCATTGACACATTAGTAAATTTCAACCCAGAATTCTATACCATAACTGTCTTGTTCCAAAACCCTTTAATTTAGTTTAAATTTAAGTCTTATACGATGTCCATCTTATTAACAATACTGAGAACCATCTTCAGGATGAACTGACTTTTTTAGATTCTCTCCTGTAAGCCCTTTGAAAGGCAATGCATGTAATACATTTCTCACTTTTAATATAAATAGAAATACTGGTTGAACAAATATTTTAAGGACATTGGTTAAAAGGGGTAACTCTTGCTCATTTAATCCTGCCCTGTCCATTTTATGAAAAATGAGAGTGGCAGCTTTTAGGAGGACCAAAGTGTCTCCTTTGCTCTATCAAGATTTTTGTGAGATAATGGACTCACAGGAAATAAACCCATGGGTGATCCAAACACAACCATGTTTAGGTTCTTCATATGCAAAAATGGAGGCAAAGTCCTGAGGGCTACTGAATTTTGGCAGGATAAGAAGAATTTGGAATATAAAAGATAGATATACTCGCCACAGTGAATTCCTGTGGAGAACACCAAGACGATAATATTCATGCAGGAAATGAATTAAACACCCACTGTCAGCAGTTGCATTGCCCAATCCAGTATTGAGAGACAAGCAAACGGGTGCATTCTGCAAAGTTGCACATCAGGGAGACCTTTCTAAACTATTAGAGTTTAAAGAACACAGGTATACACAAACATGTATGCATTATACTTCCTATCCATCTTATTAAAATTACCTCTAAATTATGTTTAACAGAAACAGCAGATAACAAAGGAGTCAAAATTGGCTATCCATTCCTAGAAAGCATTTGATAATCCTGGACACAATTATTCAGTGAAAGCACCTCAAAAAAATTGCTTAATAACATGTATAGATACTTTAAAGAATTCTAAAACCAGATTAAAGATGGCAGTATGAGAGGTGAGACAGAGGCGTCCTCCTAAAACAGTATATAATATGAAAATATAACTAATAGAACTAATCCTGAAAGAGCGACAGGAAAGAGGACTGCACCAAACTGCATACACCTGGAGAAAAGAATTAAACCTCATGGAACAGGGGAATGTACCAAGCCGTGACCCAGCAGGACCCAAGACTTTCCCCCACCCCAGCTCTCCGGTGGGGAGAAAGAGAAATAGAGCAGGGAGGGAGTGGAGGCCTGGGACTGCTGAACACCTAACTCTGGAGATCTCATCTGGGAGCACAAACCTACATTTCATGGTGTTTTCATGGTACTCTCATGATTAGGGGTTTGGAAAGCTAAGACAGGCAGAATACCTGGAGAGACTGAGATCCCAGCCATTTGTGGAAAGTAGGGATCCATATCCAGCCGCTCTAGGACAAAAGACAGGCAGGCAGTCTGAGAGACTTCCTAACAGTAAGAAGGCTGCTAAAGGGGCAAGGATTGCACAGAGCTTATTGCTCAGGAGAAAGTACAGGTAGACAAAATTGTCTGGGTGCACTCTGCCCAGCAGGTTGGGAACTTTCACAATCTTCAGGAGCTCCAGCTCCATGGCTGGATACACAGCTCCAAGGACACCCTCCATGATAAGCAGCCTACCAAGCCTTTCTCCCAGCCAGCTCCACCTGGCTCACAAACTGGCAAACCCTACCCTGGCATTAGGCAGGCTGGAGGAAAGCCCTGTCTACAGGAACTACAAATGCAAAGCATAGAGGTTTATACCTGTGTGCCTGGCCC
Source organism: Smutsia gigantea (assembly GCA_032199065.1). Lineage (NCBI taxonomy): Eukaryota > Metazoa > Chordata > Mammalia > Pholidota > Manidae > Smutsia > Smutsia gigantea. Next base: position 973 of record JAVSCE010010873.1, on the reverse strand, counting down.
ACTGGTTCTGGCAGGGCAGACAGATACAGCAGCTGGGAAGCAGGAAACACCTCTTTCCTCCCCCCAAGCACAAAGACCGCTCCTCTACAACCCCTGACATGGCTCCAGGGGCTGAGCAGCTCCAAAGAGTAGAGCTTCTGGTCACTACATGGCACTATATACAAATATAAAAGGCCAAAGTTACCTGGTTCAAAGTAAAATTATGAATATGAATACAACCCCAGAGAAAAACTCAAATGAAATCGACCTCATGAATCTGCCAGAAAGGGATTTCAAAATAAAAATCGTTAACATGGTCATGGAGGTACAGAAAAATATTCAAGAACTCAGGGAGGAATTCTGGTCGGAGATCCAAACATTACAGAACACAGTATCAGACATGAAAAATACAATGGAAAGTTTCAAAAGCAGATTAGATATGGTGGAGGAGACAATAAATGAAATAGAAATTAGAGAAGAGGAATACAAAGAAGCTGAGGCACAGAGAGAAAAAAGGATCTCTAAGAATGAAGAATATTGAGAGAACTGTGTGACCAATCCAAACAGAACAATATTTGCATTATAAGGGTACCAGAAAAAGAAGAGAGAGAAAAAGGCATAGAAAGTGTCTTTGAGGAGGTAATTGCTGAAAACTTCCCCAACATGGGGGAGGAGATAGTCACTCAGGCCATAGAGGTGCACAGATCTCCCAGTACAAGGGACCCAAGGAAGACAACACCAAGACATATAGTAATTAAAATGGCAAAGATCAAGGATAAGGACAGACTATTAAAAGCAGCCAGAGAGAGAAATAAGATCACATACAAAGGAAAGCCCATCAGGCTATCATCAGACTTCTCAGCAGAAACCTTACAGGCCAGAAAGGAGTGGCATGATGTATTTAATGCAATGAAGCAGAAGGGCCTTGAACCAAGATTACTTTATCCGGCAAGATTATCATTTAAATTTGAAGGAGGATTAAACAATTCCCAGA
>JAVSCE010010872.1:0-80298 GCA_032199065.1 Smutsia gigantea | reverse complement strand
ATGTTTCTTTATTTATGTCCCTTCTTATTCTTCCTCCTCCATTCTTTATATACTAGGTGTTTTATTCTTTGCCTTTAGTTAGCTTTGGATGGTCTGCTTTCTTTGGTATGATTTTATTTTCTCTGGTGACAGCTTTTTAGCCTTAGGAGTGCTTCCCTCTAGAGCAGTTCCTTTAAGATGTCCTGTAGAGGTGGTTTATGAGAGGCAAATTCTTTCAGCTTTTGCTTGTCTGGAAATTGTTTAATCCCTCCATCATATTTAAATGATAATCGTGCTGGATACAGTATTCTTGGTTCAAGGCCCTTCTGTTTCATAGCGTTAAATATATCATGCCATTCTCTTCTGGCCTGTAAGGTTTCTGTTGAGAAGTCTGATGGGTTTTCCTTTGAAGGTGATCTTTTTTCTTTCTCTAGCTGCCTTTAATACTCTTTCCTTATCTTTGATCTTTGCCATTTTAATTATTATGTGTCTTGGTGTTGTCTTCCTGGGGTCCCTTGTGTTAGGAGATCTGTGGGCTTCCATGGACTGTGAGACTATTTCCTTCCCCAGCATGGGGAAGTTTTCAGCAATTATTTCTTCAAAGACACTTTCTATCCCTTGTTCTCTCTCTTCTTCCTCTGGTACTCCTATAATGCGAATATTGTTCCGTTTGGATTGGTCACACAGTTCTCTTAATATTTTCATTCCTAGAGATCCTTTTATCTCTCTCTGCCTCAGCTGCTCTGTGCTCCTGTTCTCTGATTTCTATTGCATTAATAGTCTCTTGCATCTTGTCCAGTCTGCTGCTGAGCCCGTCGATGGCTTGTCTCATTTCTGCAATATCTTTCCTGACTTCCCTCACTTCCTCCCTTAGCTCTTGCATATTTCTCTGTAGATCCATCAGCATGGTTATGACTTTTATTCTAAATTCTTTTTCAGAAGATGATGCATTTCCATCCCTTCAGATTCCTTCTCAGAGGGGGTCTGGATCTTGGTGATTTTTGTCTGTATCATTTTCTTCTCTCTTGTCACATTGACAGGAGTGGTAGCTGGTAGGTGCCATGCGTGTCAGCTGGGCTCTTTAAGGTTTAAAAAGAAAAGAAAAGAAAAAATAAAAGCACCACCAAAAAAAACAAGCAAGCCAAAGAAAAAGAAGGAAGAGGAAGAAAAGAGAGAGAAAAGAAAGAAATGAAAGAAAAGGAAGGTGAAAAAAGAAAAAAAAGGGCAAGAAATAAAACAGACAAGCAAAAAAAAAAGAGGGGGGGCAAGAAATAAAACAAACTAGCAAAAAAAAAAATCCCACCTGGAGTGGATTCTCTAAGCCTGCTGTAGGTGTCGCTGTTGCTCCACTAATTCGCAGCAGCGGCCACACCGCTTTTTTTGTAGGTCTGGGCGGGGCAGGAATGAATGGGACCCTATTGTTTTCTGTATAAAGTTCCAGCATAGTTGCTCCCTTCTCTCTGTCACCAGTGAAGGGGACCGAAGTTCCCCAGGACTTCCAGCCTGCAGGGCTGAGCCCGCCGGGGTGATGGTGTTCCCTTACTCGGCCCCCCGCCTCTCCGAGACTGCTACAAATGGCGCATGCTTTTCTCTTGTCCCTGGGCGCTGGCTGCACGGTCCTGGCGCCTTCCCGGCTCAAAACCTGCACCTTCTGCCTTTCCAATGTCTGATGCACCACGCGATGTGTGTCAGCGCTCCCGGCGCAGACCACCGGGGCTGGTTATTTCGCGGACCTGCTCTTCCGCTCCCTCCCAGCTCCGAATCCTCTCCTCCCGCTGCCGCGCTGGGCTGGGTGAGTGTTCGGGTGCCGCCGGGTCGCGGCTCTGTATCTTACCTGCCTCGCGGGGTGCTGAGTCCTCCCAGGTGTGGCTGCACGCTGTGCACTTTCCTGTGTGCTCTGATTTCTCTTTTAGGAATAGTTGTATTTGCTGTATTTTCATAGATTTATATATATATATATATATTTTAATATAATTTATTTTATTATCATTAATGTACAATTACATGTGCAATATTATGGTTATTGAACTACCCCTTCATCAGGTCCCCCCCACCAACCCCATTACAGTCACTGTCTATCAGTGTAGTGAGATGCTATAGAATCACTACTTGTCTTCTCTGAGTTGTACAACCCTCCCTGTGCCCCCCCAACATTACATCTGCTAATCGTAATGCCCCTTTTTCCCTCTTATCCCTCCCTTCCCACCCATTTTCCCCAGTCCCTTTCCCTTTGGTAACTATTGTCCGTTCTTGGGTTCTGTGAGTCTGCTGCTGTTTTGTTCCTTCAGTATTTATATAGTTTTGGGAGGAGATTTCTGCCGCCCTGCTCACACCGCCATCTTCCCGGAAATCCTGCTGCTCCATTCTTAGGGTAAATTCCTAGGAGTGGAATTCCTGGGTCAAATGGTATTTCTATTTTGAGTTTTTTGAGGAACCTCCATACTGCTTTCCACAATGGTTGAACTAATTTGCAGTCCCACCAGCAGTGTAGGAGGGTTCTCCTTTCTCCACATCCTCGCCAACATTTGTTGTTGTTTGTGTTTAGGATGGTGGCCATCCTTACTGGTGTGAGGTGATATCTCATTGTGGTTTTAATTTGTGTTTCTCTGATGATGACAATGTGGAGCATCTTGTGCCTTTTGGTCATCTGAATTTCTTCTTTGGAGAAGTGTCTATTCATGTCCTCTGCCCATTTTTTAATTGGGTTATTTGCTTTTTTTTTGAGGTGCATGAGCTCTTTATATATTTTGGATGTCAACCGCTTATCGGATATGTCATTTATGAATATATTCTCCCATAGTGTAGGAGGTCTTTTTGTTCTACTGATGGTGTCCTTTGCTGTACAGAAGCTTTTCAGCTTGATATAGTCCCACTTGTTCATTTTTGCTTTTGTTTCCCTTGCCTGGGGAGATATGTTCATGAAGAAGTCGTTCATGTTTATGTCCAAGAGATTTTTGCCTATGTTTTTTTTCTAAGAGTTTTATGGTTTCATGACTTACATTCAGGTCTTTGAACCATTTTGAATTTACTTTTGTGTGTGGGGTTAGACAGTGGTCTAGTTTCATTCTCTTATATGTAGCTGTCTAGTTTTGCCAACATCAGGTGTTGAAGAGGCTGTCATTTCCCCATTGTATATCTATGGCTCCTTTATCGTGTATTAATTGACCATATGTTTGGGTTAATATCTGGACTCTCTATTCTGTTCCACTGGTCTGAGGGTCTGTTCTTGTGCCAGTATCAAATTGTCTTGATTACTGTGGCTTTGTAGTAGAGCTTGAAGTCAGGGAGCGTAATTCCTCCTATTTTATTCTTCCTTCTCAGGATTGCTTTGGCTATTTCGAGTCTTTTCTCATTCCATATGAATTTTAGAACTATTTGTTCCAGTTCATTGAAGAATGTTGTTGGTATTTTGATAGGGATTGTGTTGAATCTGTAGATTGCTCTAGGTAGTATAGCCATTTTGACAATATTGATTCTTCCTAGCCAAGAGCATGGGATGAATTTCCAGTGGTTAGTGTCCTCTTTAATTTCTCTTAGGAGTGTCTTGTAGTTTTCAGGGTATAGGTCTTTCACTTCCTTGGTTAGGTTTATTCCTAGGTATTTTATTCTTTTTGATGCAATTGTGAATGGAATTGTTTTCCTGATTTCTTTTTCTGTTAGGTCATCGTTAGTGTATAGGAAAGCAACAGATTTCTGTGTGTTAATTTTGTATCCTGCAACTTTGCTGAATTCAGGTATTAGTTCTAGTAGTTTTGGAGTGGAGTCTTTAGGGTTTTTTATGTACAATATCATGTCATCTGCAAATAGTGACAATTTGACTTCTTTACCAATCTGGATGCCTTGTATTTCTTTGTTTTGTCTGATTGCTGTGGCTAGGACCTCCAGTACTATGTTGAATAACAGTGGGGAGAGTGGGCATCCTCATGTTGTTCCCCATCTTAGGTGAAAAGCTTTCAGCTTTTCGCTGTTAAGTATAATGTTGGCTGTGGGTTTGTCATTTATGGCCTTTATTATGTTGAGGTTCTTGCCCTCTATACCCATTTTGTTGAGAGTTTTAATCATGAATGGATGCTGAATTTTGTCGAATGCTCTTTCAGCATCTTTGGGGATGATCATGTGGTTTTTGTTCTTCTTTTGATGGGTGATGTTGATGGAGTTTCGAATGTTGTACCATTCTTGCATCCCTGAGATGAATCCCACTTGATCATCGTGCATTATGCTCTTGATGTATTGTTTAATTCGGTTTGCTAATATTTTGTTGAGTATTTTTGCATCTATGTTCATCAGTGATATTTGTCTTTAACTTTCTCTTTTGGTGAGGTCTTTGCCTGGTTTTGGTATTCGAGTGATGCTGGCTTCATAGAATGAGTTTGGAAGTATTCCCTCCTCTTCTATTTTTTGGAGAACTTCAAGGAGAATGGGTATTATTTCTTCTTTATATGTCTGGTGGAATTCAGTGGTGAATCCATCTGGCCCGGGTGTATTGTTCTTTGGTAGTTTTCTGATTACCGATTCAATTTCATTGCTGGTAATTGTAGGTTTTCTGTTTCTTGCTTGGTCAGTCTTGGGAGGTTGTATTTTTCTAAGAAGCTGTCCATTTCTTCTAAGTTTTCCAGCTTGTTAGCCTATAGATTTTCATAGTATTCTCTAATAATTCTTTGTATTTCTGTGGGGTCCATCATTTCATTTGTTTTTAAAGTGAGGAGTCCTGTTGCACATAAGTTCCATTGTTTTGCTCTTAATCTTCAGCCTGATGTCTTTCAAATGGTACTGCTAGCACCGTGGTGTAAGTGAGCTACGGGATTCATTGGGGGAGACACAGGCATGGAGGGAGGTTGCACACAATCCCCTGAGCTCTGTCCCTGCAGGGGCGCTATGTTTTGGGTACAGTTAATGCAAATGTACACTAACAAGCTCCCAGGTGGCCCCAGCGCCACACTGAATAACAAGGTGACTGTGCCTGGGTGGATGAATGGCGCTTTAAGAAAGGAGAGGCTCCAGGACTTAGGAGCTGACATCACATCAGCCTGTTGTTTTGTTGAACTGACTGAGATCTGCCTGGGCATCTTGCTGAGGTGCTAAAAAGAGAGAAGGTGAGCCTCATAGAGCCATCTGATTTCTCTTCCCTTAGTCGGTAACTTCATTCACAGTGGATAATTACGTTAATACACTCCTCAGTAAAGCAAATAAGGACCTTATTTTTAGATATTACAGCTATTTTTGTGTTAGTATATTGTTAGAAACTGCCTACCTAGAGGGCACACGAATTTCCTGCACTTTTGGATGTTAGTACCAAACTACATCTTACAGGAAAAGATACATTTGCAAATGAAAGTTTGAGTATGATTGTGTTTCCCACCAGGGTTACAGAACATGCCACATGAGAGACAGTGTCATCTGCCATGGCAAAACGGGAGACATTCGTGCAAGCTGTGTCTAAGGAGCTGATTGGAGAATTTTTGCAGTTTGTTCAACTTGATGTAAGTTTTAAGTTTAGCTCTATTGTGGTTTTGACTGTTAACATAAAATATTTTTCCGAAATCATTATGTCCACAAATGAAATATAATCAACTCAGTGAATCCTAAGGGACCAAGGTTGATTAAAAAAAAACAGAACTACTCAAAACAGACCTGTTCATAGGCAGCTCACAAACTGTTTTTCCTGCTTTCTCTTAAGAGCAATGATGCTGGGACTCTAAGAGACACAATGCAGCGAGCTTAACAGGTATTTGTAGGTCTGTTGCTGCATGCATTGCACAGTGAGGAAATAGTGAGGAACACAGGTAATTTGTGTCCTCAGGCTATCTGCAGAGTTGTGGATTCAGGTGTACAAATACAGTAGAGTAAGGGCTAAGCTGGGCAAGAATATGGGCTGCCTAGACCTAGCTGTGGTATGTTCCCATTTGGTGGGGATGCTCCAGAGGCTGAGACCTGAAAAGTGAACAGAAGTTAGCTGGTCAGAGAGGGGCATGCAGAAGGGCTGGTCTAGCCAAAGGGGTGACTTTAAATACTGCAGAAGGCATGTGTGTTTGATCTTGATGTTCAGTAGGGTCACCATGTAGAAATGTATGGTGTAGTAGGGGCAGGGACTGAAGCCTGCATTCCATCAGGCTTTCTGTACCATTTTAAGAAGCTGGGACTTTATCCTGAGAGGATTGGGGCTTTAGTCAGAGAGTGGCCTGTGTATAAGAACACAAGAGGGAGAGAAAACCAGCTGGGCAAAGGGCAAAGAAGAGCAGCTGCCTTTGGAAATCTCTTTTGGCTTTGTGTGAGCAGTTTGAAGCAGTCCCCACAGGGACTCAAAGTGATGAAGAGGCCTCACCCTCCATGATGGTGGCCGAGTTAGGAGGTGGGAGCGGGGAGATGTGGGTACCGCAGTGAACTGGCAGGCATGAATGGCACTATTGATTGATTGGATATGGGCCAGGGAGGATCCCAGGTTTCTGAACCATAGCACCATTCAGCAGATGAGTGAGAGAAGAGGGGCAGGTTTGAGGCAGAAGCCGGGCTCGTTGTGGGACATGCTGAGTGGCTGTTGGGTGACATGCACAAGATGTCCAGTAGCCCAGGAAAGACTTCTGGGCCGGAGACAGAAATTCAGGTGTCATCAGTTCCATTTGGAAGCTTAAGTCACAGCAGTGCATAGAATCATCTTTGTAGTATAATAAAAGAAAAGGGGCCTAGGACAGAGCTCTGAGGCACCCCAACATTTAAGGCACTGAGTCTAAAATACTTATGACCTTAGGGTGGAAGATGCATACCTTACTTGTTCTGATCATGCAGCGACAGGCACCTAATAACTTTGTTGCTTGCAATATTTATGAAGTTTTTTTTCTTTGAGAGAAATGAGCTTATATGATTGGTATCCCGTAAACTTACAAATAAACACAAACTCATAGGCAGCACATTACAGAAGCGTCTGTGGGAGCAAACGACTGAGGTGTCCTGGGAACTGTGCTGTCGCAGTGCTGGGGGAGGTGATTTGCACTGGATGTACGGTACCTGCCAGGTTTAAAGTCTAAAAAGATTGTTGTTGCAAAGTACATACCATGGTGTTAAATTACAAACTATATTGATGATGATGAAGCTAAGTTAATATTAACTTAAAATCAAAAGGCAAAAATAGCAACATTTGGGTAGCACAGAACATGCAGGTTACTCTGGTGCTGTGGTGGCAGAGCATCCTCCGAGGTGCATCCATTCCAGCTACCCCATCACGTGCTGGAGAGTCCTGAACTGTTGATTGGCAGCTGACGTCTCGGTAGAATGACGAGATAATCCTTGTACTAAAGAGGCGTTGGTTTTATTTTTTTATTTTTTTAAATATAATTTATTTTATTATCATTAATCTACAATTACATGTGCAATATTATGGTTATTAAACTACCCCTTCATCAGGTCCCCCCCACCAACTCCATTACAGTCACTGTCCATCAGCGTAGTGAGATGCTATAGAATCACTACTTGTCTTCTCTGAGTTGTACTGCCCTCCCCGTGCCCCCCCAACATTACATCTGCTAATCGTATTGCCCCTTTTTCAGAGGCATTGGTTTTAGTTAAGTTTTATTAACACTTAATAACTCAGTACCTCAGTCACCATGTAGCTCTTAGTTAAACATAAAAGTGAAAGTATATAGGATTATGCATCACTTGGTTTCGAGTGAGTGATATGAAACACCATTTTGTAGGTAGAATTGTTGAATAATGGCTGTTTCATATGGCCAGTCTGGTTAGAACTAAAGAAAAGACTAAAGTCAACTGGAAGCCTATTAGGTGGACCTTCCCGCATACAGTCAGTCATGTTATGTGACATGTGCATTCCTAAAAATCACTGAGCTCTGCAAAGTGGGCAGTAAAAACCAGAGGGATTTGGGGAAGAATGGGCTTAGGGGCATAACACTCAAAAACTTCACCAATGACACATTAAAAAAAGATAGGGACCTAATAAAAAAGTAGCCGTTTTATCCATGTTAAATCACGATGAAGAGGAAGTACACAAACACTATAGTAAACATGGCACTTCACTTTGGAGAAGATCCAAAGTTTCCAGGTAGAAGTGGGTGCCTGTGCTCCCAGGCCCGGCGTGCTGGTCCTGACTGGGAGAGGGGAGAAAGCTAGTGAGAGAACAGGCTGGGGGATGGAAACACTGAAGAGAGGGCGGAACAGGGCCGCCCTCACAGGGTTGCAGCTGTGGGTCATTGTGGGGGAGGCAGAGGGGACCCTGGTGTGGGTGGTGCAGCCTGCAACACAGGTGGGGTCCCAGGAGCTGGCAAGTGTCAGCAGGGGCAGCTTTCTGCATTTGCTGGGTGATGAAATTCACATGAGCAAAAAGCCTTGCGCTCAAATTGTTCCCTAATGGATCGATTGCATTGGAACAAATCTGCCTTTGAAAACAAATTAGGGAGCAAAATCGACTGCCCCCTGAGAATGGGAGGCTGAGGCTGAGCATGGTAGTCTGAGAACTGAGGATCCACTTCTGGAGGACTCAGGATTGAGAACTCCACCTCTAATACGTCTTGAGTGCTGTCTGTATGCCAGGCTCTGGTTTGAGGTTGGAATACAGCGCACTCAAAGCAGAATTCTGCCCGGGTGGAGTTAGGTTCTAGTGGTAGAGGGACTATGCATATGATAGTCAAGCAGGTAGAGGGTGGAGTGGTGGCATGGTTTTAATCAGAGGTCTGAATGGGCCATGTGGAGACTGGCTCAGAATTCTGTACAAACGGGATGTGGAAGGTATGGGCCCTGCGGCAGGCGTACCTCAGACAGCTCAGGTGCAGACTTGTTGAGAGGAGGGGTGGTAGGATTTGGGATGGAGGCAGCCTCGGAGGGTTCTGGGGGGCTGTCTGCGCTCTCCTTTCCTACTGAAATAATTGCAGAGTTAAAGGGAAGTTGCAGGAAGGATACGGAGGAATCCTGACCACCCCACACTCAGTTTTGCCGGTTACTACTTGCCACATTTTCTTTATCATTCTTTGTGTTTACATACTATTTTTAATCTTTTGTGAGTCAGTTGCAGGCACTGTGTCTCATTATCCCTAAATGCTTCAGTGTGTCTCTTCCTATGATCAAAGATATTTTTACATCACCACAGTAAAACCCTCAGAGTCAGGACATCTGGCATTGGCGTGGAGGGGCTGTACCTGCAGCAATATTTGTGCTCTTCCTGATCCAGGACCCTGTCTGGTGTCACATGTTGCGTTCAGTTGTCCTCTTCCCCAAATCCCTCTGGTTTTTACTGCCCACTTTGCAGAGCTCAGTGATTTTTAGGAATGCACATGTCACATAACATGACTGACTGATTTGTTACTTTTCTTTAATCTAGAGTTTCTCAACAACCTTTATTTTCCATGGCATTGACAGTTTTGAAGAGTGCAGACAGCTATTTTGTGGATTTACAAAATATTTTATCTTATAAATCCTTCAATTGCATTTATTTGATGATATGATTAAATCATTTATCTGTTCTGGTAGGAGCTCTGTAATGTGGTCATGTCCTCTTCAGTGGAGGCTCCAGTATCAGTTTTAGTCAGTTGCTGGGGATGGGTATCTACCAGATTCTCCACTGGGAGCCGCTGTTCCCACACACATAATCAATAAGTGACCTGTGGGGAGATAAGTGGAGGCCAGGTAAACACCTGCTCCTAATCAAACTGTTCCCCACTGGGTTTAGTTTCCACTGGTGATTCTGCCTGAGTCAGTTGTCTGTAATGACAATAAAATTGTGATTTTCCAGCCCCATATTGCTCTGCATGTATTCATGGGTGTTCTATAGCCAATATATGCCATGCTATTAGTTAATTATTTATTATTATGAATTTATTATCAGTGTGGCCTCATTGGTGTTTATTTTATTCAATGAGTTATAATCCATTAGAGTCACTGTTTTCATGCCCAGATTGTTCCAGATTGGCTACACAGAGTCGCTTTCAGCTGTATTCTCCACTCTTTTCATAATGGCCTTCATTTGCTGTGTCAGACGTAGGTGAGAAGAAGTGTTCATTCAGCTCAGGGGTCTTAGAGGCAATGGAGAGGTTCCGAAACAGTCTTGCTGGCTGATGGGAATGGTGTCTGGAGACAGTAGGAAGTGGGTGTTGAGGGCCCCAGTGGGCTGCGACCAGGAACTTGAGGTGCATTCGGCTGGCATGGCTGTGTTACTGTTGCTGCTGATATTATTTTAGCCCTCCCGTACTTCAGTCTCCTAATCACAGGCCTGGAGATGGTGGACATCTGGCTGGAATGATTTTAGGGAGGATTTTTGCTAATATGGGTAGAAATTTTAAACTCCAGGGATTAGGAACTAGGGTTGATTGGGTGGAAGAGTCTCACCTTTTGTCTGGCAGGCACTGTGCCTTTCTAGGAATTGATTTCCACAATCACACACCCAATCTTGAGCTTGTAACTACTTCAGCACTTAAACTTCTCTTCAATACCTTTATGAAAATGAGAGGATGAACTTTTTGTATTTGAAATGTAACATTTGCTATTTATTTTACAGAAAGATGCTTCTGATCCCTTCAACCTAAATGAGTTACTAGATGAATTATCAAGGAAACAGAAAGAAGAGCTATGGCAGAGGCTCAGGAATTTACTAACAGATGTGTTGTTAGACAGCCCTGTGGAAGGGTGGCAGATGGTGGAGGCCCAGGGTGAAGACAATATGGAAACGGAACATGACTCACAAATGGTAGTGTTGGTCATTCAGAAATATTTTTTTTCCTTTTGTTAAAAAATAATTGTTTATTGTGTATAATTGAATTTTAAGTTAAGAAAAAGTGTGAAGTTAGAAGTCAAGAATATCAGAAGTCTGTTTACTCTAGTTTTATCTTTTCCAACCTCCCATTATTAATCTGATATTCAGTGTTGCTATTTGTTTGGGGCAACTTGCTCATATTCAACTTTAATTCACTTTTTAGAATAAGCTGGTAAATTTTATAAATTTAGTAACTTTTACATTTCTTTTAAAAACTGAATTGTAAGTTGGTTTAATTTACTCATACTTTGACTTTCTTCATTTATAGAAAAAAAGCATGGAAATAATTTATGCAATCACATCTGTGATTCTTGCTTCTGTGTCTGTAATAGATGCAAGTGAGAACTATGAAGCCTTGCTGGGATGCGCTGTTCTATTAAATGGTGAGTTGACTTTATTGTGAGGCGGAGTATTGAGAAGTAGGGCTGAGTGACACTTGAGAGGAAGCCAGCAGGGAAGTAGAAGCAAAGCTGTGTCAGGGCATGTCTTTGAGACCAGGCTTTCATGTCAGCTAGAAAAGGAGCAGCAGCATTCTTTTAAGGGCTGATTAAATAATCAGTTTAATTTAAGCCAATGTAAATGCTTCAGGTGATGAAATGCACATTACTGAGCAGTTAACTGCTGTTGTTTGCACACTTTTCAGGAAAGTCTTATTTGATTTAAGGACCAGTGGTGAGAGCTTATTAAGGGAAAAGAGTCTGATTATGAGTTTCTCAGCTGGTGATTACTGCCAGATAGCTCACTTCAACCAAGCATTTGTGATATTGAATCTTTTTCTTCAAATATGTTAGGAACATGACCTGAGGAATAATTGTTGACTTGGGGAGTTTTACTGCACTAAGATTTACATCATGGTACTTTTCAAGTTTTAACCAAAGTGTAAAACTGTAGTTATTAATTTAGGAGGAACAATAGTCTGAATTAATGAGAATATCTGACTCTAGAATATTTACATAAAAGTATTTTATAGATATAAAAGATGTAAAAGTAATTTTATGTGATAATTTTTAAGGAAAATCTCCTAAGTGCCCTCATCCCACAAAGCGTAGTAAGTTCCAGGTAACAAATTCTCCCATCTGGCCTTTTATTCTCAGTGCCACTTGGATGAATGTTTTATTCAGAATTCTTACATTGAAATTCAATGTTTTATTTAGAAGTTGTATCCAAATTTGAAAAAGGTTGTCATGCTTTGAGAGTGTTTCTACCAATTTGTTTACTTTCAGTCTCTGAATAACTTTCATAAAATGATTAGTGCTAATATTGTAGTTGTTCCCATCTCCCATTAATTTAGGAATTTTATATTAGTATGATGGCACTCAGATATCTATGGATTATGATTATGAGCACATTATTAGTATTTTAATTTAATTATTGAGCTTTTCTGTTAATAAAATCACTGCAGTTTTTGTATAATATGAGCCAGAATTTGAGGCTGATTAACCTTAGAAATAAAACCCAGTTATTTGACCAGCAAAAGTGGGTGATTCGGGAACAGCAGAGAGTTACAGTTGGGGACATGCAAGTAGGCAAAGCCACAGGTGGTCCAGGCAACAAAGGGGGCGGGGCTGGGAGGGACTGTTGGGAAGAAAGTCCCCTGGAGAAAAGCAGGACTCCCAGGTGATGGAGCCCCACTGGATGAGCAGCAGGGGTGGATTCCTGGTAGGAAGTGCCATGCGCATCTTCCCTGGTGGGGCCTGTCCTTGAGGACCCTGCCTGGTGAGGATTCTCCATTGGGGTCTGAAGCTGACACTTCTGGGAATGGTGTGGTGGGTTGGGATGGGTAGGTACGTCTCTGCTACAGTGGGTCCCCTTTATTGATTTTCACAAGGCCAACACATGGAGGGGCAGTTGTGGATTAGAGATTGCTAGGCCTGACCTGACTTGGTGGTAGGTGTGACCAGGGGGGTCACTGTGCTTGCGTTAGGGTGGTCTCAGTATCTGCCTTTTAAATTAGGGCTTTTGGCAATGTTACCTCCCTCTCATTCTTCCAGTTCTAAAATTCTCTATTCTGTTGGATCTGCTTTTATAATAGTAGTAAAAAGTTTTTAATTCACGTCATTTGCATTCTATAAATAATGTGTATAAATCTTTGGCAAGTTAAACATGAATTAATATTTGCTTAACAAATCTTTATAAGTTGTAGTACTCTACACCATTGAATCTGAGCTAATACTGATTTACTTTACTCTGACGATTACTGTGCTGTTTTAGGTATTTTATATGCATTACCTGAATCTGCACGAAAGCTGCAGGGCTCCATTCAGGATCTGTGTGTCATGTGGTGGGAGAAAGGCCTGCCTTCCAGGGAAGATATGGGGAAGACAGCTTTCATCATGGTGCTGCGGAAGAGTCTCGCGACTAAAACGGTAGGTTGACTTCTTGAAAAACACACGTGTCTCTAAATTAGGGATCAGGTTTGCCTGTGAGCCGTGTGACTGCAGTGGCTTCCCAGTCAGCGGTTCTTAGACCAAGATGCTGAGAGGAAGGCGGTCAGGGGGATAGGGGCTCCCTGCTGCCGTGTGTAGGCTTTCTCCGTGCTCCTGGTGGTGGCCCTCGTCCTCCCTTGTCATTTCATGGTCCCAAGGCGGTTCCTCCACCTCCATCGCCACCTTCTGTGAGTTCCAGGCAGGAGGGAAAGACCAGTAGTAGCAAGGACCAGACCTTAGAAATTCTCAGCTTGTAGCCAGTAGCCAGAACCATGTCCCATGGCCACATCTGTCTGCTGTAGATGGAGTTTTTAAAGAGACACATCACCACTCCTAACAAAAGTGTGGTTTTTTTTTTTAGTAGAGAAGAAGGGATGAGATACTGAGATGGGCAACAGGAGGTGTGGTCCCCTGAGAGGCAGACCCCATGGGACTGGATGAGGCTGCACGTGCGTGGCCAGGGACAGAGGGGCAGGAGCGGTCAGGTCCCACCTGCTTCAGACCCACATGTAGGGCCACCCCCACCACACCTGTTGTGGACAGGACTGTGGCCAGTGTGGGTCCTGTCGGACTGCTGACTAGGGAAGTTTGGATCGGGCCAACAGGCAGCATTTGAGAGTTGAATGTAATCTTTGGTACACAGTTCAGGAAATCAGAAAAAGAACAGTTATTTTCTCTAACAAAGACAACAGATACGTTCATCTTAGAAAACTGGGCAAATGAAGAAAAGCAAAAATGAGGAAGATAAAAGTCATGTATAATTGCACCATCCAAAGTGACCTTTGTTATTTTAGGGATGTTGAAGAATTTCTCTTTGACTCCCACTCCCACCCCCCAGCTTTAATTCCTTAAGACTCCCTAAGATTCCTGGATATGAAATCTGTAGGTCAGTGGATTTGAACTTGGCCCTCCTGATACATGTTGTCTGCAGCTTTCTAGAAGTTCTACTCACGCATGCTCCCACTGTCTGTGAGAGTCGGCTCTCTGTGGCCTCCAAAGTGCAGTCAGTTTTATGACAGAAAAGACCCTTTAGGGCTGTGCCCTCAGCCAACTGTCTGACATGCCCTACAAGTGACAGAAAAACTCATTTGTGTCAGAATATATCCTTAAGCCATTGTTGGTTTGTCTTCCTAAAATCCATTTCCCCTGCCATTTTGCTCAGCTGTTAAGACTACTTAAGTCTATCTAATGTTCTAGACCTGTGCTCTCCAGTACACTAGCCACTAGTCAGATGGGCCATTTACATATAAATTTAAACCTGAGGTAATTAAAAATCCGGCTCCCCTGTCCTACCAGGCCCATTGCGTTTGCACTGACGTGTGTGTGCACTGAGAGGTCTGCGTTGTCACAGGGCTGCAGAACAGTGCTGGGCTTCAGCATTTCTGCTCACATTTGCCTGTGTTCTAGAAAAATGTTCTCCACAGCTACAAGTGATATTTGCAAATTTTAAAGTCTTTTTTTGTTATTGTGTCTTCCTCTTTGACGAATAATCTTCATGTGTAATTGTTTATGATAAAAAATATTCTGGTCATTTTGAATTGTGACTTTATGTTTGTTAATTCTAATGTCTTTTTTCCTGATGGCTTCCTAGGGTGCAGACATATGCCGGCTTTGGCGTATTCATCAAGCTCTCTATTGTTTCAATTATGATTTGGAGGAAAGTACGGAAATTAAAGACATGCTGCTTGAGTGCTTCATAAATGTAAACTATATCAAGAAGGAAGAAGTGAGTAGGTGTTTCTTTTTTGAAGTGTTTTTGCAAACTGCTTTCTAATGGATGTTTTTCATAAGTTCATGTGTGGTTGTTCTTTGTATTGTGCTCAGGGTTTTAATGAAATAGGTCTCAGCTCTCAGAGCTGTTATATTTGTCGCACATCATTTTTACTGCATGGCTGTATTAAACATTTTACAAGTCATTGCTTATTTCACATTAAACCACATGATTGTGGGTGGCTGTGTGAATCCTGGGGAGCCATGATTGCATTTTAAATTAAGAATGATTAAAAATAAGGTTGAGAAAGCACTTCCCCAGGGATCAGATCTAACCTTCTGCCCTAATTCCAGGTTAAGTGGCATGAACTCAAAACTGTCATCACACAGTACTTTTCATTTCTTTCTCCTACCCATCCAGTAACTCCCACTGCTAACTGTCCATTCTGCTGGTCCCTCTCCCATGTGGCTACTGAGCACATGGAATTTTGCCTTAAGAGGAAAATCCAGACTTAAAGCTTAGTAAGAAAAAAGAGTGTAAGATAGCTCGATTCTCCTGTATTTATTACATGCCTAAGTGATAATGTTTTGGATAGTTACCTGCATGTACATTTTACTGTCATGCTGCTTCCGACCTTCCTCCGTGTGGCTGCCAGGGAGTCATGACCACAGAGTGGCTGTGTTGCTGTTGGACAGTGCAGAGCTGTTGTCTTTGGGGTCTTCTGTAGTCGTTTATGGAACACTGACCATATTCCCATGCTAGGGATGTAGAGAAGAAGTTTCTCATAATTATAGAATGCAGAATATGGCCTTTGTTTTTTATTCTGGTAGCCTAGCAGGCATATATCTGAGACGTATATCTGGACTACGTGGGGAAGAATTCCTAGGGGAGGAGGATGAACATCTGAGGCCTGTAAATATCTGCACGAGGTTTTGGTAGTCAGTGGGAGACACAGGGTGTGAACGCCTGCTGCCCAGGGTGCTGTCTCCAGCCAGCTAGGTTCCAGGGCCATAGGTGATTGCTGACCATCCTGACCAAGACCTTCAGCACCTCGGGGTCAGATCTCTGTTGGTCCAACCAATGGTGGTAGCCTTGGTCAGAGTCTTTGGAAGCTCGGTCTTCCTTCTGTAAAATAGGAACCAACAATTGTGCCCTTGGGATTCCTGAGGAGCACGTGAGCTGATGAGTGTAGAACCTTTAGCCCAGCACCTGACAGGTGGTGAGCATGGGGTTGCGGTAGGTGTGTGCCTGACTACTGATTGCTGTCCTCGTTAGCAAAGACGCCGATGTGGGGCCAGTGCCCTTTGGATCTCTAGGATTGTTAAGAAATTTCGGGAGAGTAATGAAGCTAAGCTAAGAACAGTTTCAGATAAATGAGCTTTATATTCACTTATGCACAGTGGTTGATGAATTGTCCTTGTTTAACACATGTATAGGTACAAGTATAGACACAAATATACCTGTGTATGTTAAAGCTTCCCTTTTTTTTTTAACTTGAGCTCTTTTGAATTTAGGATACCTAAACTTAACTTCCTAATCAATCATTAATTTTGTCAGTCAGTTTCCAGTCATTCTGGGTAAACAGCAAATATCTTGTGCTCTACTCTCAAGTTACTTCTGCTTGTATGAAGTGTGTTGCATGTCTTTTGGGTTCCAGAGGCAGTTGTGGTATGCTAGTTAACAGTGAAGTCTTGGTAGATATATTTTATGCACTCCCAAGACTGTATATATTGTATTCTTGCTTTTTAGATTCATATGTGTAATCTAATAACATGCATGTAAATTAACATTACATGATATGTATATGACATTTATAACTTGTGGACTATATGTATTTGAAAATTCTAGCCTGGCAAATATTTACCCTCTTAACCTTATCGGTCCTGTTTTGTCTTTTATAAAAGATGAAATGAACTGATGTTCAATTCCATTTTGTCCCTTAATGCTAGATTTCAAGCACTCTTTGATTTTAGGTTATGTAGACATACACGAAAGAGCCAGAAGGAAATGTTTATGGACCATTTAAGGTACTACTGGGCAGTGTGGTACATTTGTGCTCCTGTGTCCAGCAGGGAGGGAGCCTAGTGGCATCTGTTGCTAGACCCTCTGCCGGGCATCCCGCCCTGGCCCTGCTGCCCAGGTCTGTCGTCCCAGGGTGTCTACCGCATCTCCCACAGGGGCTGCCTCCCACCCGAGCACCTTCCCCCAGCACAACTCCAGTGTGCAGATTCTCGGTTATGTGGGCTTCCTTTAAGCATAATGAACAGTAGTATTACTGAATATACAAAGAATTGTTTGTGTTTGGTTATTGGGAACGTTTTCTTGTTTGCAGTGTAACACTATACCCTATTTTATTGCTTACAGGGAAGAAGATTTCTTAGTTCCCTCTTCAACTGGAATATGAACTTTATTAAAATGATCCACGGGACCATTAAGAACCAGTTACAGGGGTTACAGAAGTAAGTATAAAAGACAGTATTTTGTGCTGTCTTAATTTGGGTTTGAAAGATTTTATTTCACTTTTAAGTTATATTAATGTATTAAAAGTTTTATTAAATTTTAAATTTGTTAAAATTCTCTCTTAAATTATATAATTTATTATGTACTATTGTTTTGCTGGATAGTTTTTCCCTACATTGAAAACCATTCTTGTTCAGTAATGATACTGAAATTAAGGTTTTAACTTGTGGTAGTTCTTTAAATAGTCAAATTACTTAACAGTTAAATATCAGCCTCGTCGCAATAAAGCCTGTCACAAGCCCTTCTGGTACTGTTTGAACGTGGGTCTGCTCTCTGATTTACTGTGGACAGACGTGGTCAGTGGGAGGAATGCTGCAGGTGAGAGGCTAGGTGCAGCCTCCAGCCGGGGCTCCACCTGGCAGCCGTTTGCCAGGAACAGCACCGAGTGCTTACTCTGCGCTTTAAGTCCAAGCCTCAAGCTCTGGAGGTAGGCTTGCTTACTAAATCTCCTCCAGTCAGGCAGCCATGTAAGCAGTGAACTGGGACTTGATTCTGTATCTCTAATCACAAAGTTCCTGCCGTTGACTATCACTGCTTACTCAACTTTCCTCATTTGCAGAATATTTGGGTTGAATCAATAGAATTTTCTAAACTATGGTTCTAAAATTAACTCTGGTATTTTCAGGTTCCCTTTACCTAAAGGACTTAGTAGTCTGGAAAGTCCAAAATTGACTCCAAGTCAAAAAACATTTATATATAAATGCTTTTTACCTAAGAATTTGGTTCTGGGTTTATGTTCTCAGAGTTTCACAGAAGACTGTAAAGTTCTGGGGTAGCTCTGGTTGAGAACAAAGAGAAAGTTTGATATTGTATTCCATTTCTCAGACTTTTTCCATTGTCTACTTTCTGCCACATGTGGATAACATGTCTGTAGATAGTTGTCAAAGCACTAGGCTAAAACCAAGTTTCTCCTTCTCTAGACTAGGAGTGCATCTGAAATGATACACATTAAAAGTACAGTTCAAATGAACCTGCATTAAATTACTTGATTTTTTTCAATAGATCTTTGATGGTACACATTGCAGAAATTTATTTCAGAGCTTGGAAAAAGTCTTCAGGGATAATACTGGAGGTATTTTCTTTTCATTTTATTAGATGTTAACATTCATTTTCATTGTATTTTAGTTTCTGAGTAAGTAGTCATGGAAGGGCCACTTAAGCCCTCTGTGGTGCTGTCAAGGTGCGGCCCCAGGATGGGACTGATAGAGACACAGGTCTCCCTCTTCATCCCTTGGGAGTGCAGCCACGAGTCCTGCCCTGCACTGAGATGTACCACTGGTGTGAAGTCAGGATTCACCCCTCATTTTGGCAGCTGTAGACCTGCTCTGTCAGGCAGGCATGGCAACTGACCTTTGAAACATGACCGATCTGTATTGAGATATGCTGTAAATGTATGAAACACTGTATTTTGAAGACTTTGTGTGGAGAAAGAAGAATGTAAAATATTTCATGAATGGTTTTAAAAAATACTGCCTGCATGTTTGAAATGATAGTTTTCTGGATATATTGGGCTAAACAAAATATTATGATAATTTTATCTGTTTTTTTTTTTCCTGTTTTTTGTGGCCACTGAAAAATTTTAAATGGCATTCATGGCTTGAGTTGTTTCAATTGGACAGTGCTTTGTGGGAACCTCAAGCCACCTCTTAGTTACATTATTTTTGTGAATTTAAAGACATTTGTTTTGAATATGGCTAATGGTGTAATGACTGCATACTATCTGTATTACAAAGATATGGCTACATAACTAACAATCACAAACATTCAAAGACCCTTTTGGAGAAAATCAAAAAGTTTGATATCCCTGTGTTTTTCTCATGCTAAGTTCTCAAATGCGTTTTCTTTCCCTCTGAGAGTGAAATACTTAACTCTAGTCAAAAAGGGGTCTTTCCTCTGGGTAGCAGGCCCTGAACTGGTGGGTGGGGGTAGGATAACTGATGTTTGGAGTTTATTTCTGACCACTCTGCTCTCCTTCCAGCTTGAGCTTGGTTTATATGCCAGGGTTTGTCACTGACTTCTACTTCTAGAAAACGAAAACTTGTCACTTAGGTTACCCTGATGACAACTTCTAGGATAG
Organism: Smutsia gigantea; assembly: GCA_032199065.1. NCBI lineage: Eukaryota > Metazoa > Chordata > Mammalia > Pholidota > Manidae > Smutsia > Smutsia gigantea. Next base: position 60,835 of record JAVSCE010010872.1, on the reverse strand, counting down.
TTTTTTCTAATGTGTAATTTTTTTGGTGAAAAGGCAAAACCAGTTCATTGTTATGCATTTTTTGCATTGTTTTATGATTGCATGAAACTTGTTCACAGGAAGCGTGTCCCTGTTCTACAATAGTGGTTTAGAAAATAGGAGTTTGTAATTTGAAACATGGTTGTTTGACTAGATCTCTACCAAATTTGTACCAGCACTCTGTACTCAGACTTCCTCCCTCCAAGTTTTTAAAGCAAGTTCCAGACATGACATCTCATTTCATTGTGCTTTAGTGTGGTCATATGCATCTCTATAATATATGGTTATAAAATGCCATATTCATACTTAACAAAATTAACAATAATTCCTGGGTATTTAAAAAAATAATTGGCCCATATTTTAAATTTCTCTGCTTTGTTTCAAAAGTGCCTTTTTGCAGGTTTTTGGAATCAGGATGCAACAAGTCTTGTATGGTATCTGCTTGCTGCAGCACTTAAATCTTGCAAAGTACCCTCCCTCCCTCCTTTTCTGCTGTTAAAATCTATGCCGTCACTGTGTTGAAGAAACTGGGTCGATGTCTTATAGAATGGCCATTTGCTGGTAGTTATTTCTGCAGGCTCAACCTGTGTGACACAATTACTTGATAGGTAGTTCTGTGTGTCTCCTATTTCATGGCAAGTATGAGGTGTGTGCTCCGCACATGGAATGATGCTGAGATTATTAGTGGCTTCAGGTGAAGGAAATATTTTCAGAGATAAGGGAGAAGGGGTTAATAGCAGCAGGCTTTCCTTATATCTTTCCCTGAAGCCATGAAATCTAGATGCAGGGGCACAGGGTACAGAGTAACAGACCATTGGGGATTTGGGCGGCTTCTGGGGTTGGCCTTGCTTAGTCACCCAGCTCGGGAGGATGGTCAGATGCCTGGGTTAATGGAGGAGCTTCCCTTACCACTAACGGCCTGCCCCACTCCTTGGCGGGCTGAAAGGTCTTATTTCAGTCATTTTGAGGTCCTGGCCCCCATCTTAGGGGCCGTCAGTGTCAGTTTAAGGGAGGCTCTTGAGACAGACCCACTCTTCTGGGCTACTGGGGTCAGAATGACTCAGTGGAGGGGTGCTCCCAGGCCTTACACAGTCTCAAAACAGCCCCGAGTGGCAGGGGGAGGTCTGTCCTTCCATTTAGCACAAATTTGGTATTTCATCAATTAGAAGAAACAAGGTATTAAAGCTGAAGGAGTTGTAAGAGTTGTGAATTTAAACTGGAAAGCTCAGGAAAGGATCACATCTCCCTCATGAAGTGGAAGATGGATAGATCAGACCCCTTTTGTGCTCACGCTGCCTGCCCTGCCATCCATGGGAGGGCATCCACTTATTATTCCAGACAATTGAAAATGCTTGCATCCAGGACTTCATGTACCACGGGATTCACCTTCCGAGGAGGTCTCCAGTGCATGCCAGAGTGCGAGAGGTGAGCAAGACACTCAGAGCACTGGTCGTGCATCTTTAATAATGCATCGTCTGTGTTTTTAGACAATTGTTTTTGATCAGTGTAAAAGTCAAGCTTTTCCAGGCTCCCATTAAAGGATTTCTCAATCTTGATATTTGGTGTCTGCTGCCATAATAGGAAAGAAAGTCAGAACCTTAGTCAGACAATCTTTAATTCTTTGACATAAAAATGTCCAGAATCATTACTTTCTTACTGCTACTACCACTTGTTAAAAAGACATTTGAGATTATTTTTATTATTTAGTACATTAAATTTCCATTTTGGTGTACTGGAAACCAAGTGAAATAAATGTTCTGATAGTTTCTCTTCATAAGATTTTGTTTTTGAAAGAATCTCAGTATTGGGTATGAATTTTATCCTCATATTGGAAATGGTCTGACTAAATAAGGCTTCCGTATCAGTGCCATTATCACAGTGCCAGGTAGCTGCTGGTCACGGCCCTGGCCGGACTTGGAGACACGGGTCTGTGTGTCACTCAGCACCATGGTCTCTGCCTTGTTTGCATGCTGTTAGTATTGGCGGCTGTGTGTCAAGAAGCTAAGTGAACAAGGACTGCCTTTTTCACTTTTGTTTAGTGAAATCTCTATTACTTGTAGAATGTTAATATACTAGTTAAGTTTGAGTGGATAAGAAAAAGTTCTTCACTCTGTTAATGACTGGGTCTGAGTTAAAGAGCCCAGAGACGCATGCATCCAGTTACCCCTGAGCCTCGGCCCCACACAGTCGCAGTGTAGCTTCATTTAGTTGTAGGTCAGTTTGGGTCATTTATTTCACATATGATTTGATGTTTTAGGTTCTATTGAGTCATAAGGAATGGCATCATGTTAAACTGTGCAAATCTGTGACATAGTTCCTTTAGTCTTGGAACCACGTAACTAAATATTTTTTTTCATACCCTGTTTTAGCTGTGGTAGCCTGAGTAATTAAGATACTGTAAGCATAGATACCGCTATTTGGTAAATATGGGAAAATGCACAGAAAGAATAAAAGGAAGTATATCAGATTTCACTTTTCAAATGGAAATGTGTACCTGGACTCCACGTAATTGTTACCATTGCTTATAACACATTATAGCTTCTTCCTCAAATCCTTTTTTTTTTTTGGATAAACATCTTATTTATACAATAAATCATTTTATTGATGAAAAAAGCTTCAGGAAATGCTTTAGAAGTCATTTGAAAGTAAAAATCCCCATATTGTTGATGCAAATCTTCTAAAATTAGATAGTAGTAATGGTTGGACAACTCCGAATATACTAAGACCCACTGAATTGTCCACTTTAAAAGAGTGAACTTCTGCGGAATGTGATTGTATCTCGATAAAGTTGTTTAAAAGTCTTTCTATGCAATGAGTATACCATTGATACCACAACTTGATAGTATTATACACAAAAAACAAACTATAGACTACTACCACTTACCACCAGCAATAAAAACTCCTAAATAAAGAATGAACAATCAGAAAAATAATCCCCAGACTGTAGTTCTTTTAGGGTTAAGTTGATTCAAGTTCACTTCTAAAGTATAAACTATTGTTTTATCTGTTTAATTTTTAATTTTTTCTATTTTTCACTAATAGAATTTTAGTTCCAAGAGTTGTGAATTAAGGAAGCAAAGCAAAATTGTTGGGGAAGGAGTCTGCAAGAGGCCATGGGAAGGTCCTGGCTTGAGCAGAAGGGAAGTGGGCAACGGCGGGGGTGGGTGTTAAGGTGGCCTGCTTCTGACCCTTCCTGAGTGCCGAGAAGGAGTTGGTGTATGAAGGATCTCAAGTGGTGACGCCTGTTTGGAGATGTGCCCTCATTGGTTCTTATAGCAAAAGAGAGCTGCAGGCAGCACACTTCAGAGCCAGGACAGGCTACAGAACCTGTCAAGCGACCCCTCCATGCTCTCCTTTGCCATTTTACCCTGAAAGTCAGAGGTTTATGAGGCTATGTGGCTGTTGGTAGAAGTGTGGAAGTGAGGTCCAAACATCCTCACAGCCCAGGGTGCTGCTCTTTCTCTCACCAAGGCCCCTTTCATGTGGTTGGCCACGTCTGGTGCTGTGTGTGCCCGTGGTGGTTCCTTCTGGGGAGGACTGTCAGAACTTGGGGGGCACACGGGCCTGTTTGGTGGTGAGAACAATCCTAAGTAGGATCTTAAATGCTTTTTTAAAACAACAATAGCACCTTTCTTTTCTTTTCCTGGTTGTCAGGTGCTGAGTTATTTTCACCGTCAGAAGAAAGTTCGGCAGGGAGTGGAAGAGATGCTTTGTAGGTTATACAAGCCCATCCTCTGGAGAGGATTGAAGGTATACCTCTGACCCTTCCGTGAGTGTTTACAGTGCCGCTGTGCTTTTGAATTCAGTGTACTCTGATCCAGAATTGCAACAAAGCAGCAAAAATAAGACTGGGGGCTGGAGGCTTGGCGACAAATGTTTTACTTTTATTAAAAGCATTTCTTAGGCCCATTAAACTGGGAATCAGGTTGGCTTAGTGGAAAGAGCGTGGTTGTGCTGTCGGCCAGCAGAGGTGGGAGGCTGTAGAGCCCGCTGCCATCCTGGTGACGGGGACAAGATGGCAGCATTCTGAGGAGCGAATGTCAATGCAGGCAGGTCTGGTGAGGGTGGTAGGATATGGTCACTCTTAATGACACAAGGTGGGCTTTGAAGCAAAACTGGATTCAGTGTTGACAGATACTGACATTGAGCTGAGAGTTTAGCTTAGCTGAGGAAAGGTCTCACACGCTTGCTCACCTGAAATGTTACCATCATCTTTACTTTGTAAGTAAGTCTGTTTGAGGGGCTAGGAGCAGTACTTTAGGAGCTCTACATGGAACCCTTCGATTGTTATCTCTGGTTCTGAAACACTCTTCTTTCATCATTCTAGGCCAGAAACTCGGAAGTCCGGTCAAATGCTGCCCTGTTGTTCATTGAAGCATTTCCTATTAGGGATCCAAACTTTAATGCTATTGAAATGGATAGTGAAATTCAGAAACAGTTTGAAGAACTCTATGTACGTATTTCATGTGATCAAGCTCCTTGTGACTTCAGCTCTGGGCCTGGTGTGCATCCTGGCCCTCCCCCTGTTACTGCCTGTGTGCTGCCCCTTGATGGCAAGCTTTGTAGATCTTGACTTTCTTCAAGGAAATACATTCTGTACTTGGGGCCTTCCGTGACCTCACGGACCAAGTGTCCTTTCCTCTTCCCCTTCGTCTCCTTTGAGACACCTCACTATTGTTAAGTGTTTCACGTGTATCCTTGCCTCATCAGCAGAAGGGCAGTATAATGTGGTCAAAACAGATGCCTGTGTGTTTGAGTCCACCTCTCAGGTGATAGCTGAGTGATGGGCAGGTCACTAGCTTTTCCTTGTCTTTATGAATGGGGAGACACTGCCTGTTGTGAAGATGTGGAGTATGTGAATGACAAACACTGGTTATGGTTTAAGGCAGGCCTACAAATAAGGCCTGTTGAAATTGATTTTTTTTTCAGACAACAGACTCTTTAAATGAAATATTAGGACATTAGGATGTGTCACTTATTTCAAAGGGGTGTTATGGGTCTTTTTCATCTACCTGGAGAGCACCAACCTCTGCTTGTTTACATTTTCTTACGTTTGCAAGTCTTCCCAATACAAGCTAAAAAATGTTATTTATTTTCCTAGTCAGTAGAATAAAATTTTAGGAAGCGACAGCAGACTGCCATGGTGGTGGCTGCCATGACACTCCCAGAGTATTTGCTTTTGTTTTTTCCTGACTTACAAAAAACCCTGGACAGGCAGAAAGTTAAAACGATAGTATTATGAACATGTGTATGCTCCTCATACACCCTCACATACATTGTGGGAGAAAACGTTGCTAGGCAAACCAAAACTAGATTTTGGTAGTTTTTAGTCAAAAACTATAAAAAATTTCTACTCTTTTTTAACTCAGGTGTCCCAGTCTGTGGCCACGTTTGTGTTGCCTGAATGTGTGTGTGTCTGCACTTGGGTGATGGGGTGCAGCCGCGACGCGCTGCTCTTCCGGCCCTGGCACTGCACCTGTGGTTCTGCTGGGAGAGCCCGGCCCCGGTGCTCCTGCCCTGGATGGGCACGAGTGGGTCTCAGGAGCAGCCTGCTGGGAGCTAGCAGGCACAGTGAGGGCATGAGTCACATTTTGTTTTGAATTCTAGCTCTCTCCAGTCCTGTTTCTTTTTAAAACTAGAAATAATAACTTACAGGATTGTGACAAGGTGTCATTGAAAAATTGTATATAAAACATTTAGCTCCATTCCTGGCCCTAGGATGACAGTGGTTATTATTGTCCATAGGAACATAAACATACATAAAGTGATATGATTGTTTAATAGGTATTAGGAACATACTGATGAATCCTCTGTATCTTGTACTAGGAACTGAAGTGAATTTCTAGAGGTAAGTACTTATTTACAAAGTGAAAGGAGTGCAAGGTGGTGTTCCATCTCTTAGCATGTAGTTGTCAATTACTTGACATCTTGGATATGCTTAGAATTTTGGCTAATAAATGAATAGGGTAACTCAATCTCTTTCTATTCCATTAAAATCCTTCAAATTATATCATTTGTAAATTGAAGGAATCTTACTGTGAGAATCCCATAGTTGGCAGGAGTGTCATGAATAAAAATATTTCCCAGATACGAAAGTTAATGGATTTTTTAGCAATTGTGTCACATGTACATGCTAATAAGTTTAAGACATAGGGCCTATGAAATGATTATTTTACAGTGAAGAAACATTACACATAGGAATGGCAAATTCTTTTTTTTTCTAATAAATGACTTAAAGAGATGCTACATCTTCGCTAGAATCAAAGGAACTCGACCACATTAAGATTGGAACACAGAGTAATCTACATTCAGATTAATGATCATGAGCTTTTAAATAATACAAAAAATAATTATTAAATGCTATCTTATTTGAATTTAGGGGAAGAAAAAGTTGAAGTCTATTAAATGTTTTTTCAGAATAAGAAATGTTAAATTCTAAATCATTCCTCTATACTTACAAAATAGATTTTAAAAAATGTTGATGTACAGTTTTTTTAAATTACATATTTCTTGGTGGAAATAAGTTTATGTTTTTCGGGTAGCAAAATTCCATCAGACCCGTAAAAATGAGGTGTTATTGTCTAAACAGACTTTTAAGAGACTTTTTTAGAATTAAAAACAACAATGATGAAGTTTCCACACTAAGTGTGTGCTTAGGATGGAAATGTAATCGGGAGAGGCTTGTGTGTACACGGCATGGCCTGTGGGTACCCTGAGCCACTCCCAGGCAAGACCTACACTTACCTGGGAATGGCGGGGGCAGGCAGAGCATCTGTGAGCCCTGCTCTGCCGCAGGGTGTCCTGGGTGGCAGTGCTTCTCCGCGTCTGAATCCCAACATGTTATTTATTTTTACCTAACAATTTATAGTTTGACCAGGTAGAGAGTTCTATGTCCAAAATAATTTTTTACCAAGGATTTTCAGAACACTGTATTTTCTGGCATCGAGGGTTTCTGAAACTTGAATGTTGTGTTTCCCTATCTTTTGGTTCCCCCCCTTGGCTGGTACACCCTAAATATGTTTCCTCCTTCCCGACGTCTGCTTATCCTGGTTCTGCTGGGAGGCAGTGCCGCCTAACAGGCACACGTAAGGGCAGTCTCGTGAGGGCCAGTCAGCGCTGGCTGTCAGTTCGTGGGCCATGTGGCCACGGCTGCTCCACCTGCCGCCGGGGGTGCAGAAGTAGCGATGGACACCAAAATTTGAGTGGTGTGTAATGTTCATGTGTCACAAAATATTCTTTTGGTGGTTTTTAGCCGTTCTTAAGCACTGCGGACCGTGCGAGGAATGGCCAGATTTTGCCTGCAGGTTGCTAAGAGTTCATGACCCTGTTGGTTCAGGTCCTGAGTAAATGGATATGAATCTTTGATGAGGATTGATAAAGATGAAGTCCGATAAAAACCATGACGTCTTTCCTGGCATCCTCCATGCACCCTGACTGTTCTCTCATACTTTTTGCTCTGCTAGCATTTTCCAAACTTGAATAGTGTGCAGACTTTTCTCAAGGTGAATTGAAGCCTTATGAATGTCTAGATGGAGTGCTTCTTCTAGCAGAAAACAGTGCCATTGTTTAGAGTGATTATTTGGTGACAGTGTGACTGCTTGGCCACAGGTGTAGGCCTTTGTATGAGACTGTAGCTGTAAGGTCCAGAATACACTCCAGAAGAGTGAATACCGAGTAATTCTTAGGTAAGGCCTGTGAGTTATGAAGACAGGCCCTCAGATTCCTGAAGCTCTCTTCAGTTTTGTTTTATTTTTATCTTGCTGCTTTTTTTCTCAAATGACCTGTCATCTTCCCTTTTCTAGCCTCACTTTGGAGTAGAGGATTGTGTTGACCAGTAGTTGGCCCAGGTTTTCCTCTGGCTGTGTAGAGTTGCATCTTCAGTAGGCTTCCTTATATGGGAAGTGTGTCAGGTTTTGCACAAATGGACAGGGCTTGTCAGCAGATAGGATTCCCTTAGGTTCTGTGGGTGAGGAACAGGCAGGCTGGTAACCCCACAGTTAACAGGAGGAGCCTGCCCTCCTGGGTGGCAGTCTGTCCTTTACGGATGTTCTGGAGTTACTGCTGGCTCTCTGTGCTCTTCCATCCCCCAGTATCTCTTGGAGGACTCTTGCCTGGCTGGTTGTTTACCCTGGGGGCACATGCTTATGTCTGAGCCACCAGCAGGTACTGGAGCTGTGGGTTCTGACCCCAGCTATCGGCTGGTCTGGGCTCTGGGTGGGGCAGAGGGTTGTTCAGGTCACCACACTTGGCTCGTCTCCATGAGCCTGTTCCTTTGCCGCTGTTCCCAGTAGCAGTCGCGCAGGCTCTGTTCCCAGCATTGTCGTCTCCGCTTGCCTTATTTGTCCTTTTGGTCAGACTGGGCAGGAGAGGAAGTAAGTGCTCATTCACCCTAATCTGAATCTTTTTCTCACTCTAACTATGGAGGAAGAACTCTTTTTGTTTTAGACTTTTATGACAGTATGTTTTACACGTTTGATAGAGAGCCAAAGACAGTGAACCGCTGTGTGCTGGTAATGCTGACCCAAGCCTGCAGCCTCATCCGTCACAGCGATTCAGCTCCACCTGCTTCAGTAGGTGTGGCTGAACATAGGGATTCTTCTTTTAAGCACGATCAACCATTGTTACAGAAAACAAAGGTGCCTAATGGTTCCTTCACGTCATCAAATGTCCAGTCATTGTTTTTCAGGGACATTTCAGTGACCTGTTTCCATGTGATTGGCTGATACGCTGTTTACATCCCTGTCAGGCAACCCCCGCCCCTGCCTTTTTCTGCTTGCTATTTTTGTTGAAGAAGTCAAATTATTCTTTTGTTAACCCCAGACTCAGTTTTACAGAACCTGTCCCTGCTGCCGTTGACACACTGCTCTGCCCTGGGTGGTTCCTGTAGCGTGATGAGTCCTGCTTTCATGGGGCTTTGTTGTTTCGGAGTCCCTCATACTGCCGTGTGCTTCCATTGGGGGGCATAACACCAAGCATCTTTTTTGCTGTTGGAAAAGCTGATGACCGCTACCTGGATTAATTCATTAGAAGCAGAATTACCTTATTCTGGGCTTAGTGCATTACAGTATTTTGGAAATTCAAGAGAGTGGCTCACACAGGGCGTTTAAGGGGACCGGCTGTGGTCTGCCTATCCCACCAGTTGCCGGCTGTGTCTGCAGCCCCACTGTCAGCAAAGGCCACAGGAGGTGCTGGCAGTGAGATGCGTGAGTCTGTGTATAGCCAGTGTTTCTTTATCTTGAGAGACTTGCTACACACAGTGCTAATGTGTAAAGCAAGTGTCAGCATGAAGGGAACTGGTGTAAGATTTTTAAGGCTTTTTCCCCCTCCTACTTATAGAGCCTTTTAGAAGATCCTTATCCGATGGTCCGTTCCACAGGGATCCTTGGTGTCTGTAAAATAACTTCCAAATACTGGGAAATGATGCCTCCTACCATTCTTGTTGATCTCCTCAAGAAGGTGACTGGGGAACTGGCGCTGGACACGAGCTCGGCTGATGTGCGCTGCTCTGTCTTTAAGGTAAGATTTAAATTATATTAGCAACATTTAGTTATTGTAGAATAGTCAGAAATACAGAGAAAAAGAAATTTAAAAATCACCCATAATCCTGCTCCATAGATATAGCACTACTGACATTTCTGTTGTATATCCGAAGTAGTATTTTTACAAACCAAAAGTGTTTTCTACAAAAATTGTCTACTTGAATTAATACCGGTTTTTAGTGTGTGTGTCGGGGGGAGGACACACATTTTAGAATAGGAACTATATGTATTAAATTTTTTAATAAATTATTATACATTAAAATAGACTTTTTTGGTATACTGCTTTGAATAGGAAGTGCTATGGATGAGAAAAGCGCCCTTTCTCCTTGCCTTGTTCCTACAGTGGCTGGGGCTCATCTAGTCTGTTCTTTCTGTAGCCCCATCTCCTGTTTCCCCAAGATCCCTTTGAAGCAAATCCAGGACACTCAATATATCAGCTCATCTGAAAATAGTTGGATATGATCTTTAAAATGTAAGGTCTCTTTCAAAAAAATTTATTTTTCCTAATAACTGGAAAGAGAAGATCGTACACATGTAAGGTCTTTGGACAAGTTTGTGCCTGGTGTGAGGTTGGACAGGTCACCCAGCCCCTATCCGAGCCGTGTATGGGTCTCCTGTGGGTGTGTGTCTGATTAGACATGCAGGCTCTGTGCTCTCTGGTTTTCACATAACATTGAGTTAGGAACAGAGAATTTATGGGCCTTTAAATATATATATAAAAGGATTTTTAGACCCAGCTTTGGATACAAACTGGCTTTGGAGCCCCTCCACCAGCAATTGTTCTATGTTTTTTCACTCTAAAAATCCTTTAAAATTTAGCTGAGAGAAAGCATTGAAGAGTTATTTTATAACTGCTATAATCTTGTTTAAGTGAAGCAACGGGTAAACTGATTATCAGTCATTGAAACCCTGCTTCATTTAAAGTATGCTTTTTATATATGAAATTGTTTTATAAAATTAGCATGTTTATTTATTTCATTAGTAGTTCCAGGAAGGATGGAACTATGTGTTTTCTTACCTGAACTTTTTCTTCCTTTCAGCTTGTCCTAATTTTGAGCTCTTTATCCCTCTCGTTTCTTTGTAGTGTCTGCCTATAATTTTGGATAACAAACTAAGCCATCCACTATTAGAGCAGCTTTTGCCAGCCCTGAAATACAGTCTCCATGACAATTCGGAGATAGTGAGAGTGGCTTTTGTGGATATGCTGTTGAAAATCAAAGCCGTGCGCGCTGCTAAGGTGAGATGAGAGGACTTCCTTGTTTAAGGCACAGGATAAGTAAGTGCATGTTTCCGTCAACAGAAAGACAAGGCAGCTTTAATTCCAAGAGTTTTAGTGATCACATTTTAAAGTAATCGATGTCTGGTATATTCTACCACTTGTTTGTGTCTTAAAATTTTGTTTGTTTAGTGATTTGCATTGAAGTTTCCAGAAATATCATCAATGTGTATTTTCTTTTTGAAAGACTTTAATGTAAGCAGCTCCCACCTTAAGTTATATTTTTGTCTTGTGCATGAAAGTTCTTGTTGAGATATTTAAATATTTGCTGCATAATAATCACTTAAATATTACTTTGAAAAATGTTGACCATGAGCCCCCTACTCCTTCCCCACGTCTTACAGAAAGAAGCAAGGAGATACTTGCTGTATATTAATACACATTTTTGGCATGGTGCAAGTGAGTTCTCCTGCAGCGATAGTTCTGTTCAGCTTTTGGCTGAAATTGTTGGTTATAAGGTTCTTAACTTCATTATTATTTGGTAACACTGTGAGTTTTCTTCCTTAACACAAAAATTCTCTGAAATATACTTTAAAATGCTGTTTTGTCATGGCACAGGATTTGGGAACAGCCTGACATGTTCATCAGCATAGGGTCAACCATACTGACCTGTGGTGCATTCATGCACTGAAATACCTAAGGATGGGTTTGCCTGGAAATACTGCTAGGATGGAAGAGTAAAAGCAGCTGTAGGCCTGTGTGTCACGTGTGACCCGCCATGTAAAATGGGGAATTATGCACATGTGTTTGTTCCGATACATGTGAAATATCCCTGCAGAAAAAAATAACATTTGCCAGAAGGGAGGGGAATTGGGTAACTGCAGGCAGTGCTGGGGAGACCTTATCACTGAATAGCATGTGTGTTCAATGCTTTTCAATTTTTGAGCTATGAATTTTTTTTTAATCCTAGAACAAAACAAAACAAAAAACCCAAAGAATATTTTGTGTGACCTGTACAGTGCAGGTGCCCCACATCATACTCAGCCACACCAACTTGGTGCTTGTTGAAGATCAGTTGACTGTGTGTGGTCTGTCCTGGATTCTGTTCTTTGTCCATCCCTGGGCGGCACTGCTGGACCTCGGCCGCTCTCTAGGAGTCTGGGAGTGAGTCCTCCAGCTGTGTTCTTCCTCCAGAATTCTTGGGCTGGTTTAGGTCCTTTGCGTTTCCATATAGATTTTAGAATCGGCATGTCAGTTGCAACAGAAAAGCTGGCTTCAGTTTTGATTGCATTTATTCTAACAGCCTATTAAAACTACAGTTCTGAATCTCAAAGGGAAATTTTCAGCTTAGTGTTGTGTTTGAAGTGTAAATCTGTTTGCAAAGGGTTATTGAGGTGATGGCTGGCGAGGAAATAGAGAAAGTTGTTTTCAGTTTAGTAATGTGTCTGCTCCAGAGCACAGGGGAGAGGCCAAGGAAGACAGGTACAGGAGGCCTGTGACAGGAAGTCTGGATTTTAGGGGCAAGGCAAGAGCAGGAAAGGGTGTGTGAAAGTCACAGTGAACGGCTGCTTTCATCTTAGTGCAAGCGGGTAAGCTGGCTGAGAGGCCCCTGGAAAGGTTTGTTAGGCAATACACGCTCCTTGCCAGTCAAGGCCAAAGATTGGTGATCATGTGGACAGGCAGCTTATAGGAAGTGGGGGCGGCTGCTCATCCCCAGGGGCGTGACGGGCAGTGTGCTGCCTTGCATTTTCATGGACACATCTGCATAGCTGTGGGCTCCTGCATGTGGCTGTACATGGAATGAGAGCCTCCCTTTCTTTTCATTTCCTTTGTAAGCCTGGGTGGGCTGAGCTCAGAGGGGCCTGGAGCCAAGTCTTCTCAAAGGCTCTGAACAGAATGACTGATACATGGTATACAGTAAAAGCTAGTTAGATGAAATTATTTCATATGGCCAAGGAGTGGTTATCAACTTAGTTAATTAGGCTTCTGTTTATATTTTTCATTGTCAGGTGTAGTAATTTCAAGTCATTTACTGTGTGTTTTGAAACTAATTTTCTGCCATTGTATATCTGAGATTTAGGCTGAATCAACAGTTACTAATATTAAAACTTGTCTATGAAATAAAAAAACTTTGGGTTCTTACTATGCAGTTATTCCTAACATTAGAAGTGAAACACCAGTTATTAGTTTATGTTCTTGTCCTTATAGATTCTACCCTATGGGTAATAGGTTTGGGTAAAATAAAACCTCAGGCAATTGAAACAAAGCAAACCAGAATCCTGAACTAATAGGAACTGTTTCTGCATTTTATGTTAGAAAAGTGAATCAAAGAACAAGCTTATCTGGGGAGTCCTTGAAAGGCAGGCTTGAAGGGGATGCTAGTAGTTAAGAACTGTCGCCGGAACCTTGGCATTTGGTTCCCTTTCAGGATGGTCTGACCTCCACAAGGGCCCGAGAGCCATCTTTTTTAATATGAAAGGGAACAGACCGTGGAACACTTCTCAGGTGCTGCTTGGATTAGGGGGTTTCTCAGGTGTGTTCCTCTCAGCCAGGTTGTACCTGAGGTCTTGAGCTCTGAAAAGCCCCACCCTTGGTCATTTGAATTCTCGAGTGGAGGGCTCTCTTGTGCTCGCTGTCCCTCTGGGGATCTGGCAGTGGCTGGACTTTGCACGTTCTGGGTCCCCCCCCCCCCCAATCAGTTAATGGCCTCGTTATGTTGTCCCCACCAGTTCCTGCTGGTTCTGACCTGGTACTGAGCAGCTCCTGAAGGGCTGGCTCTGCCCCCTTAGGTGCCTGTTGCCGTCTACATCAGCACCTGGCCTGCATGCCTTCGCACTGTCTTTCATGATGTGAAAGGCAACTCAGCAGAGCAGACAAACGGGGAATCTGCTTAGTCTGCTTTTGGGTGGTTGTGAATAGCAGAGTACAGTCAAGCAGAGTGCCTGAGTGTTGCTGGCACCATGTCACCCACAGGTGTGCTGGTGCAGTTGGCGTCACACCTCAGGACACTCACACTCAAAACCAGCACCCTCCTGGACTGACCAAGGTCCACAGGGCCGGGAGGAGGCAGGCGAGAGACGCTGTCAGAGCGTTTGCTGTCTCCCCCCTCTACACTGAGTAGCATCCTCTCGCTCTGGAACAAGCCTCCATCTCTTGCTTCCCAGCCTCCTGCAGCCAGCCTTGCCGTGGGTGGCAGTGGGGTCTCTATGCAAAGCCATGGGCCCGGGTGGGTGCAGCAGGCACTGAGCCTGCCCTGTCCCCTCTCCCATGACTTGCTGCTGGAGGCCCAGGGACTTTGCCTTCCTGATACTAGTGTGAGTAGAAGTGTTTGCTGACGGATGCGGGTTTATTATTGTCTTTACTCCAGTAGCTTTTTCAGGAGGTGTCTGAGTAGAAGTGTGCCAGGAGCTTTTGTGGGGAAGAAATCAGTGTGTCACATGCAGAGATTCCTCCTTGTGAGGGCGTGACTACGTCCACCTGGCTTTGCAGTAAGGGCTGTCATGACCTTGGCTAGGACAGTTTGGTGAGGGTGGAGCGGGGTTTGTGAGCACAGAGGTGAGTGGAAATGGTCATCAGAGCCAGGCTCCTGGGGACAGATGGGGACACTTCCGAGTGTAGGATTTGCACAGGATTACCAGGCAATAAGCAGTGGACACAGGATTTGAACATTTCTGCATTTAAATTATTTTCTTTGTATCATTCTGTGATGTTTTTCTTTGTCCTGAGTCTCTTGCTTAGAAGTTTGGCCCTTTTCTGTAGGCAGTGGACATTTCTGCTGCTTCTGAGCAGAGGGCAGTAGAGCAGTTCTGGCAATGAGGTGGACTACAGGGGCCCATCGTGATCCTCCAGGCCCTGGAGGGAGGGGGCAGTGGGGGCACTGAGGGTGCAGCCCACCCTTGGCAGTGGGCTGGGCAGCTGCAGGAGTGAGGCTTCTGTGTCTCACACTGGGTTAGCAAATGGGGTGTCCATTTTAGCTTTCCATATCAGAACCATTGTAAACTTTTCTCTTTACTTTATGTACTAATGGGCCACAGTTATGGTGTTTTAGGAAGTTTTAAAATTATTAGACCTATAGTTGTAGTTATCATGTGAGTTTACTGTACATCATGTGGGATACTAGTTAATTGTAATTAACCTTCTAGCCACCTTCTACTTAGAACCTTGTATGTCAGTGCTTCTTAAAATTTGGAGTGATTGATTCTGATTTCTCTACAAGAGACTCACATTCTGAATAGTCATTTGAAGTCATTTATATTTTTATAAATATACAAATTAGTTTCTTTTTTATTATGCTCTGGGAATTTTGATTAGAATGTTCTCGAGATTCCAAGAACAATTGGTTATTTCTTCCTGCATATATGCTTTATACATAGTTTTGGAAAATATGCCCCATGGAGCATATTTTGGTCCGTCTGGAATCAGATTCCCTGCCTGTGTCTCGGCGCCTGGTCAGCCTCATCTTTAACTCGTTCCTGCCCGTGAACCAGCCCGAGGAGGTGTGGTGTGAGCGCTGTGTCACGCTCATCCAGATGAACCACGGGGCCGCCAGGAAGTTCTACCAGCACGCGCACGAGCATACCGCCTGCACTAACATAGGTACTAGGCTTGGGGCTGTTCTTCGGAAAAGGCTCAATGTTGTCTCTGAGTAAACCTCATGCCGGAACGCAGTTCTTAATAGTTTCCGTTAAAATACTACTTCTAATTATGTGGGATTATAGTGTTACTATTGGAAAGATAATTTTGTTGAAGAAACACATAAATTATTGGTTATCTTAAACATTGTAGCAAAGCTGATTCATGTGATTCGCCATTGCTTAAATGCCTGCATCCGGAGGGCAGTGAGAGATTCGCGGGAGGACCGTGCGGAGCAGGAGAAGGAGAACGTGAGCGTAAGTGAGCCGCGGAAGCCAGTGCGCAGGCACGCCTGGCGCGCTGAGGCCCAGGCAGGGCACTTGCGCTGCTTTAAAAGGCAGCGTGCTAAATCGAAGGTATCGTTTCCATGCACTGGTATGTTAGCAGCAGTTTTGTTTTCCATTTATTTCCTTAGTATTGATATTTCAACTGATTATTTTTGGGGAGTCCTAAATAATGGATTTGGAAGAATGGCTGTATATCCTCTGTAGCTCATAGTGGAGTTTGGGTAGGATTTAATGTGGAGGAAAGCTCACTGGTAATGTACCCAGTTTTTTTCACCGTGTGCTTCTCTGTATCTTAATCCAACCTGGATGTAGCTGGGCTGGATTCTGGAGGCCCCCGTGTTTCACACTTAGTGGTGGAGTGCGCCAGAGGATTTACTCATCACCACACCATGGATTCTATGACTTGGGGTTGCCTTTCTGGGAAGGGTCTCTGTTTAGAATGTCTATTAAAATTTTCAGAGGGATTGTGTAGCTACTTTCTTTAGAATCCAAAATGACCAACTATATAGTAAGAAAACTTTAGTCTTAGGCACTTACTACTTAAAAACAGCACTGTAAGCTTATAAACAAAGTCCTTGCTTATGTACATCTAAAGTAAAATTTGGGGTGTTTTTATAGTACCCAGCTAGATTAGGAACCTGGGCTTTGATAGTCACCAGAGATGTTTGTTTACCCTCTTGCTGAAGTGTGGCGCCCCGCATGCCAGGCATAGGGTGCAGCCACGCCTCATTCATCTCCTGGTGTCCAGCTTCCCTGACACAGGCTGGTCTCCCAGGGGAGGCAGACAGGCAAGCTCAGGGCTGTGATGCAGCTTTGTGTGCTTGTTCGTGTTGGGCCAGCTGCCTGTGTGTGAAGGAAGCACTGGTCACAGCCGACTGTGCATGCTCTTGTCACGCCCCCGGGTGCCATGGGCTCATGCCCATTGGGGCCCACCACGCTGCCAGCCTGCTCCGCTTAAACATTTCCTTTTCTTGCTAGCTCAGTGAGGGAGACAGGGGTGGGATAAAGGGAGAAGCAAGCATAGAGAGAGGGCATGTGGGTTTTGTCTGAACTGCTGGCTGACCTCTGGTGTTAGCTCACAGGCCTTCCCTGCCTTTAGTGTTTGGAGTTGGTTCTGCTTGTACTTTAGGTGGAGTTCAAGTTTCCTCTGTTCAGTGTTTCCTTCAGCAAATGGGTTGGGTGGCAAATTTTTCAGGAAGGTGGTCCTACTGCTACTGATCCATCTTCAGAAACTTGGGCCACCCTTGAAGACTCACTCTGATGGGGAAAATTGTTTTGCAAAAGAGCAAAACATACTTCATAATGTAGTAGTTGAGAGACTCTAGATTTTTTAAATAATGAAGGGACCCTCCACTTTCATTATTAAAACCCTAGGTATTATTGAGAAAGCTTGCATTTTATAATATTTTAGGTCAGTTTCTGTACCAGTAGAGTACACAGGGTTTATGTAGAGAGCTCCACTTAACCTGTTAGAAAAGAGGAGAGTTCCGGGAAGATGGCAGCGTGAGCAGGGTGGCGGAAATCTCCTCTGAAAACCAAATATATCTATGAAAATACAGCAAATACAACTATTCCTAAAAGAGAGACCAGAATACTCATGACAGCGCACAGCCTGCATCTGCACCTGAGAGGACTCGGCACCCCGCGAGGCGGGTAAGATACGGAGCTGCAACCCGGTGGGACCCGAGCACTCACCCACCCCAGAGCACCGGTGGGAGGAGAGGATTCCGAGCTGGGAAGGAGTGGAAGTATAGGCCCGCGAAATAACCAGTCCTGGTGATCTGCGCCGGGAGCGCTGACACACATCGCATGGTGTATCGGATATTGGAGAAGAAGAAGGTGCAGGTTTTGAGCTGGGAAGGCGCCCGGGTCTTTGCAGCAGGCTCCCCAAGACAAAAAGAAAACGCGTGCTTTTTTTGGCAGTCTTAAAGAGGCAGGGCCCAGGATAGTACCAGCACACTCGGCTCAGCAGGCTAGGAGTCCTGAGGAATTTCGGACCCCTTGGCTGCCGACTGGGAAAAAGTAGCCGCACTGAAGCTTCACATAGAGAACAACAGCCTCCCATTCGTTCCCGACCCGGCCAGAGCCACAAGGGGCCCTGCGGAGCTGCGTGGCCGCGGCTGCAGAATAGTGGAGCAACAGCGCCACCTACAGCATCCTTACAGAATCTACTCCCAGTGAGCGTTTTTTGTTTGTTTGTTTTTCTTTCTTTCCTTTTTTCTCTTCCTTCTTTTTTTTTTTAAAGTCTTAAAGAGCCCAGCTGACATACGTGGCACCTACCAGCGACTACTTCTATCACCATGAAAAGACAGAGGAATATGGTACAGACCAAGCTTACCCAGACAACCCAGACCACACAACCCCAGAGAGGGAGCCTGATGGGATGGACATGTACAATCTTCCTGAAAAAGAATTCAGAATAAAAGTCATAACCATACTGATGAATCTACAGAGAAATATGAAAGAGCTAAGGGAGGAAGTGAGGGAAGTGAGGAAAGATAATGCAGAGATGAGACAAGCGATCGATGGGCTTAGCAGCAGACTGGATGAGATGCAAGAGACTGTTAATGGAATAGAAATCAGAGAACAGGAATACAGAGAAGCTGAGGCAGAGAGAGATAAAAGGATCTCTAGGAATGAAAGAATTTTAAGAGAACTGTGTGACCCATCCAAACGGAAAAATTTTCGCATTATAGGAGTACCAGAGGAAGAAGAGAGAGAAAAAGAAAGTGTCTATGAAGAAATAATTGCTGAAAACTTCCCCAAGCTGGGGAAGGAAATAGTCTCACAGTCCATGGAAGCCTACAGATCTCCCAACACAAGGGACCCAAGGAAGACAACACCAAGACACATAATAATTAAAATGGCAAAGATCAAAGATAAGGACAGAGTATTAAAGGCAGCTAGAGAGAGAAAAAAGATCACCTACAAAGGAAAACCCATCAGACTATCATCAGACTTCTCAACAGAAACCTTACAGGCCAGAAGAGAATGGCATGATATATTTAACGTAATGAAACAGAAGGGCCTCGAACCAAGAATATTGTATCCAGCACGATTATCATTTAAATATGATGGAGGGATTAAACAATTTCCAGACAAGCAAAAGCTGAGAGAATTTGCCTCCCATAAACCACCTCTACAGGACATCTTAAAGGAACTGCTCGAGAGGGAAGCACTCCAAAGGCTGAAAAGATGTCACCAGAGAAAATAAAATCATACCAAAGAAAGCAGACCATCCAAATACTAACTAAAGGCAAAGAATAAAACACCTAGTATATAAAGAATGGAGGAGGAAGAATAAGAAGGGACAGAAATAAAGAAACATCAGACTGTGTTTACAATAACAACAAGAAAGTTAAGTTAGATTGTTAGATAGTAAAGAAACTACCCTTGAACCTTTGGTAACCACGAATCTAAAGCCAGCAATGGCAATAAGTACATATCTATCGATAATCACCCTAAATGTAAATGGACTGAATGCACCAATCAAAAGACACAGAGTAACAGAATGGATAAAAAAGCAAGACCCATCCATATGCTGCCTACAAGAAACTCACCTCAAACCCAAAAATATACACAGACTAAAAAGGGATGGTAAAAGATATTTCATGCAAACAACAAGGAGAAAAAAGCAGGTGTTGCAGTACTTGTATCAGACAATATAGACTTCAAAACAAAGAAAGTAGCAAAAGATAAAGAAGGACATTACATAATGATAAAGGGGTCAATCCAACAAGAGGATATAACCATTATAAATATATATGCACCCAACACAGGAGCGCCAGCATATGTGAAACAAATACTAACAGAATTAAAGGAGGAAATAGACAGCGATGCATTCATTTTAGGTGACTTCAACACACCACTCACTCCAAAGGACAGATCAACCAGACAGAAAATAAGCAAAGACACAGAGGCACTGAACAACACACTAGAACAGATGGACCTAACAGACATCTACAGAACTCTACACCCAAAAGCAACAGGATACACATTCTTCTCAAGTGCACATGGAACATTTTCCAGAATAGACCACATACTAGGCCACAAAAAGAACCTCAATAAATTCAAAAATAATGAAATTCTATCAACCAACTTCTCAGATCACAAAGGTATAAAACTAGAAATAAACTGTATAAAGAAAACAAAAATGCTCACAAATACGTGGAGGCTTAACAACATGCTCCTAAATAATCAATGGATCAATGACCAAATTAAAACAGAGAACAACCAATATATGGAGACAAATGACAACAACAGCACAGAGGCACAACTTCTGTGGGATGCAGCAAAGGCAGTTTTAAGAGGAAAGTATATTGCAATCCAGGCCTATTTAAAGAAGGAAGAACAATCCCAAATGAATAGTCTAAACACACAATTATTGAAACTGGAAAAAGAAGAACAAATGAGGCCCAAAGTCACCAGAAGGAGGAACATAATAAAGATTTGAGAAGAAATAAATAAAACTGAGTAGAATAAAACAATAGAAAAAAATCAAGGAAACCAAGAGCTGGTTCTTTGAAAAAATAAACAAAATAGATAAACCCCTTGCCGGAATTATTAAGAGAAAAAGAGAATCTACACACATAAACAGAATCAGAAATGAGAAAGGAAAAATCACGGTGGACCCCACAGAAATACAAAGAATTATTAGAGAATACTATGAAAATCTATATACTAACAAGCTGGAAAACCTAGAAGAAATGGACAACTTCTTAGAAAAATACAACATTCCAAGACTGACCAAGGAAGAAACAGAAAACCTAAACGGACCAATTACCAGCAATGAAATTGAATCAGTAATCAGAAAACTACCCAAGAACAAAACCCCTGGTCTAGATCGATTCACTGCTGAATTTTACCAAACATATAGAGAAGAAAAAATACCCATTCTCCTTGAAGTTTTCCAAAAACAGAAGAGGAGGGACTACTTCCAAACTCATCCTATGAAGCCAGCATCACTCTAATACCAAAACCAGGCAAACACACCACCGAAAAAGAAAACTACAGACCAATATCCCTGATGAACGTGGATGCGAAAATACTCAACAAAATATTAGCAAACCGAATTCAAAAATACATCAGGAGGATCATACACCATGATCAAGTGGGATTCATATCTGGGATGCAAGGATTGGAACAACATTAGAAAATCCGTCAACATCATCCAGCACATCAACAAAAAGAAGGACAAAAACCACATGATCATCTCCATAGATGCTGAAAAGGCATTTGACAAAATTCAATATCCATTCATGATAAAAAGTCTCAATAAAATGGGTATAGAGGGCAAGTACCTCAACATAATAAAGGCCATATATGGCAAAGCCACAGCCAACATTATACTTAACAGCGAGAAGCTGAAAGCTTTTCCTTTAAGATCGGGAACAAGACAAGGATGCCCACTCTTCCCACTTCTTTTCAACATAGTACTGGAGGTCCTCGCCACGGCAATCAGACAACACAAAGAAATAAAAGGCATCCAGATTGGCAGGGATGAAGTTAAACTGTCCCTGTTCGCAGATGACATGATATTGTACATAAAAAACCCTAAAAGAATCCACTCCAAAACTACTAGAACTAATATCTGAATTCAACAAAGTTGCAGGACACAAAATTAACACACAGAAATCTGTTGCTTTCCTATACACTAACGATGAACTAACAGAAAGAAAAATTAGAAAAACAATTGCATCAAAAAGAATAAAATACCTAGGAAGAAACCTAACGAAGGAAGTGAAAGACGTATACTCTGAAAACTACAAGACACTCCTGAGAGAAATTAAAGAAGACACTAACAAATGGAAATTCATCCCATGCTCTTGGCTAGGTAGAATAAATATTGTCAAAATGGCTATACTACCTAAAGCAATCTATAGATTCAATACAATCCCTATCAAAATACCAACAGCTTTCTTCAATGAACTGGAACAAATAATTCTAAAATTTATATGGAACCACAAAAGACCCTGAATAGCCAAAGCAATCATGAGAAGGAGGAATAAAACAGGGGGAATTATGCTCCCTGACTTCAAGCTCTACTACAAAGCCGCAGTAATCAAGACAATATGGTATTGGCACAAAAACAGACCCACAGACCAGTGGAACAGAATAGAAAATGAAACCATAAAACTCTTAGAAAAAAAACATAGGCAAAAATCTCTTGGACATAAATATGAGCGACTTCTTTATGAACATATCTCCCCAAGCAAGGGAAACAAAAACAAAAATGAACAAGTGGGACTATATCAAGCTGAAAAGCATCTGTACAGCAAAGGACACCATCAGTAGAACAAAAAGACATCCTACACTATGGGAGAATATATTCATAAATGACATATCCAATAAGCGGTTGACATCTAAAATATATAAAGACCTCATGCACCTCAACAAACAAATAGCAAATATCCAATTAAGAAATGGGCAGAAGACATGAATAGACACTTCTCCAAAGAAGAAACTCAGATGGCCAACAGGCACATGAAAAGATGCTCCACATCACTAATCATCAGAGAAATGCATATTAAAACCACAATGAAGTATCACCTCCCACCAGTGAGGATGGCCAACATCCAAAACACAAACAACAACAAATGTTGGCGAGGATGTGGAGAAAAGGGAACCCTCCTACACTGCTGGTGGGAATGCAAATTAATTCAACCATTGTGGAAAGCAGTATGGAGGTTCCTCAAAAAACTCAAAATAGAAATACCATTTGACCCAGGAATTCCACTCCTAGGAATTTACCCTAAGAATGCAGCAGCACAGTTTGAAAAAGACAGATGCACCCCTATGTTTATCACAGCACTATTTGCAATAGCCAAGAAATGGAAGCAACCTAAGTGTCCATCAGTAGATGAATGGATAAAGAAGAGGTGGTACATATACACAATGGAATATTATACAGGCATAAGAAGAAAACAAATCCTGCCATTTGCAACAACATGGATGGAGCTAGAAGGTATTATGATCAGTGAAATAAGCCAAGCCGAAAAAGACGAGTACCAAATGATTTCACTCATCTGTGGAGTATAAGAACAAAGAAAAAAACTGAAGGAACCAAACAGTAGTAGACTCACAGAACCCAAGAACGGACTAATAGTTACCAAAGGGAAAGGGACTGGGGAGGATGGGTGGGAAGGGAGGGACAACGGGGAAAAAGGGGCATTACGTTTAGCAGATAGTGTGTTGGGGGGCCATGGGGAGGGCTGTACAACTCAGAGAAGACAAGTAGTGACTATAGCATCTCACTATGCTGATGGACAGTGACTGTAATGGGGTTGGTGGGGGGGACGTGATGAAGGGGGTAGTTTTATCACCATAATATTGCACATGTAATTGTAGATTAATGATACCAAAATAAACTATTAAAAAAAAACAGTTGAAAGAATTGTGGTTTTACAAATGAAAATTTGATTTTGGCTGTAATGTATACAAATATATTTACTCTTTTCATGTTTAAGAAGTTATTGTAATTTCCAAAATTTTCAAAAATGTTAATTTTAATTAAAAAAATAAAGAAAAGAGGTACAAGCTGTCCTGTGTATATTCTCAATCTAAAGATAGCTCTGTGGCTAAAAGCAAAGCTTTTCAAAGTAGTTCTTTTAATTTTTCTCATGCTATCGACTTAAAGTCAAGATGTCCTCTACTAAAATAAACAGCTTCCTCTTTAATGAAATCTTAGGAATGCAGTGCATTATTGCAAAGAAGTGGTGACTTTCTCTGGAGGCTTTGATGAGCAGGCTGCTATGCTCCCACTGGACGGTAAACAGCGAAAATAAATGCAGTGGGTTGTCAGCCTGCTGTTGGCGTCTTTCCTGGGCTAGTTTGTAGGTGGCTTCCCCGCTTCTGACATTTGTCTAGCCATTGCTTATTTGAGAATTAAGTGCCTGTTGAAGAATCTAACTTTATATAGAAACACGTTTGCTTCTCTGTGTACACTCATTAATTTAGTTTATTTTCTTCCCAATATCTTTTTTTGTTGCATTGAGTAGATAGCCCAATAAAATGCCAACACCTGGAATAAATCATCTTTTGTGTGTAAAGGTAGCCCCTCTCAGGAAATTGCCTGAAATTGTTATTTGCAAGTTGTCAGGCTGTCCTTGTAGTCACACAACAGGGTTGCTAGCATGGGCTGAGCTGGTCGGGTGTGTAAAGCACAGTGCACATACAGTGTGGCTTACAGTGACGGCACTGCAGGCCTCCAGCTCATACAGAAGAGGGGTTTATTACAGTGCAGGCGCAGATTACCCCGAATACTCCCAGCATAGCAGTGGTTGTCACTCATTGCCAGTGTAAGCCCAGAAAATGTAGATGGGTATGTCACTGAACAAGCCACGGAAGCTGCTGGTGAGTGGGGTGTTCACCATCAGTAATTACACTCTAGTCTTGGGGGGTCATACCTACTGCACTTCATAGAGGGGGTGGCTGGCCAGAGCTGCATCCTGGTGTGATGTGATGGTTGGTTTATAGCTGAGTTCCATAGTAATCACATTTAAATAAATTAATTTTAAAGTCCTTTCCCTCCTCCCCCGGTGTGTTCACTACGAGGTTTGTGGTGAGAAGTGATATCTTTTAACAAGTCAGAAGATAGAGTAAAAGAAGAAACATGCTTTTTAATAGTGTATTTAGGACAACAGTTGATACATTTTGATTTCAGTTCATATAAGCTGTTTATTGAAAGGATGTAGGGTTAATTTAGAATTTATTTCTTGGGTAGGCTTTTATTAAAAATAGCTTTACTTACAGCAGAGATTCTCAAGTAGACAATAAAGTCACTGTATGACATGAAGTAGACGTGATACCCTTTACGTTTCTGCTTCAGGTCTACAATTCTGGGATGTGCTCTTAAACATAGTTTTGTTATCTCAATAGTTGTTAGGATTTGATTCTTTAACAATAAAATGATTTGTGTCCTAGGTTCTGGACAAAACATTGTCAGTAAGTGACGTTGCGTCCATGGCAGGTCTACTAGAAATTGTTGTGATTCTTTGGAAAAGTATTCACCGAAGTATGGAAAATAACAAGGAGGCCAGAGTTTACACCATTAACAAGTTTGCCTCTGTGCTCCCTGAGTACTTGAAAGTGTTTAAGGTAAGCTTCGCCACACTTGTAAGCAGGCATCCGAAGGTACATTTGTGCAGAATTCACTGCTCATCTGTCTCCCAGAAAAGCTAGCAGAAGCCCACAGTTTTCCCATCTGCTATGGCTTGTGCACCATTTCAGAATCTAGTTTGACTTGCTGGGAATGGGGAAGGGATCTGTGAATGTCAGGGCACAGTGGCAGCCACGCCGTGTGGGCGCTTGAGGCTTTGGTGGCACACTGTGAGCCAGCATGTTTCTGACGGGCTGGGGTGGTGACGTGTCGTTGGGGCGCACAGAACCATATGTGACTTCTGTTTGGATGAAGGGACGACCCTTATTCTATTCCTTGGTTTTCTACTTCTGAAGAAAGTGCCTATTTCAAAAACAAAAATAAGACAGCTAAAAATGCAAGTTCATTCCCAATTGTAAAGAAAGCGTGGTTTTAACGCAGGAGGGTCACAGGGCTTAGGAACCGCCCTTCTCTTGATAGACTTTACTCTGGGCTCTTTCACAGCACTTGTGTGGCCTTGGCCTCTCAGCTTTTCTGAGCCCTGTCTCTATGACTGTCAAGTCTCCCTGCTTTATTGTGCCTCTGAAATGCAAATGTGACCTGTCCGTGAAAGTATAATCTAGCTTGTCAAAGCTACTAGTACATTTCAAAACTCAAATAACTACACTGGGGTGAGAAACCAGTTATCTTAAAACCTGCAAAAGGTAAACGTAGAAACCCACAAGGTTCTAGCTGAGATGACTCATGAGGGTGGGTCTGGGGTTGTTTAGGAGCCCAAGGAAGGCTGCTGATTAGGTCAGTTAATTCCGAATGATTCTGGCAGGAGAGCTTCTCAGAGAACACTGTGCTCATCCTGCAAGTAAAAGAACAGTATAACCCACACACAATGGGCAGTAATTATTGGTCTGCTTACTTAGCATTAGGAAAATATTTTCTTTCCTTTTTGGGAGTTGGGGTAAGGATGGGTTCACTCCAACTGCAGATTAATTACAGATAAATTTTGATGTTGCACTTGTTTCTATGTCATGTATGTTTTCAGGAGAATTGTTATTTCCTTTTCTTTTAGGACCCATCATCCCTCATTGTCACACCCTATCAAGGATATCTCTTATTAAGTGTTCTTGATCTAGTCTGGCCTGCTTTTTTTTTACAGTTGTTGTAATAATGCTGTAGCTACAGTGTATCAAATGCTGCCATGTGGCAGGACCTGCAGTGGGTCTGGGGTCATCTGCCTCACTCAGTGCTTCCAACAACATGTTCCCATTTTGTAGAGGCGGAGAAAAGCTGAGGCTCCAGCTAGTTAGGTGGTCTCAGACTTGGCCAGGCTGCTCCAGTGTGTGCACAAAGCTACACGGTTCTCCTAAAAATATTCTGAATGTTTATTTTATTTAAACATTTCTCTCTGACTGGTTTCATTCTCTGGAGATTTGTGTCCAGGATACCAAGTGTATAGAGTCAGTTTTTTCCTCCCATCAGGACTGTTTTGAGAATAGAAGCCAGTACTTTGATGGAGGAGTTTTGTCTGTTTTGAGTGCTGATACAGCCCCAGGATCTAGGTTAGTGCGTGATACACAGTAGGTACCTGATAAACAGCTGCCCATATTAAGTACCACACAAAGTAGTAAGATGTCATAAAACTTTGAGACTATTTCAACAGGAGGCTTACCAGCAGGTTTCAGTTTTCTCACTGAACACTGAATGACTCACTCTAGTTCCACCTGAGTAACTTTTAAGATGGTTATCAGTGGGTTATATTGGGAGGCTTCCAAACTGCCTTAGTGTTCACATAGCTTTTGTTTCCCTTTTATGCCTATAGGATGATCGCTGCAAGACCCCTTTGTTTATGCTGATGTCCTTTATGCCAGCTTCCGCTGTGCCTGCGTTCAGGTGCTCTCTCTGCTTCCCAAGATGGGGGTGAAGGGGGAATCCTGCCAGCCTGGTGCTTAGTTATTAATCCCATGTTCAACAGACTTCACACCTTAGCTCTAAGTTCATGGTGGCTTCTTCCTTCTGTCTCCCTTTCCTAGTGGTGATGAGTCTCCAGGGCTCTGGTGTGGCTGGGGAATGCAGGGAGGGCTGCATGGACCTAACGCTGTCATTCAGCTTTAAGGTCTGGGGGCCATTTTTCAAGCCTGGGTGATGGGACCCCAGAGTCACAAAGCCCTTGGCCACATGTGGCTCTGAACACATGGAACGTGGCCACCTGAGGTGTGCCATAAATGTAGACTGCCCAAGGATGTGGAGACTGGTGTGAAAAGATTAAAGTAGAAGTTCTCACCATTTTCTCTATTGATCACACCTTAAAACAACACTGTGGACAGAGTGCATTAAATAAGATAATATTGTTGAAATTAATTTTACCTGTTTCTCTTCATTTTTAAAAACGTGGCTACTAGAAAATTTAAAATGATATCAGCGGCCTGATTTTGTCGCTTGCGTTATATTTTTTATTGGACAGTATTGCTCTAGAGTATTGGCTGTTATCTCAGCAAAAATGACTTATTTTTATTCATATTTTTGAAAAAATGAGTGTTGTGAGGCTAAACAAAAAGAAAACTAGGAATCTTTGCTCTAGTGTCTGAAAGATTACACAGAAGTGAAAGGCTGGGGTTTTTATGTGACTGGCATTACCCTGATAATTTAATCCTCAGGCCTGGGTGCCTTGACTTGAGCGCTGGAACTTGTCTTGGGTAATAGTTGTGGGAGGGCAGTGAGTTAATTGCTGTAGTGGAGAATGCCCAAGAGCCCCTGTAATAGAAGGGACTTATGTACCCCCTGTGTAGCTGCTTTATTGCCTTACCTTTTAGCAAAGTGGGAGATTATTTTTGAAAAATTAAATCTGATGTTGTATTTGATGTTTTCAGCTGTGGTGTGATGTCCAGGTTAAGGAGCCCAGAGGAGGGAGCTGCAGACAAGAGCTACTGCACTTTGTTGGACTGTCTCTGCTCCTGGGGGCAGCTGGGACTCGTCCTGGATCTCATCTGTGACTGGCTGCCAGGGCAGCCCCAGAGCAAGGTGCGCTCCTGTTCTAAAGCAGGCTGAGTGCGGACAGGTGCGTATGGGAAACGCTTGCTTTCCTGGGGACGTGTGGTCTGATTCGCAGTTTATTGTTCCTTCTCAGAGTAACTCGGGATCTAAGCGTAAGGTGCAAGTCCGTGATACATGCCCAGTAAAACCTGAGCTGGCGCTGCTCTACACAGAGTATTTGCTGACCCATGTGCAGAACCGAGAGTGTCTGCTCTCTGCTCCCCAGAAGACACTCAACCATCTTTTGAAGGCACTGGAAACGTCAAAGGTAAGTTTACAGAGGGGCTGTGGGCCATGATAGGAGTGGTTCTAGGACTAGTGGGCTAGGGGAGGCCAGATCTAAGTTTCGTATACATCGTGTGAAGTTTCCGCAGCTGGGGCAGAATTGAGCATTATCTAGCCCCTCCTTCAGTTTCCAGGTGAGGACAGAGACAGGGGACTAACTGGGGCAAGGTGGGGACCAGGCTGTCATTTCTGGGCCCTGGTCCTTCTACTGCATGTTCTAAGCACAGTGTGGTGTCCAGTCTGCCCAGGGAGTGAGGACTCCCAAGGGGGCCCTGCTTCCCAGAGCACGCCCGCCTGTAGGGCTTCTGGCAGAAGTTCTGCTCTGCGCCTGCTCATGAATATGGGAACTCTAGCTGTCCTTGGAGTCCTTGGGAGTGCTTCCTGTTAGCTTCCCATCTCCTCTCCTCTGGCCATCGCTTCCAGGGCCAGTCCCCGGCACAGCCTGCTGCTGCTGAGTTTGGTCATTTGCAGGTGGTGCCTCCACTGTACTAGCACTGGCTGTCAGAGAGGGAAGGTGGGGGTCTGGAGAAGGAGAAGGAGGTGCGTGGCTGTCCAAGAGGAGGTGGACGAGGCCTGAGCGAGCCTGGTGCCTGCCATGCGCTCAGTCGGGTCCAGGCACAGGTGGGCAGCACTGGGGTTTTGTCTTGGACTGAGCTGGACACCGGCTGCACTGGTGTGGGATCTAGGAGAAATGCAGCGTGTCCTCCCCAGCAGGGGCACACGTGATATCGCCATCTTTTAAATGCTGGTGGGACCCCCCCCCCTCCACGGGACAACCAGACATGGCCTGCCCCTCTCTAAGCATGAGGCTGTCCTGTTAGGATGAGGCTGGGGGGCTGCGGCCTGAGCAGGGAGGGAATTGTTCCCGGGCAGTTGTCTTTCCTCCTCTCTGTTGGCCTGTCCTCGCAGTGCTGTCTCTGCAGGCCTCACCCCTCACTCAGAAGGTTAGAATTCAGCCCAGGGGCAGACGCGGGATATGCTTGATCCCAACGGCTCCTTGGGCAACACTGTTAAAGTCAGTTTCCAGTCCCTTAGTGTGGAGATGATGGGAAGACACCCTAAATTTCGGAGGATGGCTGTGTGTCCTGCTGTCCGCATCATACAATGTGAGGTGGTGACTTGTTGGTTGGAACAGGTTGTATTTATTTTACAGGCTGATCTGGAATCAGTTCTACAGTCGCCAGGTGGGAAGACTCACCACCCGAATGAAGCGACGGCCCTTCATGCCTTCAGCCTCCACTGCCGCCTGAGCACCCACCTTCAGCATAAGGTGTGTCCCTCTGCACCTGCGGGGGGGGGCTGGTCCGCAAAGATGGTGCCGTCACTGATTCATCTTTCTGTTGTTGTTGGACAGTTCTGCTCAGAAGGAAAAGTTGACCTGTCCATTTTGGAAGACACTGGGTTTTGGTTAGAAAACAGAGTTTTGTCTTTTATCCGAGATGAGGAAGAGGAACACCTGAAGCCACAGAGGGTTGTTTATCAGCAGATTATCCAGGTTAGGAGTCTGAGGACAAGGCCTTCCCTTTACCAAGCTTGTGATGTACTTCAAGGTTTTATTTTCTATTTTAAAGTCATAATTTTACATAGTGTTGCTCTTCTTAAACATCTATCATGGCATTTAAATATCTAGAGTTAATTTTTTTGCAAAGCATAAATTCTACATAATTTTAATGTAATCTTACATATTGCATGTAATAGGCATTTAGTAATGTTTGTACAGTTACATAAACTATGTATCTAGGTTTCTTATGGAAAGAAAAGCAATAATTAATGTGCTTATTAATGTGCTTTAATCACTTTATAAAGCAGCCTCGGGAGGTAGCTAGCAGGGCGCCCAGCACTGGGAGCTGCCCTGCTCCACCGGCCTGGCCCGCCTTCCTCTCTGTGGCCTTACACCTGCCTCTCTTCCAGACTTACCTGGCTGTGTGCAAAGACGTCATTATGGCTGGCCTTGGTGACTGTAAGTTTCAGATTCAGCTTTTACAGTGGAGTCTTGGAATTATGCAAACAGGTACGCTTCATTCACTAAAGCACTAGCTTCGAGCAGTTCATCAAAACCAGTCCTCTCTCTCCTTCCTTAACTTCCAGTCAGGCCCCTTACGTGACAGATGTGTAATGCAAAATGAATTTAAAGGCTGGTGCAGCCAGGAGGTTTCTGTGTTTCTGGTGTGGGACGTGACTCAGTCCAGAGTTTTTGCCCTGGGCCTTGGGCCGCTCTCTGGTTTGCTTGATTGCCAGGTGACTTTGCCATGAGGGAGCTGGTGCAGTGGTGGTCCTGAGCCTGTCTGCTGCTGCTCTCTGGCATCCATGTTGTGAAGCTCGCAGAAGAGTTCTCGTCTGCGCTGGCCACCCTGCACCTGGGTGTGAGGGTTGTTTAATAGCCCCCAGGATGAGTGAGACTTCATAGCAGTGAATTCTGGCATGTCTTTACTAATTTGTTGTATTTTACTTAACCAGTATCTACATGTATTTGGTTTTAAGGCACATAGTGCTAGAATATAATGAAATATAACTGAATTTTTAACTTCAGATTTTTGTCAGTAATTAAAGATACCACACAAGGTGGTTCCCCATGCGCCACAGGTGTGAGGCGCTCACAGGAGGCCCATTGCTTCCAGGGCCCTTGAGTCTTGAGGACATGGCCTTTAGAGCTGTGGGCACCTTCCTTCAAGGAGCTCAGTGCTCTCAGCCTGACTCCTGTGTGCTGTACACGGGCAGAGCATGTGTCCCTTTCCCTTCTTTTAGATAAAAGAGATTTGGTTCTTGAAAGTTCCTTTATGTTTCCAAAGGTTTTAGAAACTTAGTTGGTTCTGGTCATAAAGGTGCCATAGACAATTTGATGGGTGAATGGGACTGGGGCATGGCCATTCACTTTCCCTAAGTTAGCAGGTAAAGTTGGGCACTGGGGTAATCTATTTTATAAATGGAGGTGCTTGTGTACCTCTTCAGGCCCATCTCCTTTGTAAGGTCATATGAGCCCTGTATAAGGTCAGAGAAATGCCTCTCTGTCACCTGGATGATACTCTTAAAGATGAATGCTGTTTCTGTGCTTTTGCATGCGACACATTTTAAGTATTTATTTGTAGTTTATATAGTATGTGTTCTTAAATGTGCATAAGAAGGAATTGTGCTGCCTGGTGCCTGCCCAGGAGGAATTTGCTGTCTAAATGGGGAGGCTCTCCTGCATGCAGACATACAGGTTAAGCGGTACGGGCAGCGTGAGGGTTGGAGCTGGAGGAGCGCTTGAGGACAGGGCTTACAGACAAGGTGGGCATTGAAGCCCTCCAGGGCGAAACGGCAGGGTTGGGTTTACACACGGAGACCTTTGCGGGAAAGGAGGCCTTTTGAAAGAGAACTGATAAACCACAAAGTGTGAGAGACTTAACAGGGTTGGCTGAAGAGAGCCATTAGTCCTATTGTGAAGGCTCTTTGGCCATCCCTCCTGACTGTGCTAGCAGAGCTGGGGTTGATGTTACTCTCCTGTGAGAAAATAAGACATTTCCTAATCCACGTGACAAGGAACCATGCTGTCCATGCATGCAGTGGGCACAGTGCTTAGTGGCTGAGTCAGATGCATCACTGAAGGTATTGGTTTTATATTTTAACCTTAAAAATAAAACTGCCAGCTGTTTTTCCAGCAAAAATGAGTTTGTTCAGGAACAGCAGAGAATTAAATTCAGAACAGGGAGCCCCAACAAAACCACAAGCAAATCTGAGACCAAAGGAGAAGAGGCTCTTATAGAGAAAGGGCTGCTCCGCAATTGGAGGAAGCCAGGAGTCCTGCATGTGCTGGCTGCTCATTGGCCGAGTTGTGGCAGCCCCTCTTTGGCTGGCCTGTTGCTGAAGGACTTGGACACCTGTTGGGCAGGACAGTGGGAGCTAGAGCAGCACCCTGGGGTGTCATCTCCCCTGCTGCCCTCCTCACTCCACACTGGCAAGGTCCCTCTATTCAGTTTCACAATTTAAAAAGGAGCAAGTTTCATGTACATATGTTAAAATTTAGACTAATCTGATCAGCTTGGTATCGGCTTACTAGTAACAGTCTCTTTTAAGTTACAGAATACACATATGTTAAGTGAAAATGTGTAATAATTTCAACTAAATGGTGTAATGAGATAACTGATTTTTCCAACTGTCCTTCTAGTGAAGGGATTCTTTTATGTCTCAGTACTCCTTGGCATTCTGAAAGAGGCAGCAAGAAGCTCCTTGGTGCAGAAAGCAGACTCAGACAAAGATATCACAGTGCTGTTTGACATGGTCCAGAAAGTGTTTCAGAAAATGCTGGAGTGTATGGCACGGAGCTTCAGGAAGCAGCCAGAAGAAGGCCTGCAGGTACTCAGCCTCATGGGAGAGGGTGGCTGGGTGTTAGGCGCACTGTGCTCACCTGAGGGCTGGGCGCCCTGGGATGCCTGCTCACAGTTGGCTCAGCACTGGTGTGGGCCATGGGGCACAGGGTGAGGTGGGGTGCGGTGGGTGTAGGAGTTGATTGCCAGGTGCCCCTCAGGTGGTGCTCACCAACCTTCTTCATAGCATGGCACACAGAGAGGTGGTGGCATCTGCCCCTGGGAAGGAGGCCGAGGGCCCACCTGGACTGTCAGTCCTAGGACAGGTTTTCCCGAGTTCAGGCTGAGGCCCACAGCACAGAGCTCACCTGCCAAGCAGGACAGGAAGTGGAAAACTAAATGCAGGGAGCTTGTGAGTCCTCAGTCCCACATCACAGCTTTCCAGGTAGAACCTCCTTTTGAGAATGCTGATTTTCATTTCTTGTAGATGACAAAGACTTAGTTCCCATTATAGGCGCCCTCCCAGGCATATCCATCCTCCCGAGGTTATAAGTGAGTCACAGAGCTGGAAGCCCCCGGGCCCGTTGCTGACTGAAAGCTGGTGTGAGGAGGCGTTCTTGAGTGAGCAGCTCATGAGAGAAGTACTGACGCATATGCCAGATTTGCTCCTAAAATCATAGTGTCATCACAGAGGGCCATGGTTTTTTCTAAGTAGGTTTAAAAATATGCATGAGCCTTTTTAATGATTTTTAAAAATGCTAAAATGGGAGGATGTTTATGAAATATTGGAGACTTGAAATGTTATTGTTTTTAGTTAATAGAGGTGATTGAAGGTGTTGGCCACATTTCCCCAGCCTAGTTCATATTTGAAATAATTTGAAATGTTTCAGTGTTGAGGAGTTGCTTCAAGCATCCGTGACCTGTTTATATAAAGCGGTTTGTGCCATAATCTTTATTTCTCACCCAGTCTTTTATCATCTGAGCACCTTCGTTCAGAACACATGCCTCATAGTTATGTCTTGTATTTTCTTTTTTCTTTATCAATATTATTGAGACTTCTGTTCTTGGGGTTTCTTGCTTTTGGGGAAAGAAAGTTGTAAAGGTAATTCCCAGTGGGTTTCTGTTCTATCTGTCCTCCTCTAGCCGTGGAGCTTAAGAGGTTTGAATCAGCACCAGAGTGGAGAAGGGTGAGCACTGAGAGCAGGCAGATGAGATTAGCTGGGGAGGGCGGTACCGTCCTCATTTTACCTTTTTTTGGTATTATTATTATTTTTTCATTTTGAATGATTTTATTAAAAATGAAACTTAAATACAAAACAAAAGTCTCCTTCACTTTCACGACTTGGTCTTTAGTATAGTGGACATACAACTGGGTCTTTTTTGCTAAGTCAGGTTCTCGCAGTGACTCCTGGTGCCTTTTTTTTTTAATAATTTATTTTGGTATCATTAATCTGCAATTACATGTGCAATATTATGGTTATTAAACTACCCCTTCATCAGGTACCCCCCACCAACCCCATTACAGTCACTGTCCATCAGCATAGTGAGATGCTATAGAATCACCACTTGTCATCTCTGAGTTGTATAGCCCTCCCCGTGCCCCCACAACATTACGTCTGCTAATCGTAATGCCCCCTTTTCCCTCTTATCGCTCCCTTCCCGCCCATCTTCCCCAGTCCCTTTCCCTTTGGTAACTATTAGTCCGTTCTTGGGTTCTGTGAGTCTGCTGCTGTTTTGTTCCTTCAGTTTTTTTTTTGTTGTTGTTTGTTCTTATACTCCACATATGAGTGAAATCATTTCATACTTGTCTTTTTCGGCTTGGCTTATTTCACTGAGCATAATACCCTCTAGCTCCATCCATGTTGTTGCAAATGGTAGGATTTGTTTTCTTCTTATGGCTGAATAATATTCCATTGTGTATATGTACCACCTCTTCTTTATCCATTCATCTACTGATGGACACTTAGGTTGCTTCCATTTCTTGGCTATTGTAAATAGTGCTGCGATAAACATAGGGGTGCATATGTCTTTTTCAAACTGTGCTGCTGCATTCTTAGGGTAAATTCCTAGGAGTGGGATTCCTGGGTCAAATGGTATTTCTATTTTGAGTTTTTTGAGGAACCTCCATACTGCTTTCCACAATGGTTGAACTAATTTGCATTCCCACCAGCAGTGTAGGAGGGTTCCCTTTTCTCCACATCCTCGCCAACATTTGTTGTTGTTTGTGTTTTGGATGTTGGCCATCCTCACTGGTGTGAGGTGATATCTCATTGTGGTTTTAATCTGCATTTCTCTGATGATTAGCGATGTGGAGCATCTTTTCATGTGCCTGTTGGCCATCTGAATTTCTTCTTTAGAGAAGTGTCTATTCATGTCCTCTGCCCTTTTCTTAATATGATTATTTGCTTTTTGTTTGTTAAGGTGCATGAGGTCTTTATATATTTTGGATGTCAACCCTTTATCAGATACGTCATTTAGGAATATATTCTCCCATACTGTAGGATATCTTTTTGTTCTACTGATGGTGTCCTTTGCTGTACAGAAGCTTTTCATCTTGATATATCCCACTTGTTCATTTTTGCTTTTGTTTCCCTTGCCCGGGGAGATATGTTCATAAAGAAGTCGCTCATGTTTATGTCCAAGAGATTTTTGCCTATGTTTTTTTCTAAGAGTTTTATGGTTTCATGACTTACATTCGGGTCTTTGATCCACCTTGAGTTTACCTTTGTGTGTGGAGCTAGACAGTAGTCCAGTTTCATTCTCTTACATGTAGCTGTCCAGTTTTTCCAACACCAGCTGCTGAAGAGGCTGTCATCTCCCCATTGTATATCCAAGGCTCCTTTATCAAATATTAATTGACTGTATGTGTTGGGTTAATGTTTGGATTTTCTATTCTGTTCCACTGTCTGTGGGTCTGTTTTTGTGCCAATACCAAATTGTCTTGATTACTGTGGCTTTGTAGTAGAGCTTGAAGTCAGGGAGCATAATTCCCCCGTTTTATTCCTCCTTCTCAGGATTGCTTTGGCTATTCGGGGTCTTTTGTGGTTCCATATGAATTTTAGAATTATTTGTTCCAGTTCATTGAAGAAAGCTGTTGGTAGTTTGATAGGGATTGCATTGAATCTGTAGATTGCTTTAGGTAGTATAGCCATTTTGACAATATTTATTCTTCCTAGCCAAGAGCATGGGATGCATTTCCATTTGTTAGTGTCCTCTTTAATTTCTCTTAGGAGTGTCTTGTAGTTTTCAGAGTACAGGTCTTTCACTTCCTTCGTTAGGTTTATTCCTAGGTATTTTATTCTTTTGATGCAATTGTGAATGGAATTGTTTTTCTGATTTCTCTTTCTGTTAGTTCATCGTTAGTATATAGGAAAGCAACAGATTTCTGTGTGTTAATTTTGTATCCTGCAACTTTGCTGAATTCAGATATTAGTTCTAGTAGTTTTGGAGTGGAGTCTTTAGGGTTTTTTATGTACAATATCATGTCATCTGCAAATAGTGACAATTTGACTTCTTCTTTACCAATCTGGATGCCTTGTATGTCTTTGTGTTGTCTGATTGCTGTGGCTAGGCCCTCCAGTACTATGTTGAATAACAGTGGAGAGCGTGGGCATCCCTGTCTTGTTCCCAATATTAGATGAAAAGCTTTCAGCTTCTCACTGTTAAGTATGATGTTAGCTGTGGGTTTGTCATACATGGCCTTTATGATGCTGAGGTACTTGCCCTCTATACCCATTTTGTTGAGAGTTTTTATCATGAATGGATGTTCAGTTTTGTCAAATGCTTTTTCAGCATCTATGGAGATGATCATGTGGTTTTTGTTCATTTTGTTGATGTGGTGGGTGATGTTGATGGATTTTCGAGTGTTGTACCATCCTTGCATCCCTGGGATGAATCCCACTTGATCATGGTGTATGATCCTCTTGATGTATTTTTGAATTCGGTTTGCGAATATTTTTTGAGTATTTTTGCATCTATGTTCACCAGGGATATTGGTCTGTAATTTTCTTTTTTGGTGAGGTCTTTGCCCGGTTTTGGTATTAGAGTGATGCTGGCTTCATAGAGTGAGTTTGGAAGTAGTCCCTCCTCTTCTATTTTTTGGAAAACTTTAAGGAGAATGGGTGTTATTATTTCTTCTCTATATGTCTGGTAGAATTCAGAGGTGAATCCATCAGGTCCGAGGTTTTGTTCTTGGGTAGTTTTTTGATTACCGATTCTATTTCATTGCTGGTGATTGGTCTGTTTAGTTTTTCTGTTTCTTGCTTGGTCAGTCTTGGGAGGTTGTATTTTTCTAAGAAGTTGTCCATTTCTTCTAGGTTTTCCAGCTTGTTAGCATATAGATTCTCATAATATTCTCTTATGATTCTTTGTATTTCTGTGGGTCCGTCGTGGTTTTTCCTTTCTCATTTCTGATTCTGTTTATGTGTGTAGATTCTCTTTTTCTCTTAATGAGTCTGGCTAGGCGTTTATCTGTTTTGTTTATTTTTTCAAAGACCCAGCTCTTGGTTTCATTGATTTTTTCTATTGTTTTATTCTTCTCAATTTTATTTATTTCTTCTCTAATCTTTATTATGTCCCTCCTTCTGGTGACTTTGGGCCACATTTGTTCTTCTTTTTCCAATTTCAGTAATTGTGTCTTTAGACTATTCATTTGGGAATGTTCTTCCTTCTTTAAATATGCCTGGATTGCTATATACTTTCCTCTTAGAACTGCCTTTGCTGCGTCCCACAGAAGTTGTGGCTTTGTGTTGTTGTCATTAGTCTCCATATATTTTTTGATTTCTGTTTTGATTTGGTCATTCACCCATTGATTAATTAGGAGAGTGTTGTTAAGTCTCCATGTATTTGTGATCCCTTTTGATTTCTTTCTAAAATTTATTTCTAGTTTTATACCTTTGTGATCTGAGAAGTTGGTTGGTAGCATTTCAATATTTTTGAATTTACTGAGGTTCTTTTTGTGGCCTCGTATGTGGTCAATTCTGGAAAATGTTCCATGTGCACTTGAGAAGAATGTGTATCCTGTTGCTTTTGGGTGCAGAGTTCTGTAGATGTCTGTTAGGTCCATCTGTTCTACTAGTGTGTTGTTCAGTGCCTCTGTGTCTTTACTTATTTTCTGTCTGGTTTATCTGTCCTCTGGAGTGAGTAGTGTGTTGAAGTCTCCTAAAATGAATGCATTGCTGTCTATTTCCTCCTTTAATTCTGTTAGTGTTTGTTTCACATATGCTGACGCTCCTGTGTTGGGTGCATATATATTTATAATGGTTATATCTTCTTGTTGAAATGACCCCTGTATCATTATGTCATGTCCTTCTTTATCTCTTCCTACTTTCTTCGTTTTGAAGTCTTTTTTTTTTTTTGGTATTATTAACGTACAATTACATGAGCAACATTATGGTTGCTAGACTCCCCCCATTATCAAGTCCCCACCACATACCCCACTACAGTCACTGTCCATCAGCGTAGTAAGATGCTATAGACTCACTACTTGTCTTCTCTCTATTATACTACCTTTCCCATGTGCCCCCCCCCCACATTATGTCTGCTAATCGTAATGCCCCTTGTTCTCCCTCATCCCTCCCTTCCCACCCATCCTCCCCAGTCCTTTTCCCCTGGGTAACTGTTAGTCCATTCTTGGGTTCTGTGAGTCTGCTGCTGTTTTGTTCCTTCAGTTTTTTCTTTGTTCTTATACTCCACAGACGAATGAAATCATTTGATACTTGTCTTTCCCTGCATCCTTGCTAACATTTGTTGTTGTTTGTCTTTTGGAT
This sequence comes from Smutsia gigantea, assembly GCA_032199065.1. Taxonomy (NCBI): domain Eukaryota; kingdom Metazoa; phylum Chordata; class Mammalia; order Pholidota; family Manidae; genus Smutsia; species Smutsia gigantea. The sequence goes on along the minus strand of JAVSCE010010872.1, from coordinate 22,683 downwards.
ATTGGCCATCCTGTGAGGTGATATCTCATTGTGGTTTTAATTTGCATTTCTCTGATGATTAGGGATGTGAAGCATCTTTTCATGTGCCTGTTGGCCATCTGAATTTCTTCTTTGGAGAAGTGTCTGTTCAGCATCTCTGCCCATTTTTTAATTGGATTATTTTCTTTTTGTTTGTTGAAGTGCCTGAGCTCTTCATATGTTTTGGATGTCCACCCCTTATTGGATATGTCATTTATGAATATATTCTCCAATACTGTAGAATGCCTTTTTGTTCTACTAATGGTGTCCTTTGCTGTACAGAAGCTTTTTAGTTTGATATAGTCCCACTTGTTCATTTTTGCTTTTGTTTCCCTTACCCGTGGAGATATGTGATATGTTCATGAAGAAATTGCTCATGTTTGTGTCCGAGAGATTTTTGCCTATGTTTTTTCCTAAGAGTTTTATGGTTTCATGATTTACATTCAGGTCTTTGATCCATTCTGAGTTTACTTTTATGTATGGGGTTAGACAATAAACTAGTTTCATTCTCTTACATGTGGCTGTCCTGTTTTGCCAACACCAGCTGTTGAAGAGGCTATCATTTCCCCATTGTATATCCATGGCTCCTTTATCTTTTATGCATTGACCATATATGCCTGAGTTAATATCTGGACTCTATTCTGTGCCACTGGTCTATGTTCTTGTGCCAATACCAAGTTGTCTTGATCACTGTGGCTTAGTAGTAGAGCTTGAAGTCAGGGAGCATAATCTCACAGCTTTATTCTTCCTTCTCAGGATTGCTTTGGCTATTCGGGGTCTTTTGTGGTTCCATATGAATTTTAGAACTATTTGTTGCAGTTTGTTGAAGATTGCTGTTGGTATTTCCATAGGGATTGCATTGAATCAGTAGATTGCTTTAGGCAGGATGGCCATTTTAACAATATTAATTCTTCCTACCCAAGAGCAGGGATGAATTTCCATATATTAGTGTCCTGTTTAATTTCTCTTAAGAGTGTCTTGTAGTTTTCAGGGTATATAGGTCTTTCATTTCCTTGGTTAGGTTTATTCCTAGGTATTTTATTCTTTTGGATGCAATTGTGAATGGAACTGTTTTCCTGATTTCTCTTTCTGCTAGTTCATCGTTAGTGTATAGGAATGCAACAGATTTCTGTGTATTAATTTTGTATCCTGCAACTTTGCTGAATTCAGATATTAGTTTTAGTAGTTTTGGAATGGATTCTTTAGTGTTTTTTATGTACAATTTCATGTCTTCTGCAAACAGTGACAGTTTAACTTCATCCCTGCCAATCTGGATGCTTTTTATTTCTTTGTGTTGTCTGATTGCCGTGGCTAGGACCTCTAGTACTATGTTGAATAAAAGTGGGGAGAGTGGGCATCCTTGTCTTGTTTCCGATCTTAAAGGAAAACCTTTCAGCTTCTCGCTGTTAAGTATGATGTTGGCTATGGGTTTGTCATATATGGCCTTTATTATGTTGAGGTGCTTGCCCTCTCTACCCATTTTATTGAGAGGTTTTATCATGAATGGATGTTCAATTTTTTTGAATGCTTTTTCAGCATATATGGAGATGACCGTTCTCATTCTTAAAGTGTCTTTTTTTTTTAACCACTGACATTACTGTGTGTTTTCTCGTAGCTTCTTTATTCTGTGGAGACCCCTCTTCATGAGTTTATAACGACTGTTCAGACTTGGCACATGGACACGCCTGTTCACCGGGGCATGCTTTCGACTGTCATTGCTGCGTCTGTGGTGGAGATAAGTCACCAGCTCCAAAAGGTGAAGTCGTTGATCGTGAAACAACAGTGTCTCTCGCTCTACGAGATGCTCTTTTCTACTGGCAGCTTGTTTTATGTTTTCTAAGTAGTTGTGAAGAGGTCAGAGTGTGATGGGTGGTCTGTGCTTCTCTGGCTCCAAGTCCTGTGGCTCCTGGGAGCACATGTTAAAGAAGTTGTCATTCTCAGTTAAAAACACCCAGGCCTTCCACTGCGAAATTTCTCTTTGCCACACTTGAGGGATTAGGTGAGTTGATCCATTTCCAAAGTGCCCTGTCTCCTGGCAGGGTGAAGGCAGCCATGGTCCATGCTGAGCAGGGTGCTGGTCTGCCTGAGGCTGCATTTCTGCAGCAGTTCATATCTCTGCCTGCCATCTGCAGCGTAAGCCTTACTTTCCACTTTAATTTCTAAGCATAGGAAACTTAAACTTCTGATAGCAGCTTAAACAGATAAGTTTATTCATTCCTGGTCTGTTAATGACTGGCCATTTTCCTGACAGCAGCCCATTTGATAGGGATTAGCCTACTTGGTTAGAGAGACACAATCAGAGCGCCTGTTTAGTTGAGATGGGAGAGCACCCTTTGCCCACCTGGGGCCTCGAGGATGAGGAGGGCATGGCATAGTGACAGCCAGTGAAACGGTGGTTTTCTCAGTGTGGAAGATGAATCTGATAGGGGTATCCCTGAACTATGTAAATATACATATATGAAAGTTAGATAAATTTTGTATTATATAACCATGACTGAAAGTAGTTAATTAAGTTCTAAAGCGTTGATAGAATTTAAGGCGCTCCTTACAGTGTGAAGGAGGTCTTTCCTGTTCAGGAAGGTAGTTACTAGGTGGCACATAACATGGGAACTAGAGCTTAGCCGTGCAGGGAGCTCTGTAGCCAACAGCTGTAAATCACCTGAGGGGCTGTGGGCCATGCTGGCCTCCGTCTGTCCTGGACACGAGGTCCTGCGGGGGCACAGCCGCCCTCTTGTGGACACCTGTTTCCTGCAGCTGTCTTGGTGGTACAGCAGCAGAGTGAACAGTTGAAGCAGAGACATCTCTGCCTGCAGAGCTGAAAATACTGTTTTACTTAAATATTTACCATTTGCTACTGCACAGAAAGAGTTTGCCGACCTCATTCATGTGCCTCGCTCATGGCGTCAGGGTGGATCTGCTGGCCGGTGTCTCTCCTGTGGGATCACGGGGAGCGTGGCTGCATGTCGATGGCTTGCCTGTTCTTTTAGGAGGTGCCTCTGCCTCTCTTGTGCTCTCGTCCACGTTGTTGCCGGTTCTCATGTTTGCATAGCATATCTTTCACCCTTTTACTTTAACCTGTTTTTCTTTAAGTTTTTCCTTATAAACACCACATGAGTGGGTCTTTGTCCGATCGTATAATCCCTGCCTTTTAGTTGGAATGCTTAATCTTTTTGATTTTTTTTTAGTCCATTTGATTTCAATGAAATTATTGCTGTTTAGGTTTAAATTGACCATTTTGATGTTTGTTTTTCATTTGTCTCCTACCTTTCTTCCTTTCGTGCCATTTTTTGATGAATCTAGTGTTTTTAGTGTTGACTTTATATTGTCTTTTATGTAATTTTTAGTGGCTTCTTTATAGAGATTTTCAGCTATGTCCCAGTCTCCCTGCAGAAGTTGTGTGTACATCCAGCAGGCACTGTCCTACACTTTTGCTCATCATGTATTTTACTTCTAAACATGCTAAAAATCTCAGGATACGTCTTTATTTTAACGAGTCAATAGTCATTTGTCTCACTGTATTAGAAAAGCATTTGTAGCATTTAAGGTATAGAACATTTTAACCAGAAGCAGTGCTCGTTCTTACATATGGTGATTGACGCTAATATCCGAATTAGTACTGTGAGTCCTGGCAGAGGAACTATGAGAAGGCCGATTAGAAGTGCTCTTGTGCCTAAGTGACATTGCCCAAGACAGTCAAGAAGCAGGCAGGACAGCGGTGGAGCGAGGTGAGGGGATGGGCGTCCAGGTGGGTAACAAAGGCGGGCCCTACTGGAGCAGGGGTTCAGGACTGAGGCTCTCCCAGGAGCCACGTGCATATGAAGTTCATATTCCAGCAGTCGGTGACTTTGAACTTGCAGAGCTGCTCACAAAGAGCAGAGGCCCAGGCAGGGCCCCTGTGTGGACCCAGACCAGTGGTCTTTCAGTGCGCAGAACGCTGGCAATGTCTGGGCTGTTTCTGGTTGCCCCAACTGGGGAGGGGAGCTGCCAGCGTCTGCTGGGTGGAGGCCAGACACCCCCAGAAGGAAGGTTCTAGTCCAAAATGAGAGTGAGAAAACCTGATTGGTACTAACACACACAAGTCAGATTTGCTCAGTGTAAAAATATTATTTACAGGAGCCATGTCAAATTGAAGACTGTTTGACAAAAGGCTTGTTGACTGACACATCTGCTTTCTTCTGTCTAGTTGAATAAGGCACCCTGTGTGTGATTAAAGATTAATCATAATTATTGTAGACATTTCCACAGGTAACAAAAATGATTCTTATGAATTTCTCAGGTTGGAAGGAAACCTACCACAGGTAATATAAGTAATTAGCCCAGCCTCAGTTTGTAAATCACTGATTGGAACTTTTTTTAGGTTTCTGATGCAGAAGAGCTCACCGCCCCTGAGTGCCTTTCAGAGCTTCCCCCGTTTTCAAGGTGCTTAATAGGAATAATAATAAAATCTCCGAGTGTGGTCAGGTAACCATTTTCTCCTTACTTCTGAAACTCTTACGTGCTGTCTGCTCTCAGTAGCTTTTCCTCTATTCCTTTTACTCAAAACTTCTCAAAGGTACATTTTTTGAGAATGATTTTTCTTTGAGAAAAACATTCCATACAATTTTCTCTCATTTTATCAGCAATTAAAAATATTTACCTTATACCAAGGGAAATCCTAACTGCCTGTAAGGTAGATACATCTGAATAGTCCCCAGTTGTGCATATCACAGCTAAACTTCAGCAGGAAAAAAACATTTAAGACGTCAGTGTGCACTCAGATGCTTCCCTCTGTGGATACTCTCAGACTTGAGTGGCTGCACACCACGGGCCCGTCTTCATCCTTGTGTGAGCTGGCCACAGTGCTAGGGTTCTCCACAGCACAGACAGGGCCAAGGATTATGGGAGGAAGTCTAGATATCTGATGTCTGTGGAGCTTTAGTAGCAGATACATTCAATGAAAACTTTAAAAAGCATTGTTTTTAACAGCTATGAATTACCTTTCAAAACACTATGTCTTTTTGTGTGTGTTGTGGGCATACAGAGTAGCTTATTTCCCTGACTGTAAAGCCCCCATTCTCTCTTTGGCAGCGTCGTGTGACTTCATTGCCTTGTCTGTAGGATTTGGCACACTTACAGAGAAGCATGGCAAAGTCTAATCAACTTTCCATTAATTGAAAACTAGAATTCATGGTGGTTGATGAGTCTTGGCTGTATTTGTCTTTCTGTTATTAGGATGTATATACTGTAGGGTAATTTTGGATGTTATTAATTTTTTGCAGGTCATTTTTAGATGAATTAAAGGCATGTGTTACTTCTGAAGATATTGAAGGCATTGTATGTCTGACAGCTGTAATGCACATTATTTTGGTTATTAATAAAGGTTGGTTAAACTTTCTCTTTCATTGTCTGGGATATTGCTGGGATATAACACACAGAATGGTCATGGAATGTTTGGGAGCTCAGCTCCCATGTTTGTCAAGTCCCCTGGCTTCCTCTGGTTGGCTAACCCTGTACCAACCAGCTTGTATACCAGCTAGGCCATGCTTCTCAGCACCATCCCTGTCTACCTTTCCCCACTGGGCCCAATTACACATCCCTCTCTGCACCTCAGAATTGAACTGTTGATTAACTATGTTTAAAAATCTGGATTTATTTTTGCTAATGATTGTGTATTTTGGGGTTAATGTTTAATGTATCTTGTTTTGCATAAGCCTTAAACCTTGCCTATTCTGAATATCACAGCTAGTTGAAATAGTGCTGGGAAAATAATTGGCGACACCTATAAAATGCTTACCTCAGTATAAAATACAGTAGTGTCACCAGTAGATGGACTGTTGTTAAATTTCTATACTTTTTGCTATTTCACTAGCATTGAAATTATTTTCTAAGATTACCTGTTAAACATAGAGAGTGGTCCTATGGAAGCAAGCTACCCCCGGAAGCCTGAATATATAAGTCTGTAGATGTCTGATAATACTTTGTAAGTACTTTGGCCCAGGCAAGGCCTCAGAAAAGGCTTCTCTAAGGGGTTGTCACCTGAGTTGAGATCTGCAGAATGAGGGGACGGTCTCCACCAGGAGGGTGTGAGCATGGAGGTATGGGTGCTGATAAGCACCTCATATGTGACAGGTACTTAAGTACTTGCCAAGCAGGTGATGACTCAGGTGTGGTGGGTGTCGTCTGTGATGGAGGGAGGCTCAGGTGAGCGTCAGTCTGGTGGCATGGCAGAGCCTCACAGGACCATGTCCACGGGAGCACTGCCTCGGCTGATGAGGGGCTCTCGCATAGGTTGGTCAGATCCTCAGTGCCTGTGACGGGGGTAATGACTGTGCCATGGGGGTTAGCTCAGGGCTGCTGGGAGGCTCCTTCCCGCTGGAACTGCCTTCATTGATAGCAGAGTGCTCCCTGTGTGTGGTGGTGTTAAATCTTTTTTCTGTCTTTCCTATAATTTTCCCATAGGTAAACATAAGAGTTCAAAAGTGAAGGATGTTGCAGCCACTGTTCACAGAAAACTAAAGACATTCATGGAAATTACTCTGGAAGAGGATAGCTTGGAAAGGTAAGTGCCTGGTAAGCTCCAGGTGTGATGATCTGAGAACTGCTGGCTATTCCTTAGGCATATTTTAGATCACATTTTTGTTTCTGCTACTTAGAGCCAGGTAGTTAGAAAATGAGGGTTGTAAGGATAGAAATGTTTCTGTTGGCAAAACACCTTAAACATGGGTTTAATTTATTCCCTAATCCTGTGTTAAGAAATGAAAACTCACATGTTCATTGGGCTGTTTGTAGACAGCATTTTTGTTGCTGTGTACTGATATGACATGCTGTGCGGTTTCCTGTAGGCTCCATTATGAATTGTGTTTGACTCTCAGATCAGCCACAAAAATGTTTTTTCCACTCTTCTATGAACTAGTCTGAGGTTAAGAGTTACAGAGCTCCAAACTAGGCAATTCATTTTACATATATCTGGAAAACTGGCCACTTTGCATAGTCAGTTCCTCTTTGAAGAAAGGCTTTCAAGATCCGAAATTGCTGACTTATGAATGCAGACAGTTTTAGCTCTTCCTACTCTGTATGCCTTTCTTTCCTTTCCTTGTCTTACTGCATTAGCTAGGAGACTAGAGTGTCATGTTGAAAAGCAGTGGTGAGAGGGGATATCCATACCCTTGTTCCTATCTTAGCAGGAAAGCTTCTATCTCACTGTTAAATACAATGTTAGCTATAGGTTTTTTGTAGATGTTCTTTATCAAGCTGATGAGTTCCCCTGTCTTCCTAGGTTACTGAGTTTTTATTATGAGTGGTATTAGATTTTATCAAAAGCTTTTGATATGCATCTACTGATATCATAGTGTGATTTTTCTTCTTAGGCCTGTTGATGTGATGGATTACATTAAGTGATTTTCAGATATTGAACCAGCCTTGCATACCTGGCGTAAATCCACTTGGTCATGGTGTATAATTTTTCATACATTGGTAGATTTGATTTGCCCTCATTTTGTTGAGGATTTTTACGTCTGTGTTCATTAGGGATGTTGGTCTGTAGTTTTCTTTTTCTTGTCCTTATTAGGCAAATGCTGCTTCATAGAATCAGGAAGTATTCTCTCTGTTTCTGTCTTGTGAAACATTGTAGAGAATTAGTATAATTTCTTCCTTAAATTTTTGGCAGAATTCACCAATGAACCCATCTGGGCTCAATGCTTTCTGCTTTGGAATATTAATAATTATTGATTCAATTTTTTAACATATATGGGTCTGTTCAGATGGTCTCTTTCTTCCTGCATGAGTTCTGGCACATTGTGCCTTTCAAAGATCTGGCCCATCTTGCCCGGACCATCAGGCCTGTGGGGGCAGATGTCCACAGTGCGCCTTGGCTGTTCTTTCGGAGTCCACAGGCTCTGTAGTGGAGCCCCTCTTTCATTTCTGATATCAGTGATTTGTGTCCTGTCTCTTTTTCTCAGCCTGCTGAAGGCTTATCAATTTTATTGATCTTTTCAAAGAATCAACTTTTGGTTTCATTGATATTCTCTATCAAGTTCCTGTTTTCAACTTTTAAAAATTTCTACTCTAATATTTTTACTAGGCACAAATATTAAATAAGGCCATCAGAATTTTCAACTGTATAAATGATAAGTTATTTTCATGGGATGTGATAACACTTGGAAGTCCAAGCATTTTATAAGATTTTGTTGTTAGAAATAACAAATTTGCCAGACAGTGTTTTGGATGTGGAATAGTACGTACTGTTCAATGAAGCTACAAGGAAAGGGGACATTTGCTCCTTGATAGAAATTTTTTTCATTTCCACTTGCCCAGAGCTTTAACTGTATCAGTCACACTGAGAGAAAACAAGGCCTTAGAAGTTCAAAGCTTGCATTCTGGAAGCTCAGAGGATATTAACAGAATTTAAACATGGCGAATGTGGTATTTTGTTTGTCCATAGTCAACAACTATATGCCATCTTCTCCACTATGCTGATACACAGATGGTAAAAAAGGATTCTTCCCTAGAAGGAGGAACTATCCCCCCAAAATAAATGGCTCGGGACTGTGGAACATTGACTTCTTACTTAGTATGCAGGAAGCACACTGTAGAATGACTATGTCTAAAAACGTCAATCTAATGGAAGGTGAACAATTAAGACTTAAGACTGTATTTTAAAATATTACTGATTTAATGCTGGAGCAGAGACATTAAGGCAATCAACACCTTTAAGATACTGGGAACCCCTTGGTCCAGTTACTATTTTAGGCAATGGGGCATTTATTTAGAAGTGAACATTTTCTTAAGGGACAAATGAGTCTTCTCTCTAGCTGGCTTAGTATTTTGTTACCTGGTCTGTTGGGTGCTAAATAAAAATGCTTCTTACTGCACTTAAATTGCCTCACTCAGTGTAGCATACTGTAAATTGGACATGTTTTCTCAGGAGGAATGGCATGCATTTGCCAATGTACTGGTGCATTTAAGTGTCAAGTATGTTATTTACTACTTTCATAAATAGTATGAAAATAGCAATAAATTTATAATTAGATTATAGATGTATAAATATTTCTTAATGTTTGTGTTAAGAATTTTTCCCACTGAGCAAATGAACTATAATCATTTTACAAACAAATTGCTTGCCAGTATTAATTTTGTTGATATGTAGGCAACTTCAGTGGTACTGTATGCAGTCCCGAACGTTAGACTTTGCTATGAGACCTTGAAGGAAAGGCATACTCCCTGAAAAGGGACCTCTTTTTCTGTTATCAAGTGTTGACAAATAATATTTTATTCTACAATATGTAATTTTAAGTCTTTGGAAAAGGAATTTGGGCTGGATGCTTTTAATAGCTCAGCTGGCAGCATGTCTCCATCTTCACTAGTACCCAGTGGGCCTTGGTGTGTATGTGGGTAATTAAAACTACACAAATAAAACCACACTTTAATAAAAACACGCATTGTCTATCTCATTGGTTTTCAAAAAAACTGGCTCTTTCTGCCTGTGCTCTGACTCTGGTTGTGCTACATGTCCCGCACTGAGCACAGCCTGCTGTGGGCCGTGGGGCCTGTGGCAGGTGGGCAAGCATATCTCTTGGTCCAAAGGGCTCAGACACACAGAGAGACCCTGGCCCGGGGGATGACTGGCCTGAGGTTTGCCACTGTTCCTTCCAGCTCTGGAGTTCATGTTTCGTTCCTTCTGTCCTTGAACAGCTCTTACTTCTCCCGTCTGCACAGTGTACTCCACCCCTTCCAGGTGGCGGAAGGGTGGACAAATTGAAAGCAAAGCTGAATGTGTGGGAGGTCGGCAGTCAGAGGACGGGCAGCCTGGGTGTGGCCCGGGCATGTTGCTGGCCACCCTCAGCCCAGAGTGCCGGCTTGGTGGGGAGAGGACGATACCTCATCATTAACATCGCTGGGCTAGACACAGGTCAACACGAGTGGCTGGTTACTCTATAGTTAAGTAACTTTTGCCAGGGTAATCTAGTATTTTTCTCCTAAGTACTTTTAAATTCATACTCACTTAAGGAGACAGTATTTTGAGTAATTAAAAATAAATTTTAGATTCTAGAGTGTTGGTGGCTTAATGTGTCATGTGTCCCTCCGTCCCACCTAATGGGGGTGGTAGCGCTTCCCCCGTCTGGTCTACACCTCGGCTCCCTGTGAGCACCCTGGTCTCCAGCTCCCAAAGAACTGACGCGGTTTGGGGAACTTTCCCGTCACCGTGGGCGGGGAGCTGGAGGTGGTGTGGGGGTGTCAGGCTACTGGTGTTTCCTTTGCCCTCTTGCTGCCATGCTGGGGGCCTCCATCCTGCATCTACATCCACTTGAGGTGTTCTGCAGGGCGCAGTTAGAAACAATTGGAACAGCCATTTTTAAAGCAACAGTGGTGGGCCAGCCACACAATTAAGGAGTCTTAAAAGAAAGAAATCAATTGTAGCTCCCGAAAGGTGATCGAGAATTAAAAACTGTTGAATTAAAAATAAAAATGTCCCTGATACACTGGGTTCCCTGTTGAGCTCAGATTCCAAATGGTCTAAAAAACCAGATTGGAAGAATATCTCAACACAGAGCAGATTCTGGTGAAGAGAAGTTGGGGGCTAAAGACAGATGAGGAGAGATGGGCCCAGAGAGGCAGCAATACCTCAGTAAACCTGAGTAAAATTCCTGAATTCCAGGGGTACAAAGAAAATACTGAAGTTTTTCTAGACTTATGCTGGCCCGTGCAGTGGGCACAGGTCAGATGTGGAACCGTGGCCAGTCTTAGCTGGCGTGTGGCCTCTGACGTGCATGCCCATGCTGGGGACAGAGTGGAAAGGCTGTCGCAGTGATGTGTTCTGTTGATTACAGTGTGACGTGTTCTGGGTATACTGGCTTCAGTAAAATATACCAAAGTGAACCTCACCTGCTTGCTTTGCTTCCTTTGGCGCGGCTGCTGGAAAGTCTCAGGTGGCCTGGGTGCTTGTGCTGCCGAACCCCTGCGGCAGGGTACGTGGGAGGCGGGATGCAGATGCCAGATGCAGTGGGGTTCAGGAGACAGCACTGGGGTGGACTGGTCTCTGTGTCTAAGCACACACACCCTCAGGGAGTGCTTTGGACCTCGGAGGTCAGGTAACAGGCAGGGGAGCAGGGTCAGCGTGCCTCTAACACATTTTTAATGCTTAGTGAGTGGAGAGTGTGCTGGATATGAAGCAGATCCTCTGCAAGGTTTGGGAAGGAAAGTCCTTGCGGGCTCAGCCCAGGGAACAGGCATGTGGGAGAGGAGGTGGGAAAGCTGACAGGCAGAGTGGTAAGTTCACTGGTAGCGTGTCTTGTGGGCTGAACAGTTTGGCTTATCTCCGTTCTTGTGTAGGAAAGTGCAGGTGCACACCAATGAGCATGCTCCGTATCTGAGTAAGGGCTTAGGTTCTCATTAGAGTACTTTTGAGTAAATAGCGTCCACCCACTGGACACACGGCCATGAGCACATTTTATCGAAGGGTAGTGTTTTATTTGTGCAGGTTCTTGGGGGCCCTCACTAGCTGTTGGCTGAGGGGACCATGATGGCAGCTCCATTTGCTTGGCTGTGCGCGTGGGCTGCGTCTGTGCTAAGATTCTTACTCAGTCGTACATAGAAACTGAAACAGGGACTGATCATCTCAGCTTTCTTTCTAAGTACATATGGCCGCATTTTCAGGGTTACTTTGTGAAAATGTGCATCTGGGTGATTTGGCCACTTCCTTCTGTGGTCTTTCTGTCTTTGTGTTTCAGATTCCTCTACGAGTCGTCCTCAAGAACCCTGGGAATATTCCTGAATTCATGACTGAGCCGACCTCTCCGGTCACGCAAAATATAGAAAAAGGACTCACAGAAAACAAAATGAAGTATATTTTCTTAGCGTTTTTAATGCTAACAACCCATATAATGGAGAAGTGGGGGGATTTATTTGGAGCTGTATGAGTAGAAAACTCAGTTTCTTATGTTTTTGCCAGTGCCTGCATAAACAATATACTTAAGGTAAAGAATTCCAGTGGTACAGAAACCCGTGGTGCAAAAAAAAAAAAGGCGCTTGTTGCAAACCCAGTTGTTTAAACATGGCTTTTATATATTACTATATTGCTTGCAAACTGAGTAATAAAGCAATGACAACATCTATTTGTGCACTTTTTAAAAAATATTAGTACAAGTTTCCCCCTTAGGGACAGGGGCTACATTCTGGGGTGAGCCTGTCTTTCCTCCAAGAGCAGAAGGTGCTAAAGCAAAGGGTGTGGCTGAGCAGGCGTAGGCGGGGAGCTCCATGGAGGGTCCTCTAGTGGCTCCCTTCTGGTCTTGATGCTGCTTCACTGGGGGCTGGGGGTGCCTGTGGCTGTAAATATGGGTAACAGAACCAAGTCATTCAGCCTGAACTGAAGCACTGTTATTTTATCTTTTTCCAGTACTGGCAGAGGGTGGGCCCCAGGCTTCCTGGCTGCGTGGCCTGCCCTCCATCTCGCCTGCCCTCGGGTAACAGGAAGCCTGTGTGTTCCTGTCCCTGTGAGCCACAGGCTCTGTTTTGTGGTCGGTCGGCACCCTGTGGCCTGGTAGGCCACCTCACAACAGCCTGCTCACTCTGTCGTCAGACCCTGAGCAGAAAAGTAAGAACAGGCCTGTCTCACTGCCTCTGTCTCCATGAGGTGCAGAAACGGGCTGCTTGCTGTAGTCAGGAGCATTTAGGGTGAGTTTTCTCTCCCACCCAGAAATTGGAGGTGTAGTTTGCTTATTTTGGCTAATTTGAACATAGAACTTTCTGAACATCTTTGCTAACTGAGCTGTATTGTGTGTTGGCGAATGTAAGTTTCTTTCCATTTTGCCCTTGGATTTAGTATAAAGAACAGTCTAGCCGCATGGAGTGAGTGAGGAGTGTTCTGCCTTTCTGTCCGGGACAGCTTGTGTAAGGTAAGAAACGGTTCCATGGATTTGTTGCAGCACTCAACTCTAAAATTGTCCAAGCTCAGTGTTTGCTTTGTGGGAAGAGGTTAATTAGTTTTTAAAATTTATATACGAGTTTTCAGAGTAGTCAAGTTCTCTTTTATCTGTGTCAATCTTGATAGGTAAAATTTGCAATTTGTGAAACAGTATAATTCAGTTTTTAATGGGGCAGAATAGTTCATGAAGTCCTTATCCAGGCATATACCCTAGAGAACCCCTGTGAAGGTGTGCAAGGACGCGAGTTGGGGTGCTTGGAGCATCAGTGGGTGCCGTCCATCAGTGGACAGCAAGTCCCAGGGTAGGAGTGTGGTTTCATCTTGTTAAGTGTAAAAACACATGAAACTGAACACTATTGCTTATGCAATAATGATGATAATATCCATAAAAGGAAAGATACAGCAAAATTCAGCATTGATGGGAGGGCGGGATGGAGAGCTCATAGGGTTCCTCAAAGGGAACAAATGAAAAAATCCTGTTTCTTTAACTGGAAATAGACATTTGGGCGTTCATCTTCCTGTTTATAACCTTACACATTATCACCACTCTTTTGTATTTAATATTTCACAAAAATTTAAACAGCCGGATATAACGGACAGAGAGAGAGCATCCCCATCTTTGCTGAGGGACAGGAGTGCTCACAGGGGCCCATCCCACAGGCCAGTGCCTGGAAGCACAGAGGAGCTGATGGCCAGCCCGGTGAGGATGCCAGCTTGCTGTGCAGACTGTAGGAGTTCTCAGAGGTGGTTGGGTGCTCCATAAGGCCAGGAAATCCTCTGCAGGGCTGTGTTCCATGAGAGAACATGCTGCCCGCCAAAAACAGGGGAGAGGCCCCTGCAGCTGACTGAGCATCAGCAGGCATGGCAGGGCTGGGGCCAAGCAGGCAACTGCTGATCTCTTCCATCCTTACTTGGAAAAGGTCAGGGACAGTTCATATTCATACAAAACGGGCAAAAAGATCTTCAGTTTTGTCCCAAACTCATGTTAGCTTCCCCACTGTGCCATCTGGGCGCCCTGCAGGGACCATCCTGTTCCATGACACTAGGACTCATGCTGAATTGGGACGCTGGACAGGGTCTGGAAGTGCCACATGTACTCTGGGGTGCGAAGAAGCCCTAGGTGTCAAGGACTTGCCATGTGGTTCCATTGGTAGTACCAGTCGCCTGACTTGGCCAGCATGGGAGAAGGACAGCTTGAGTCAGTGTGGGGTGGTCAACCTGGCATGGGTGCAGGCAGAGGACAGACGGCGGCACCTGTGCCCCGCCAGGCTGGCCTTGGAGGACGGGGATGAGTGGGCACCCTAAGAACACAGCTTCTGCTAGCGTCCCGGCTGTCCATGTTTATGCTGCATCCCCAGGAATTGCCAGCCTGCAAAGCCAGTGACACGCACTGCTAAGGGTCCAGTTGGGTGGTGGTCCGTGTAGATGGGTGCCCTGCTCCAGGTGCATTGCACACCCTAGTGCCAAGACCTCAGGTGGAGCTGCGTCCCCATGGGCAGAGCTGAAAGGTGGCCAGCTGGTCAGGGCCAGCAAGGAGGAACATTGGGGAGAAGCAAGTCAGCTGTAGAGGAGTCTGCAGGAGCACATGGACTCAGGAGCAAAAGCGAGTGGTGGGGAAGCCTAAAATCCAGTGACACCCTCGTACCAGCTGTTTGCATACAGGGATCTCAGCCCCAACTCAACAGAAAAGCATGCTTCAGGGACGAGTTGGCTGATAGCAAGGAGGCCAAGTGACCTGCCAAGTCGGCTGGGCCACCACCTCATCAGCCTTCAGTGTTGGCATGGGGGCCATTCCACCTCCACTCACAGAGGCTGTTCTAGCTGGTGCCACCCCCCAGCACCCTGCCCGCCTTGGAAACCAGGCTGGGCGTCGGCATGTCAGCCCCTTGCTAATTGCAGGTCTACAAGAAGTGTGACTTTGAAATTTGTCTGATCATGAAACAATTAACTGTTTTAGGTAAGAGCTATTTGTCTAGGTAACCTTCAGGATGAATGAAAAGCAGACATCTATCTATTCCACCTGCTTATTTTGAAAACGCAAGGATGCCTCTCGGCCACAGAACGCTGGATCCAGGGCCTTTGTTCTTTGGAAGAACTGAAGGCACGCAGCCTGCTTGCCGTCCACCTGATTTGTCAGGCACAGCACAGCCCGGGTCTTGTGTGGCAGCTGCGCCAAGCGTAAAGCAGGCAGTTGCTGGCCAGCAGCTTCCCTCCTGGTGCTCCGGCTGAGTGGCAGCGTTCGCCCAAGCGCACCCACGGACTTACTGTAGACATCCAGGCCATTTCTGAACCGGGGTCAATATCAGCAGGTGTGTCTTGTCTTAGCCCTGTGACTAGCACGTCACGTCACCTGGCTCAGCTGTGTGCTGCAGCCTTCTGTGTGTGTGCTTTTTCCAGTAATGGAACATTTCACTGATTTACATTTCTCTGTACGTCAGAGAAATGTCCTGGCTGCAGCGTCTGATGGGCCCCATATCCTCCAGGGATGCCTCTTCATCTGTATCATGGCCTTCAGGGTGGCCCATGTAGCTGCTCCCGATGTGAATGAGCCCCAGTGGGTTATATAAGCACCTGCAGAAGGACTTGCCCTCATGCTTTAATGCAGCGCTAGCCAGGCCTTCCGGGATGCTGGGCATTCGTCAGGGCTGTACCGTGTGTCCTTCTCCAAGACTTGTGAGCATGGTGGAGGTACAAGGGAAGTGGGCCTTGCCCACGGTCACCTGCGGCAGGTGGACCATCCCACCACATGGCCCCGCCCAGCCTGCAGCCTGGGCCATTGGTGTCTGCTGGCTGCCATAGAGGATCTGGGTGGCATCCAGCCTGATCTGACCTCTTCACTGCTGTGGGGGGTGGCAGTTCCCCAGGAGGAGTTTCTTTGGGTCACATGGCACCTTGTGGCAGTGCCGGTTGGGCCCCACTCTGCACCTGGTAGACGGTCTAGTCCCGCCTCCTCACACGGTTGATGGCTGTGCACTCAGCACTATCGTCTACGCAGCAGCTCGTGCTGACCTCCCTCCCAAGTGGACTCACACCTCTTGAGCACAGGCCTTGCTCTCCTTGTGGCAGAGGGTGAGTTTCAGGACTAATAACTCACATTTAAATACATATTCTTCTCTGTCTTGTTGAAAGACCATTGTTAAGTTGCTAGGGTAGATCATGTTACAGAACAAAGTACATTTCCAGGATAAATACAGTGTGTGGGACTCATGCTTACCTGTGAGGCCCTGTGGTAGTCTGAATAATGGCCCCCAAAACATTTGTTGTGATTCCTGGAACCTGTGAATGTGGGCAAGTAGACTTTAGGTCTGATGAAGTTTAGATCTTGAGTTGGGGTTATCCTGGGTGATCTGGGTCAGCCCTAACTGTTCTCACAAGTGTCCTAATGAGAGGGAGGATTGACACAGATGCAGAGAAGGCAGTGTGGCCACCGGTGGAGATGCGACTGAACAAGTGGAGACGGACATGCAGCCATGAGTGTGTAGTGCCAGCACCACTGAAGCTGGAGGGAACTGGGCTGCTGGGCATTTGGGCTCCCGGCTGCGGGAGAGTAAACGTGTGCTGTTCTAAGCCCCAGTTTGTGGTCATTTGTTACAGCAGCTACAGGAAACTAACACTGACTTCATCTTCCACAAAAATGGAGAAAATTCAGGGCCCCCCCATCGTGCTCCTAGCCCACCCTGCTTCCTGCCTGTTCACAATTACCCTCCTATTCCACATGTTGGGTAAAGGCAGGGTCTCCTGCCTAACGGCAATGGTCCCTTCATGCAGGGACACAGCTGTCCTAGCGGGTCGCCCTCCTGAAAGGAATCCAGGGTCGCAAGGAGCCTCTGTTGCCATAGTCCCAGAGCACGAGTATCAGTAAGATGCACAGCCGTGGGTGATAGGGTGGGGCTGGGCAGTGAGCCAAACACACAAAGTGCACATGATACATGCAGGGAGCAGTTGTGGCTGAGCCTGTGACCCCATCGGGCACCCACTCCATAGTCCCCTGGAAGCCGGCTAATACCTTTTTGGTCATGGTCTGGTGCTGGGGCAGACCAAATACTTGGTTCTGAGGGTCTACAGATCCGAAGTAATCTCAAGGACAGTTGCTGGGACGTGCTTGCTCATGCTTTCGTCTGGTCCTCACATCACCCCAGGTGTGGGGTCCCAGGCTGCAGACACCTGGGGCCTGTGGGGTGAGGCAAGGGGCCAAGCAGTGTGCCCAGTTGATGCCTCACAACATTGGCAGCTTTTAGGTGGATGAGGAATAGGTCAGGATGCACACCTGCAGATCCCGAGACCCCAAGGGATGCTGTCTGTGGTGGGGTACTGGCTCCAAGGTGTCCACAAAGCCCACCAGGCCATCTGCAGGGCCCTCACTTGCTGGCTTCCTGGACTGTCCCATGGTGTCCTCTGGCCACAGCGTGAGGCAAGGGCAACAGCTGCTGAGCTCAGACCACCCTTTGTTGTGTGATGGGACTCGCCACCTGGCATCATTCAAGTCTTTGACAGGAGTATAGATCTCTGAAATGCCAGAGAAATTGCATCTTAAAAAATGGAATAATTGGAATATTGAGTTGTCAGAAGGCTCCACTGCTTGCAAGTCAACTCTAAAGAGAGACCATCAAATACATCTATTCCTAAAAGAGAGACGAGAATACACAGGAAAGCGCACAGCGTGCAGCTACACCCGAGAGCACTCGGCACCCCAAGAGGCGGGTAAGATACGGAGCCGCGACCCGGCGGGACCCAAGCACTCCCCAACCCCAGCGCACCGGTGGGAGGAGAGGATTCAGAGCTGGGAGGGAGTGGAAGTACACCCCGCGAAGTAGCCAGCCCCGGTGATCTGCACGGGGAGCGCTGACCCACATTGTGCAGTGCAGCGGAGATTGGAGAGACAGAGGGGCAGGATCTGAGCGGGGAGCGCCAGGGTGCTTGCAGCCGGCTCCCGGGAAGGGAAAAAAAAAAAGCGCGCGCTTTCTTCAGCGGTCTTAAAGAGACAGGAGCCCAGCAGAGGGGCCGGATCGCCCCAGCACACTCAGCCCAGCAGGCTGGGAGTCCTGGGGACTTTCAGACGCCTTAGCTGGCGACTGAGGAAGCGTAGCCATACTTACACTACTCACTGAGATCAACAGCCTCCTATTCGTTCCCACCCCTGCCAGAGCGATAAAGGGCCCTGCGGAGCGGCACAGCCACAGCTGTGGAATAGTGGGGTAATAGCGCCACCTACAGCATTCCCACAGATTCTACGTCCGGTGGGCATTTTTTTTGTTTTGCTTTGTTTTTTGTTTTGTTTTTGTTTTTTCTTTTCTTTCTTTTTTCTTTTTTTTCTCTTTTTTTTTCTTCTCTTTTTAAAGTCTTAAAGAGCCCAGCTGACATACGTGGCAAATATCAGTGACCAATTCTATAGCCATGAAAAGACAGAGGAATATGGTTCAGACCAAAATCAACCAGACAACCCCAGAGAGGGAGTCTGAAGGGATGGAAATGCACAGTCTTCCTGAAAAAGAATTCAGAATAAAAGTCATAACCATGCTGATGGACCTACAGAGAAATGTGCAAGAGCTGAGGGACGAAGTGAGGGAACTGAGGAAAGACAATGCAGAAATCAGACAAGCGATCGACCGGCCTAACAGCAGAA
This sequence comes from Smutsia gigantea, assembly GCA_032199065.1. Taxonomy (NCBI): domain Eukaryota; kingdom Metazoa; phylum Chordata; class Mammalia; order Pholidota; family Manidae; genus Smutsia; species Smutsia gigantea. Next base: position 4,144 of record JAVSCE010010872.1, on the reverse strand, counting down.
TGGATGAGATGCAAGAGACTGTTAATGGAATAGAAAACAGAGAACAGGAGTACAGAGCAGCTGAGGCAGAGAGAGATAAAAGGATTTCTAGGAATGAAAGAATATTAAGAGAACTGTGTGACCAATCCAAACGGAACAATATTCTCATTATAGGAGTACCAGAGGAAGAAGAGAGAGAAAAAGGGATAGAAAGTGTCTTTGAAGAAATAATTGCTGAAAACTTTCCCTCGCTGGGGAAGGAAGTAGTCTCACAGTCCACCGAAGCTCATAGATCTCCCAACACAAGGGACCCAAGGAAGACAACACCAAGACACATAATAATTAAGATGGCAAAGATCAAAGATAAAGACAGGGTATTAAAGGCAGCTAGAGAGAGAAAAAGATCACCTACAAAGGAAAACCCATCAGACTATCATCAGACTTCTCAACAGAAACCTTACAGGCCAGAAGAGAATGGCATGATATATTTAACGTAATGAAACAGAAGGGCCTCGAACCAAGAATATTGTATCCAGCACGATTATCATTTAAATATGATGGAGGGATTAAACAATTTCCAGACAAATGAAAGTTGAGAGAGTTTGCCTCTCATAAACCACCACTACAGGATATCTTGAATGGACTGCTCTAGATGGAGGCACACCTAAGGCTAAAAAGCTGTCACCGGAGAAAATAAAATCATAGCAAAGAAAGCAGACCATCCAAATACTAAATAAAGGCAAAGAATAAAACACCTATTATAGAAAGAATGGAGGAGGAGGAATAAGAAGGGAGAGAAAGAAAGAAACATCAGACTGTGTTTACAATAACTTAACAAGAAAGTTAAGTTAGATTGTTAGATAGTAAAGAAGCAACCCTTGAACCCTTGGTAACCACGAATCTAAAGCCAGCAATGGCAATAAGTACATACCTATCAATAATCACCCTAAATGTAAATGGACTGAATGCACCAATCAAAAGACACAGAGTAACAGAATGGATAAAAAAGCAAGACCCATCTATATGCTGCCTACAAGAAACTCACCTCAAATCCAAAGATATACACAGACTAAAAGTGAAGGGATGGAAAAAGATATTTCATGCAAACAACAAAGAGAAAAAAGCAGGTGTTGCAGTACTTGTATCAGACAAAATAGACTTCAAAACGAAGAAAGTAGCAAAAGATAAAGAAGGACATTACATAATGATAAAGGGGTCAGTCCAACAAGAAGATATAACCATTATACATATATATGCACCCAACACAGGAGCGCCAGCATATGTGAGACAAATACTAACAGAATTAAAGGAGGAAATAGACAGCAATGCATTCATCTTAGGAGACTTCAACACACCACTCACTCCAGAGGACAGATCAACCAGACAGAAAATAAGTAAAGACACAGAGGCACTGAACAACACACTAGAACAGTGGACCTAACAGACATCTACAGAACTCTACACCCAAAAGCAACAGGATACACATTCTTCTCAAGTGCACATGGAACATTTTCCAGAACAGACCACATACTAGGCCACAAAAAGAACCTCAGTAATTTCCAAAAATATTGAAATCCTACCAACCAACTTCTCAGATCACCAAGGTATAAAACTAGAAATAAATTTTAGAAAGAAATCAAACAGGCTCACAAATACATGGAGACTTAACAACATTCTCCTAATTAATCAATGGGTTAACGACCAAATCAAAACAGAAATCAAAGAATATATGGAGACTAATGACAACAACAACAAAAAGCCACAACTTCTGTGGGACGCAGCAAAGGCAGTTCTAAGAGGAAAGTATATTGCAATCCAGGCCTATTTAAAGAAGGAAGAACATTCCCAAATGAATAGTCTAAAGACACAATTACTGAAATTGGAAAAAGAACAAATGTGGCCCAAAGTCACCAGAAGGAGGGACATAATAAAGATTAGAGAAGAAATAAATAAAATTGAGAAGAATAAAACAATAGAAAAAATCAATAAAACCAAGAACTGGTTCTTTGAAAAAATAAACAAAATAGATAAACCCCTAGCCAGACTCATTAAGAGAAAAGAGAATCTACACACATAAACACAATCAGAAATGAGAAAGGAAAAATCACGACAGACCCCACAGAAATACAAAGAATCATAAGAGAATATTATGAGAATCTATATGCCAACAAGCTGGAAAACATAGAAGAAATGGACAACTTCTTAGAAAAATACAACCTTCCAAGACTGACCTAGCAAGAAACAGAAAAACTAAACAGACCAATCACCCACGACGAAATCGAATTGGTAATCAAAAAACTGCCCAAGAACAAAACCCCCGGGCCTGATGGATTCACCTCTGAATTCTACCAGACATATAGAGAAGAAATAACACCCATTCTCCTTAAAGTTTTCCAAAAAATAGAAGAGGAGGGAATACTTCCAAAATCATTCTATGAAGCCAGCATCACTCTAGTTAATACCAAAACCGGGCAAAGACCTCACCAGAAAAAAATTACAGACCAATATCCCTGATGAACGTAGATGCAAAAATACTTAACGAAATATTAGCAAACCGAATTCAAAAATACATCAAGAGGATCATACACCATGATCAAGTGGGATTCATCCCAGGGATGCAAGGATGGTACAACATTCGAAAATCCATCAACATCATCCACCACGTCAACAAAAAGAAGAACAAAAACCACATGATCATCTCCATAGATGCTGAAAAAGCATTCGACAAAATTCAGCATCCATTCCTGATTAAAACTCCCAACAAAATGGGTATAGACGGCAAGTACCTCAACATCATAAAGGCTATATATGACAGACCCACAGCTAACATCATACTTAACGGCGAGACACTGAAAGCTTTTCATCTAAGATCGAGAACAAGACAGGGATGCCCACTCTCTCCACTGTTATTCAACATAGTACTGGAGGTCCTAGCCACAGCAATCAGACAAAACAAAGACATACAACGCATCCAGATTGGTAAAGAAGAAGTCAAATTGTCACTATTTGCAGATGACATGATATTGTACATAAAAAACCCTAAAGGCTCCATTCCAAAACTATTAGAACTAATATCTGAATTCAGCAAAGTTGCAGGATACAAAATTAACACACAGAAATCTGTTGCTTTCCTATACACTAATGATGAACTAACAAAGAGAAATCAGAAAAACAATTCCATTCACCATTGCATCAAAAAGAATAAAATACCTAGGAAGAAACCTAACGAAGGAAGTGAAAGACCTGTACTCTGAAAACTACAAGACACTCCTAAGAGAAATTAAAGAGGACACTAACAAATGGAAATGCATCCCATGCTCTTGGCTAGGAAGAATAAATATTGTCAAAATGGCTATACTACCTAAGGCAATCTACAGATTCAATGCAATCCCTATCAAACTACCAACAGCTTTCTTCAATGAATTGGAACAAATAATTCTAAAATTCATATGGAACCACAAAAGACCCTGAATAGCCAAATCAATCCTGAGAAGGAGGAATAAAACGGGGAATTACACTCCCTGACTTCAAGCTCTACTACAAAGCCACAGTAATCAAGACAATTTGGTATTGGCACAAAAAACAGACCCACAGACCAGTGGAACAGAATAGAAAATCCAAACATTAACCCAAACATATACAGTCAATTAATATTTGATAAAAGTGCCTTGGATATACAATGGGGAGATGACAGCCTCTTCAGCAGCTGGTGTTGGTAAAACTGGACAGCTACATGTAAGAGAATGAAACTGGACTACTGTCTAGCCCCATACACAAAGGTAAACTCAAGGTGGATCAAAGACCTGAATGTAAGTCATGAAACCATAAAACTCTTAGAAAAAAACATAGGCAACAATCTCATGGACATAAACATGAGCGACTTCTTTATGAACATATCTCCCCGGGCAAGGGAAACAAAAGCAAAAATGAACAAGTGGGACTATATCAAGCTGAAAAGCTTTTGTACAGCAAAGGACACCATCAGTAGAACAAAGAGACTTCCTACAGTATGGGAGAATATATTCATAAAAAACGTATCTGGTAAAGGGTTGACATCCAAAATACATAAAGAACTCATGCACCTTAACAAACAGAAAGCAAATAATCCAATTAAGAAATGGGCAGAGGACATGAATAGACACTTCTCCAAAGAAGAAATTCAGAT
>JAVSCE010010871.1:0-14899 GCA_032199065.1 Smutsia gigantea | reverse complement strand
TATGTGTGTATGTAGGTTTATGTTAATGTATGTGTACATAGGTAGGTATATGTTTATTTGTGTGTATGTATGTTGATCTATGTTTATGTATGTGTGTGTATGTTTGTGTATGTGTGTGTATGTTTGTGTATGTGTGTGTATGTAACTGTATGTTTATGTATGCACACGTATGTTTATGCATGTGTATGTATGTACATGTTTGCTATGTATGTGTGTGTATGTAGGTGTATATATGTTTATGTTTATGTATGTGTATGTATGCAGATGAATGATTATGTATGTGTGTGTATGTAGGTGTATGTATGTGTGTGTGTGTACGTAGGTGTATGGTTATGTGTGTGTGTGCATGTATGTGCATGTTTATGTATGTGTATGTATGTAGATGTATGTTCATGTATGTGTCTGTACGTTTGGTTATGTGTGTTTGTTTGTGTATTTGTGTGTATGTAAGTGTATGTTTATATATGCAGGCGTATGTTTATGCATGTGTATTTATGTACATGTGTTTCTATGTATGTGTGTGTTTGTAAGTGTATGTTTATTTATGTGTGTGTATGTAGGTGTATGTTAATGTATCTGTACGTATTTAGATGTATGTTTATGCATGCGTGTGTATGTTGATGCATGTTTATGTATGTGTGTGTATGTAGGTATATGATTGTGTGTGTGTATGTAGATTTATGATTATATATGTGTGTTTATTTAGGTGTATGTTTTCGTAAGTGTGTTTTTGTAGGTGTATGTTTATCTATGTGTGTGTATGTAGGTTTAAGTTTTGTATGTGGGCGTATGAAGGTGTATGTTAATGTATCTGTGCCTATGCAGGTGTATGTTTATGTGTGTGTGTATGCAGTTGTATACAAAGGCCGTTTGCTTCACATTGTCAGATGAGGTAGTTTTGCTCCTGCAGTTTACCTAAATGCTGGAGCAAAGACTTATTGGCAGCACACTTTTTAGGTGGTTGCATGAATCTTTAATGGGGCCTGCAGGAAGGCCTTATTTCACAGAAACTAAAGGGAATCCAAAGGCAGTTTGCTTCCCACGCTGAGATGAGGCTCTTTCGCTCCTGCAGTTTCCCTTCACGCTGGAGCAAAGACATACTGGCAACTCACTTATCACTCAGAGTTAGAGTACATACAATAAGGAAACCTTTGTACTGCAATGTGTACTATGTTTTCCAGATCCCATTTAAGGTGGTTGCATGATTCCTTGAATGGGGCCTGCACGGAGGCATATTTCACTGAAAGTAAACGGAATCCAAAGGCAGTTTGCTTCCCATGGTGAGATGAGGCAGTTTTGCTCCTCCAGTTTCCCTTCATCCTGGAGCAAAGAACTATTGGCTGCACACTTATCTCTGGGAGTTAGTGTACATACAGAAGGACAGCTTGTACTGCAATGTTGACTATGTTTTCCAGATCATATTTTACGTGGTTGAATGATTTCTTGAATGGGGACTGCACGAGGGCCTTTTTTCACTGAAACGAAACGGAATCCAAAGGCACATTGCTTCCATGCTGATTTTAGGATGTATGCTCCTGCAGTTCCCCTTAATGCTGGAGCAAAGACCTATTGGCAGCACACATATCTCTGGGAAATAGAGTACATACAGAAAGGACAGCTTTGTACTGCAATGTTTACTATGTTTTCAAGATCCCATTTACGTGGTTGCATGATTCCTTGAATGGGGCCTGCAGGAAGGCCTTATTTCACTGAAACTAAACGGAATCCAAAGGCAGTTTGCTTCCCAGGCTGAGATGTAGCAGTTTTGCTCCTGCAGTTTCCCTTGATGCTGGAGCAAAGACCTATTGGCAGCACACTTATCTCTGGGAGTTAGAGTACATACAGAAAGGACAGCTTTGTACTGCAATGTTTACTATGTTTTCCAGATCCCATTTACGTGGTTGCATGACTCCTTGAATGGGGCCTGCAGGAAGGCCTTATTTCACTGAAACTAAACGGAATCCAAAGGCAGTTTGCTCCCCAGGCTGAGATGAGGCAGTTTTGCTCCTGCAGTTTCCCTTCATCCTGGAGCAAAGACCTATTGGCAGCACACTTATCTCTGGGAGTTAGAGTACATACAGAAAGGACAGCTTTATACTGCAATGTTTACTATGTTTTCCAGGTCCCATTTAGGTGGTTGCATGATTCCTTGAATGGGGCCTGCAGGAAGGCCTTATTTCACTGAAACTAAACGGAATCCAAAGGCAGTTTGCTTCCCAGGCTGAGATGAGGCAGTTTTGCTCCTGCAGTTTCCCTTCATGCTGGAGCAAAGACCTATTGGCAGCTCACATATCTCTCATAGATGGAGGAGATACAAAAAGGAGACCTTTGTACTGCAATGTTTTCTATGTTTTACAGATCCCATTTTACGTGGTTGCATGACACCTTGAATGGGGCTGCAGGAAGGCCTTATTTCAATGAAACTAAAGGGAATCCAAATGCAGTTTGCTTCCAGGGATGAGATGAGGCAGTTTTGTTGCTGCAGTTTCCCTTCATCCTGGAGCAAAGACTTATTGGCAGCACACATATCTCTGGGAATTAGAGTACATACAGAAAGGACAGCTTTGTACGGCAATGTTTACTATGGTTTCCAGATCACATTAAGGTGGTTGCATGATTCCTTGAATGGGGCATGCATGAAGCCTTTATTTCACTGAAACTAAACGGAATCCAAAGGCAGTTTGCTTCCCAGGCTGAGATGAGGCAGTTTTGCTCAAGCAGTTTCCCTTAATGCGGGAGCAAAGACCTATTGGCAGCACACTTATCTCTGGGTGTTAGAGTACATACAGAAAGGTCAGCTTTGTACTGCAATGTTTACTGTGTTTTCCAGATCACATTTTGGTGGTTGCATGATTCTTTGACTGGGGCATGCAAGAAGGCCTTATTTCACTGACACTAAATGGAATCCAAAGGCAGTTTGCTTCCCAGGCTGAGATGAGGCAGTTTCCCTTAATGCTGGAGCAAAGACCTATTGGCAGCACACTTATCTCTCGGAGTTAGAATACATGTAGAAAGGACAGCTTTGTACTGCAATGTTTACCATGTTTTCCAGATCCCATTTTATGTGGTTGTTTGATTCCTTGAATGGGGCCTGCAGGAAACTTTATTTCACTGAAACTAAACGGAATCCAAAGGCACATTGCTTCCCATGCTGAAATGAGGCAGTTTTGCTCTTGCAGTTTCCCTTAATGCTGGATCAAAATCTGTATGCAGGTGCATATTTATATGTGTATGCAGGTGTATGTTTGCATATGTGTGTGTATGTATATCTATGTTTGTGTATGTGTGAGAATATAGGTGTATGATTATGTATGTGTGTTTATGTAGGAGTAAGTTTGTGTGTGTGTGTATGTATGTGTATGTTTGTGTATGGTTGTGTATGTGTGTGTATATTGTTGTATGTTTATGTTTGTGTATGTATGAAGGTGTATGTTAATTTATGTTTATATATGCAGCTATATGTTTATGTATATGTGTGTATGTAGGTTTATGTTAATGTATGTGTACATATGTAGGTATATGTTTATTTGTGTGTATGTATGTTGATCTATGTTTATGTATGTGTGTGTATGTTTGTGTAAGTGTGTGTATGTAAGTGTATTTTTATGTATGCAGGCGTATGTTTATGCATGTGTATGTATGTACATGTTTGCTATGTATGTGTGTGTATGTAGGTGTATGTATGTTTATTTTTATGTATGTGTATGTATGTAGATGAATGTTTTTGTATGTGTGTGTATGTAGGTGTATGTATGTGTGTGTGTGTACGTAGGTGTATTGTTATATGTGTGTGTGCATGTATGTGCATGTTTATGTATGTGTATGTATGTAGATGTATGTTGATGTATGTGTCTGTACGTTTGGTTATGTGTGTTTGTTTGTGTATTTGTGTGTATGTAAGTGTATGTTTATATATGCAGGCGTATGTTTATGCATGTGTATTTATGTACATGTGTTTTCATGTATGTGTGTTTGTAAGTGTATGTTTATTTATGTGTGTGTATGTAGGTGTATGTTAATGTATGTGTACGTATTTAGATGTATGTTTATGCATGCGTGTGTATGTAGATGCATGTTTATGTATGTGTGTGTATGTAGGTATATGATTGTGTGTGTGTGTATGTAGATTTATGATTATATATGTGTGTTTATTTAGGTGAATGTTTTCGTAAGTGTGTTTTGGTAGGTGTATGTTTATCTATGTGTGTGTATGTAGGTTTAAGTTTTTGTATGTGGGCGTATGAAGGTGTATGTTAATGTATGTGTGCCTATGCAGGTGTATGTTTATGTGTGTGTGTATGCAGTTGTATACAAAGGCCGTTTGCTTCCCATTGTGAGATGAAGTAGTTTTGCTCCTGCAGTTTACCTAAATGCTGGAGCAAAAACTTACTGGCAGCACACTTTTTAGGTGGTTGCATGAATCTTTAATGGGGCCTGCAGGAAGGCCTTATTTCACGGAAACTGAAAGGAATCCAAAGGCAGTTTGCTTCCCACGCCGAGATGAGGCACTTTCGCTCCTGCAGTTTCCCTTCACGCTGGAGCAAAGACATACTGGCAACTCACTTATCTCTCAGAGTTAGAGTACATACAATAAGGAAACCTTTGTACTGCAATGTTTACTATGTTTTCCAGATCCCATTTTAGGTGGTTGCATGATTCCTTGAATGGGGCCTGCAGGAAGGCATATTTCACTGAAAGTAAACGGAATCCAAAGGCAGTTTGCTTCCCATGGTGAGATGAGGCAGTTTTGCTCCTCCAGTTTCCCTTCATCCTGGAGCAAAGAACTATTGGCTGCACACTTATCTCTGGGAGTTAGTGTACATACAGAAGGACAGCTTGTACTGCAATGTTGACTATGTTTTCCAGATCATATTTTACGTGGTTGAATGATTTCTTGAATGGGGACTGCACGAAGGCCTTATTTCACTGAAACGAAACGGAATCCAAAGGCACATTGCTTCCATGCTGATTTGAGGATGTATGATCCTGCAGTTTCCCTTAATTCTGGAGCAAAGACCTGTTGGCAGCACACATATCTCTGGGAAATAGAATACATACAGAAAGGACAGCTTTGTACTGCAATGTTTACTATGTTTTCCAGATCCCATTTTACGTCGTTGCATGACACCTTGAATGGGGCCTGCAGGAAGGCCTTATTTCACTGAAACGAAAGGAAATCCAAAGGAACATTGATTCCCATGCTGAGATGTGGCTGTTTTGCTCCTGCAGTTTCCCTTAATGCTGGAGCAAATTCTGTATGCAGGTGCATATTTGTATTTGTGTATGCAGGTTTATGTTTGCATATGTGTGTGTATGTATATATATGTTTCTGTATGTGTGTGAATATAGGTGTATGATTATGTAAGTGTGTGTATGTATGTGTAAGTTTGTGTGTGTGTGTATGTATGTTTATGTTTGTGTATGATTGTATATGTGTGTTTATGTAGGTGTATGTTAATATATGTGTACATATGTAGGTATATGTTTATGTATTTGTCTGTATGTAGGTTTATGTTAATGTATGTGTACATATGTATGTATATGTTTATGTATGTGTATGTATTTTGATCTATGTTTATGTATGTGGCTGTTTGTGTATGTGTGTGTATGGAAGTGTATTTTTATGTATGCAGGCATAAGGTTATGCATGTGTATGTATGTACATGTTTGTTATGTATTCGTGTGTATGTAGGTGTATGTAGGTTTATGTTGATGTATGTTTCTGTACGTAGATGTATGTTTATATGTGGGTGTGCATGTATGCGCATGTTTATGTATGTGTATGTACGTAGATGTATGTTCATGTTTGTGTCTGTACGTTTGGTTATGTGTGTTTGTGTATTTGTGTGTATGTAAGTGTATGTTTATGTATGCAGGCGTATGTTTATGCATGTGTATGCAGGTACATGTGTGTTTATGTATGTGTGTCTTTGTAGGTGTATGTTTTTTATGTGTGTATGTAGGTGTATGTTAATGTATGTGTACGTATTATATGTATGTTTATGTTTGTGTGTGTATGTAGGTGTATGTTTATATATGTGTATATATGTAGATGTGTGTTCATGTATGTTTATGTATGCAGATGTATGTTTATGTATGTGTGTGTATGCAGATGTATATTTATGTATGTGTGTGTACGAAGGTGTATGATTATATATGTGTGTGTATGTAGATGTATGTTTATGTATGTGTCTGTATGTAGGTATATGATTGTGTGTGTGTATGTAGGTTTATGATTATATATGTGTGTTTATTTAGGCGTAAGTTTATGTAAGTGTGTTTTTGTAGGTGTATGCTTATGTATGTGTGTTTATGTGTGTGCATGTTTGTGTATGTGTGTTTATGTAGGTGTGTGTTGATTTATGTGTGTGTATTTAAGCGTAAGGTTATGTAAGTGTGCTTTTGTTGCTCTATGTTTATGTACGTGTGTGCATGTAGGTTTAAGTTATTGTATGTGTGTGTATGTAGGTGTATGTTAAAGTATTTGTGCCAATGCAGGTGTATGTTTACTTGTGTGTGTATGCAGTTGTATCCAAAGGCAGTGTGCTTCCCATTGCGTGATGAGCCAGTTTTTCTCCAGCAGTGTCCCTTCATGCTGGAGCAAAGACCTATAGGCAGCACACTTGTCTCTCGGAGGTAGAGTACATACAGAAAGGACAGCTTTGTACTGCAATGTTTACTATAATTTCCAGATCACATTCAGTAGTTGAATGATTTCTTGAATGAGGCATGCAGGAAGGCTTTATTTCACTGAAACAAAACGAAATCCAAAGGCAGGTTGCTTCGCATGCTGAGATAAGGCAGTTTTGCTCCTGAAGTTCCCCTCCATGCTAGAGTAAAAACATGTTGGCAGCACACTTATCAATCGGAGTTAGAGTCCATACAGACAGGACAGCTTTGAACTGCAGTGTTTACTATGTTTTCCAGATCCCAATTTAGGTGTTTGCATGATTCCTTGAATGGGGCCTGCAGGAATGCCTTATTTCACTGAAACTAAACGGAATCCAATGGCAGTTTGCTTCCCATGCTGAGATGAGGCAGTTTTGCTCCTGCAGTTTCCCTACATGCTGGAGCAAAGACCTATTGGCAGCTCACTTATCTCTCAGAGATGGAGTAGATACAAAAAGGACACCTTTGAACTGCAATGTTTACTATGTTTTCCAGATCCCATTTTACGTGGTTGCATGACACCTTGAATGGGGCTGCAGGAAGGTATTACTTCAATGAAACTAAAGGGAATCCAAATGCAGTTTGCTTCCCAGGCTGAGATGAGGCAGTTTTGTTCCTGCAGTTTCCCTTCATCCTGGAGCAAAGACTTATTGGCAGCACACATATCTCTGGGAATTAGAGTACATACAGAAATGACAGCTTTGTACGGCAATGTTTACTATGTTTTCCAGATCACATTTAGGAGGTTGCATGATTCCATGAATGGGGCATGCAGGAAGGCCTTATTTCATTGAAACTAAACGGAATCCAAAGGCAGTTTGCTTCCCAGGCTGAGATGAGGCAGTTTTGCTCCTGCAGTTTCCCTTGATGCTGGTGCAAAGACCTATTGGCAGCACACTTATCTCTGGGAGTTAGAGTACATACAGAAAGGTCAGCTTTGTACTGCAATGTTTACTATGTTTTCCAGATCACATTTTGGTGGTTGCATGATTCCTTGAATGGGGCATGCAGGAAGGCCTTATTTCACTGAAACTAAACGGAATCCAAAGGCAGTTTGCTTCCCAGGCTGAGATGAGGCAGTTTTGCTCCTGCAGTTTCCCTTGATGCTGGAGCAAAGACCTATTGGCAGCACACTTATCTCTGGGAGTTAGAATACATGCAGAAAGGACAGCTTTGTACTGCAATGTTTACCATGTTTTCCAGATCCCATTTTAGGTGGTTGTTTGATTCCTTGAATGGGGCCTGCAGGAAGGCTTATTTCACTGAAACTAAACGGAATCCAAAGGCACATTGCTTCCCATGCTGAAATGAGGCAATTTTGCTCTTGCAGTTTCCCTTAATGCTGGATCAAAATCTGTATGCAGGTGCATATTTATATGTGTATGCCGGTGCATGTTTGCATATATGTTTGTATGTATATCTATGTTTGTGTACGTGTGAGAATATAGGTGTATGATTATGTATGTGTGTTTATGAAGGTGTAAGTTTGTGTGTGTGTGTATGTATGTGTATGTTTGTGTATGAGTGTGTATGTGTGTATATTGTTTTATGTTTATGTTTGTGTATGTATGAAGGTGTATGTTAATATATGTTTATATATGCAGACATATGTTTATGTATATGTGTGTAAGTTGGTTTATGTTAATGTATGTGTACATATGTAGGTATATGTTTATTTGTGTGTATGTATGTTGATCTATGTTTATGTATGTGTGTGTATGTTTGTGTATGTGTGTGTATATAAGTTTATTTTTATGTATGCAGGCGTATGTTTATGCATGTGTATGTATGTACATGTTTGCTATGTATGTGTGTGTATGTAGTTGTATGTATGTTTATGTTTATGTATGTGTATGTATGCAGATGAATGTTTTTGTATGTGTGTGTATATAGGTGTATGTATGTGTGTGTGTACGTAGGTGTATGGTTATATGTTTGTGTGCATGTATGCGCATATTTATGTATGTGTATGTATGTAGATGTATGTTCAAGTATGTGTCTGTACGTTTGGTTATGTGTGTTTGTTTGTGTATTTGTGTGTATGTAAGTGTATGTTTATATATGTGTGTGTATGTAGGTGTATGTTAATGTATGTGTACATATTTAGATGTATGTTTATGCATGCGTGTGTATGTAGATGCATGTTTATGTATGTGTGTGTATGTAGGTATATGATTGTGTGTGTGTGTATGTAGATTTATGATTATATATGTGTGTTTATTTAGGTGTATGTTTTCGTAAGTGTGTTTTTGTAGGTGTATGTTTATCTAAGTGTGTGTATGTAGGTTTAAGTTTTTGTATGTGGGCGTATGAAGGTGTATGTTAATGTATGTGTGCCTATGCAGGTGTATGTTTATGTGTGTGTGTATGCAGTTGTATACAAAGGCCGTTTGCTTCCCATTGTGAGATGAGGTTGTTTTGCTCCTGCAGTTTACCTAAATGCTGGAGCAAATTCTTACTAGCAACACACTTTTTAGGTGGTTGCATGAATCTTTAATGGGGCCTGCAGGAAGGCCTTATTTCACGGAAACTAAAGGGAATCCAAAGGCACTTTGCTTCCCACGCCGAGATGAGGCACTTTCGCTCCTGCAGTTTCATGGAAACCAAGCCTCTTCCTTAGGTGGGTTTCTCACTAGCTTTTAACTGAAACACTGATTTAAAGTGGGTCAGAAAACTTTCCATTTTTTAAAAATAAATTTAGAATTCTATACCTATACGCTAGCAGGCCCATGCAAATTTGTTTTACGGGTGGCCTTCCCTTTTGTCATGCTGACTTCATCTGATACCCTGAGAATTAAGGTCAGCAGATGACTGAAATTTCAAGTCGGAACGGATGTCACTGAAAAGTGAGGTCTAAAATTAAACAAGCAAACCAAACCACACGCTGAAGTTGGGCTCTCAAGTTATCAGCTTTATTTTCTTTTCAGCAATTTTGAAGTTAATATGATGTGGAGACAACCACAGGGACGTATTTAAAAGGAAAGACATAGCCTGGGAACCTGGAACAAATTGCTAATTGGTTTTCCTTCTTTAAATAATTTGGAGGATGCTATGGTGAGGGGGCTGCTGTGTGAATGGGAAATATGATAAAATCAACACATACTGATACTATATTTTTTTATTCCAAAATCTTTTGAAGGACTTGAGATGACTGATGGCAAAAATTCAGGTAATAAAGCCAAAATAAAACTATTAATTGGCCTATGGAATGGAGAGTCAAAGTCAAGATCCAGGAAAAGAAAACCCAAAGTCACAGTCCATAAAGACCAATATAGTTACTGTAGGTGAGGTTCACATTTGTCTCTGAGTTTCCTGGCAGCCAAAGAAAAGACTTAGTTATGCTCAGTTACATTGTACACATTATGAGAAAGAAAGAAGCTAGCTAATTCCTTAAAGGAGATGGAGTTCTTCCTATCATTACATTTTGATGTAAATTGTTTTTCTGGGGGTTATTAAGGCTCCGTTTAGTATATTGGTTGAGGACAAGTTTTTGGCATCAGATATTCCCATAATCAGAATAATCAGATCTTCAGCTGCACTTGGGTGGCTGTGTACCCTTGGGAAAATTGTGTCACCTCCATCTCAGTTTCCATACCTGCGACATGGAGACGACAGCAGAACATGACTCACAGGTAGTTGTGAGGGGTAAATGAAATGACATATGTGACTTGACATTATTAAGTGCTCAGTGAATATTGATAAAATATTGACTTTTATAGGAATGTCAGGGCATGAGAATCTGTCAGAATTTGAAACTTTTTTGAGAAAAGGGAGACACCGCATCTGACGGATACTAGTTACTTGCCTATTTGAGTGTATACTCTGTAGGATTTCTTCAGACTTCCACATGGCCTGAGTGAAATAGCCATTCATTCAACAAATGTTTCTTGGTGGGTTGTTCTTATTTTGTGCACCTATTTTGTGCCAGCCACCCTGCTAAGCTCTGGGGATACAGCAGGGTATAAGCAGAGGGCCCTGCCTTCAAGGAGGTGACATTCAGGATAATCCTTTTTTCATATCCTGTACTTACCAAACTGTTTGCTGATAACAAATTAGGCTTCTTAGGTACTTAGATGACCTGGAAACCAATACCCTGGATGGTAGACACAGGCATTCTGATTAGTGGAAAGGAACAGTCCCTGCTTCAATGATTAATTTGTCCTTTTGATTTATATATAATTGCACTGTCAATAAAGGAATTTCAAGATTTACCATATATTGTATTGAACATAGAGCTGCCACCCTGTATATGTGCATGTATATATTTTACATCTCTATCTCTTATCTGTCCATCTACATACATGCACACATATGCACACACATAGTTTTTCTTCAGACTATGAAACTGATATATGCTCATTTGTTATAGTAGTAGTGGGGGTAGAGGGTGGGGAAGAAGAGCAAAAGGAGGAAAGCAAAATAAATCTATGATCCTAATTCTTAGAAATAAGCTTTTGGAGTGGCTAGCACCTATTATTTTATAAAACTGAGATCATTTTAAGTGTATTGTCCTTCTTTTAAAAATAAAAACTATAAGTACTTTATTTTGCAAAATTGGACCATATTATAATACTGTTTTGTAACTTGTTTTCTCACCTTGCACTATATTCTAAACACTTTACCCTTTTAAAAACTTGGTTTTGGTTTGTGTATCTGTTGGAAATAGATTGGCTCTCTAACATTTGCAAAGTGTCTGAATTTGGCTGCAAAGCAGTGTTGTCAAGACATAAAAGCAAAGAAAGAGGAAGACCCACAGGGCTATACATGCTTGTTGCCTAAGCAGAGTGACCTTTGTGCATAACACTGGGAAGTTACAAGTGTTCTTAATGTGGCTTGAGGTCAAAGGAAGCAACTCTAACTTAAGAGTTAAAAAAACAAACAAGCAACTTAATGACAAGCCCAACAGGACAGATTAGGAAAACAAAGTTGGCTTTAATTATAGTTGTAATGAAAGTTTAATTATAATGGGACACATTCAATATTTTAATGGTTGTAGCAGTTAAATTATCAAACAAAAATATTTATTTGTTCAGCATCTCAAAGTTGCAATTTTCTAGGTTGCACTTTCCCATAGTGGAGAAAGGAGAGTATTTTGGTTCAAAATACCTTTCTACCAATTTTTGCTTGGTAAGAATAAATAGAAATTGTGTTGATGTCAACAGTTTTATAAAGGAAAGTATGCTCTCTTGTTCACAAGAACACGAATATATATAAATGTATTGAAATCTATTCACAGATGCATGGCAATCAAATCTAATAATAATAGCACTTGAGATAAGTTGACAGAGATCTATGAAGCTTGTTAAAATTTCTAGGCAGTTATTACAAAGGCAAAAGCTATTAAAGAAATCAACAAAAGTATTTACACCAGAAAGGTCTTTAATGGTATGAAAAACAGTGGTTTGCCAAATGGTATCGAAGAAATGTCAATGATATAAATTTTGTAACATCACAGAACAAGATATTCTTTGTGTTTGTCCATTCATTTATTTCATTTAATTTCTACAGCCAAGGTCATGTAGTCGGCAGGTGGTGGCCCTGAAATGGATCACAGATATGGCAGATTCTCAAGTCTATGGCCTTTTCACTATGACAAACTGAAACCATCGATACCGAAAACATTTTAAAAACTTAATTTGCAGCTGAATTTCCAACTTTCTGAAGGTGACTTTCTGATATTTTTGAAATTTCAAAAATTTGAAGTCTCAAAAATTATCAAATTATCTTTTGTTCATCTATTTGGTGGTATCACCTTTTTCATTTACCCTTGTCCGTGATGTCAGTTTTACTGACAAACCCTCTCTGTCCAGCACTATGACCATGTCTAAACTAAGATATACCCAACATGTACTTATTTTGTGATCCCCTTGAGGTGGAGAAGTCCATAAAAATAAATAAAGGAGGAGCAGAGAGAGGTGTCTATGTCTATGTTTCCCTGAGCCTCTAAGTAAGAGGATTAGTGGTCAGTTTTCAAACTGGATTAGAAGATCAGTAACCTTTTTTTTCTTTTTTTTCTTAAAAAGAAGGGGGAGGTTGGAAGTAGAATTTATGCATGAGAACCACATAGGGGAATATTATGTGATTGCTATGAATCAGATGGGTTTTCTGTTTGATCTAAGAAACTAGGACATTACAGTCATAATGCATGTTAGCCATGGAGAAAAATTCTGCAAGAGTCAAGGTTTTAAACTTTAGGTCAATATTGAGTTACACCTCATGAAACTGATGTCAAGTATGTGTTGATAGTAGTTGAAAAACAATTACTTTTTAAAACTCTCTGATGTACATATTACTTAAAAATATTTGGTTGGAATTCAACTGTATGTATATACCATACTTTATTTATTTATTTCCTATTAATGTATTTTAAATTCATTTCAAATTATTCACTATTAATCAATACAGTGATAAGTATCTTCTTAGTTAGATCTTTGCTCAAATATATATTATTACTACAGGATGTACAAGAGTTTTTGTAATATTGTCTATGTTTTGATAAGAAGTTTTGAAGATTATATTTTCTTTCTTTGGAATAGAAACTCAGTTGAGCTAGCTTAAGCAAAAATGTGGAATTAGTTATAAGGATGTAAAGATGGCTCGAGGCAACCAAGGGCAGAAACTGCAGTGGGAACTGAACAGAGTACTGGAACAAGAGCTACAAAACAAACAGGAGTCAAGGAGGGATGGCTTTCTTGATCCCACAAACTGTCTCTTCCCTGAACTATGTCCTTGCTCTCTCTGTGGATTCCTTTTCTCTGTGCTTCTGACTCTCCCATCACCTTTCTCAGGCCCCCTGGTAGTCATTTCTTGGTTCCAAGCCATAGTCTCAGCAGAGTCTGATTGGCTTAACCCAAGTCAGGGTCTCAGCGGCTATGGGTGTTCTAGATCATGTAGTACAAACAGAGCTGCTGGGGGTCCAGCCTGTGGTTAAGTGAGCCCCGTTTTCAAAGAAAAGGACTGTGGGCTGGGAAGACATTCTCAACGGTGTGTGTACTGTACTCTAAGTACTTTACTCCAATGACAGAAACATGTGTAGGTGGCAGTTTCTATCTTCCAAAGCATCTAATCTTGGTAAGGATGCCGTCAGTTCTTTGGGCTTTATTATTTCTCCTCAACCTGAGAGATGATGATTATTTTTAGTTTGTTGATGACATGATATTTTAAATAGATATGTATATAACTTATATATGTATTTTATACTTATATATGTAATGCGTGTATATCTTGATATATTTATATTTTACGTGTAAATTTTCTTTTGTCTGTCTTCACTAGGGTTATACTTACTAAGTTGCTGTTCTTTGCATTGCGCAAAGCATGTATGGTAGATGTTTAACACATTGCCTGTTTATTTTCTTTTCAAAATGGTCTCCC
Organism: Smutsia gigantea; assembly: GCA_032199065.1. Taxonomy (NCBI): domain Eukaryota; kingdom Metazoa; phylum Chordata; class Mammalia; order Pholidota; family Manidae; genus Smutsia; species Smutsia gigantea. The sequence goes on along the minus strand of JAVSCE010010871.1, from coordinate 856 downwards.
TGTCTGAAAAGGCTGGATGCAGACCCATGGTCTATCACTTTTACAAAGAGTTTTTTTTTTTATATAAGTCTATGTGTATTCTCCTGAACTTATGTGGTTTTTAAGCTCTTCTTTGATTAAGATCTGCTGCATGAAGCAAGGACACCAGTGTGGTGAGCTTAACACCTGAAAGTGAGAGACACAGAGAGCCAGGGTCCTTTGTGGGCTAAATACAGCATCTGCTAGACATGATGAGTGAACAGCCATCAAGGAAGTGGTTGATAGACCATTTGACTGAGGTGAAAAACTCACTCATCTGCCTTTATGCTTGTTGCTAGAAGAGATAATTCAGCACGGCACCTGCTGTGTGCATAAGAAAGCTCTAGAAATGCTTTCGTTTGGGAACTTGGATCTCAGTAGAAATATGTTGCCTACAGGTTGTCTTAATTCATCAGATATCTCCATCCATCCATCCATCCATCCATCTGGGCATCCATTCATCCCATTTATCCAAACATTTGATGAAAAATTATTGTATAAAAAGCAAGAATTACAGTTTGAGAAGGAGCACTGGTTAAGACACACTCAGAGTTCACAGATAAAAAGGAAAGCTTTGAGTTAGACACATTTTGATTGACTCTGCTGACTGCTAACTACATGACCTTACTCAGGTTGCTTAATATTTTCTAAGCCTCAAGTTCCTCGCCTTTAAAATGTCAATAATAAAAATAATAGGACTTACATCATGAAGTTATTGTAAGGATTAGAAGAGACACTGTATGTAATTTTTTTGCCCAGTCGTAAGTATTATGTATTATTATTTTTGATCATCATAATCACATTCCTCGTCAACCACAATGAGTTCTTGTAGGAGCTC
>JAVSCE010010870.1:0-46758 GCA_032199065.1 Smutsia gigantea | reverse complement strand
ACCAGGGACCAAAGAGGATTTAGAACTCTTGCAATTTGTTAGTATAAGTATACACTAAAATGTTAAATATCTATGCCCCGTAACTCAGCATTTTCTTGTCAAGGAATTTACCCTCAAGACCCATTTGCATTTATGCCCAAAAATGTAGGCATATTTGTCTAGACACATCTTTCATTTTCAAATGGTAGACTTCAAGCCCAGTTAAGAAGAAGGAGGTGAGGGCACAAAATTTCTTGGCTCTCAAGGCTAAGAGTCCAGCAACATTCTCCCCCTCACACCAGCTACATCCAGGACCAACACTGTCCTTGGTCCTCAGGCTGGGTGGTATATTTGTCTCTGTTTCTCTCTACTCTGCTTTCTCTGTTTCCTTCTTAGATAGGTAGTCTCCCTAGTCTCATGTAGTAGCCTCTAGCAGCTCCAGGCTAAGCTCCCTCCAGTTTAGCAAGTAGGGTTTTCTGCAGTTGCCCAAAGCCTCAGGATGACGCCCAGTGTCCGGACATGGGTAAAGCACTCATCCTTGCCCTAGTTCTCCGGGACAGAGGGATAGAAGACTCTGACTGACCTGACCTGATGCATATGCCTTGGGGTAGCAGCAAGAAATGGATTGACCCCACTTTAACCACATGAAGTGATATTGAGGAAATGGTACTTTCCCACTGGAAGAATACGGTGGTGTTATCCAAAGAAGAAAAGGATGCAGGCCAGGCAAAAGCAATAGCTGTTCATTATAATATCCGTTTCTAATAATATATGGCTACGACCTAAATGTCCATTAGTACAGGAAAACTAAACAGATATGATGGATGATAGAGAGGGAGACTATGTAAGTATAATAATGAGTGCAGTATATACATATGTTGGCCAAAAAAAATGTCTACTATATAATATTAAATTTAAAATGAAGTTGCAGAAAAATACTCTTAATTATGTCTGTTGTTTGTTATGGATGTGAATACCTTTTCTTTGTGTATTTCTGTGCTGCTTTTGATTTGCTGTTATATTTGATTGTTTAAAATGGGTATATATCACTTCTGTAATTTAAAAGAATACCCCAGGTTGCCCCTGTTCCAGACCAGACACTGGAATTGACAGAGCTCAAGAATTATAGAGATAGGAAAGGTGAAAATGAGAGGAAAGCTGACAAGATAGTATTCATGGAACTGATATAAAAATATAAATAATGGGAACTGAGGGGACAATGGATAGGACAGATTAAGCTGTCTGTATAGCAGGGTGGGGGTGGGGGTGGATTTATATCCTGGAAGAGTAACAGAAAATTGCTGGAAAAAGTAAATGTTCACCAAAAAGACACATGGTTTAGAAGAGGTGCAGCTGGGGGTAGTGGAGTAGTTCCCCTTTTTTCTTCACAGGATGACTGTGAGATTCAAGTGAGATGGAAAAGCGCTACTTTAAAGAAAAGACCATATAATTCCAAGTTAGCCAGGACCAAATAAGGAGTTTGTCTCTAAATGGAGTGGGAGAAGGAAAGGGTAGGAAGATGTCATCAGACTTCCTTTGCACATTAGACCACATAGATGACTAATTTTTTGGTTTGTTAGTCTATTTGGATGGGCAGGTGCTTTTTTGAGAGAGGGAAGAACATATACATTTGTCTATAGTTTTTGGTACTGTTAACTAAAATGAATAATTCTACATAGTTCACCTACATGTGGGAACAGCAAGGTAAAACTACAAATACCAGATACAACCATCAAGGAAGAAAATATTCAGAAGAAAGAAATACCACAACTCTGAATTACTTGGAATCTTCATTGTAGTGGCATGCCCAAAAGAACTGTTTATTTTTTAATATCATTCCCATGAAATTCAAACTACTCAGAAACATCAGTTGTATTAGCATTCACTGCACATTTAAAATCTGATTTGTTTTGCCCTGTATGTGTGTGTGTGTTTTAGCATTTTGAGGTAAGCATTGTGCATTCCAAATAGAAAACTCAAATGGCGTTTCATTGAGTTATATTTATTTATTTATCTACTTAGTACTTATTCTACCCTTGTCTCTATGCATGGTCCTGTGCTAGGCACTGACATACAAACACAGTGGTCGCTGCCTGCAAACAGTGTTCCTTTAGTAGGGGAGACAGTGAAGGGGACAAAGAAAGTGTAATGGGGACAGGAAGGATGGCCAGGAAGGGAGTGACTGTGCTTTTGAAATGCTTGCTAGAACTATGACTTTTTAGTTATTTTTCAGGTATGTGTTAAGAATTGGGCATCTCATCTTAGCTTTTGAAACTCAATAGATACTGTTTTTACAATTTAATCATAGAAATTACAATGCTAAAGAAAGTGGAAAATTTTCAGAGACTGGGTTTTTTAATCCCATAAATTTACCAGTTCTGAGCTGACTTATACTAGTCTTTTTGGAATGAGAAAGGATCCCTCTAGAAGCCCCAGTGTACAAACACACCTTTTAAATGGTTTTTCATCTTAAGATGCCATGTACTGCAAAAGAAATCTGTTCTCCTATATTTCTTTCCTGACTCCTTTGATTAAATAAAAATTTTAACCTACTTTGAGGCTCAAGGCCTTGGTAATGTGTGTGTGTGTGTGTGTGTGTGTGTGTGTGTGTGTGTAATAGAGAAACTGTAAAGCTCAGTGTCTGTGGCTCAGTGATGTGAGATAACTCCTCTGCTCTTGTCTTTCCTCACCTCTCTTCCCCCACCACACAAATTTGAGCTCGTGGTAGCAGTATGTGTCTACTGACATTCCAGTTCCCAAGAGACCTGTGAACAAGGTGATTGTAAAAGATTTTTGTTATAGGACAAAGTAATCCTGATTTCTTAATTCTGGGTCTAGCTGTTTTTGTTATTAAACCAGCATTTTGAGTAGATTTGTATGTTGACCTGGTTCATATTGTAAGGAGGCAGTTTTCAGAGTCAGAGAAATGAGAGGGATTCTGTTCTTCTTTTAAAAGAGAAGCACATGCATTGGCTCATATTTTTGTAATGACACAGTGTTCTTATAGTTAACTGTCTCAGTCTTGAAGGCTCTGCTCTCGTTTTCCCCTTTCACTTCTTCCTTTGGAATATCATCCTGTTTATCTGCTTTCTTGTTACGTGGATTTGCTTCATATTATTATTACCCCTGATGGTATTATTACCCACTTAGTAATTCCCTGATCTCTCGCAGACTCTAAAGAACATTCAGTGATTGTGCTAAAAGGCACAACTGTTGATGGCACCAGGGCCAGTTTAATTTTAGATAAAAACTATCCTGTTTTCTTTAAAAATTGAAAAACAAACTGTATAAACAACAAAAGAAGGGCATTGCCAAGGTCATTAGGTCCTTAGGTTTCTCCAGCCCTAACTTTAGAAGACAGTCATCACCAACATATACTTATTTTTTCATAGAAATACTAATATGTGTTAATGTAGGTACACGCAGATATTTATGTATAGGACTTATTTGAATTTGCTTCACAGTTAGGTAATTTAGTTTCTCAAAAAGAATAAAAGGCTAATTATTAGGCAATAATGTGATTAAATTACCAGAAGCTTCAAGGTGATTCTATTTCAGTTCTCAGCTTGATGTGCATTTAAAAATATCTCTACTTAGAGTAGTTACTGTTCATAATGCTTTATGGAATCTTTTTAGGTAACAGCTTGGATGATAAAGAAGCCATTATCTTTGATTTGGTATGTTTAACCCAAGTTAAATTTATGACAGATAGAAAATTAGCTGTACACCTCACTTACTGTTCTGTGTAACTTGATATATGTGTGAGCCATATGTTCAGCAGGATTTATAAGAATTTGTTAATTGACGGATGGAAGAGCTGTTTCATAGTACCCTGTGTACAAGATAACATATGCAGTGTATATATAGCCTTGCAGTTTGGGTTTATAAGAGATTTAACCTGTGGCTAAAGGAAATATAATGAAATCTATTGGCAATCCTTCTGAAGAGGAAAATTCAGGATTCACTTCTTTAATTTCCAGGCTTTTATGCAGTTGACCAATTTAGAAGGGAGACCTTATTAGTGCTTTATTTCCAGAGCAGATGAGAGATTATAAAACTACCTTAGTTTCTGAAATGCCGTGGATGAAAGAATTTATTGTATATCTACTTTGCCCACCTCCCCAACTTCTTTCCCATTACCTCATAATTGCAGGAAGTACCTTGTTTACTGCATGTATAGCTTGTGTTGCATTTAAGGCTTTGCCCTAATCCTCAGTCTTATTAAAGGATTTCACAGCATAATGTTGATTAAGTAAAAATTTCTTAAACAGCAAATCAGAGATGGCTCTGCAAAAGAAAGGTGAAATATTATATGTAGGGTTTCTCATTTAAGTGCAGCCCAGGTGATAAGTCGTTATGGTGAGGTAATCTCCGAGCAAGGAGACAGACTTTCTTAGTGGGCCTATGTCTGTGTCCTTTACCAGCAGCACTGGCCACTTCATGGGCACTCATGTGAGAAACTAGGCACAAGTGGAACTTGCGTGGGCATCTTTCTGTACAGACAGTTCTGATAAATTACAACTCCATCTCCCAGAGAGACTTTTGTACTCAGCCGCACATTTTCTGTAATACCTAAAAAATTCTAAACAGGCCTTTCAAATAGCCTTAAAATAATTCCTTTCAAAGGGAACTGTGTCCCTTCAAAAAGTACTGTTCTAATGTGAAAGAACTTCTGAAAGAGACTGGTCTGTCAGTATTTTCTGAGTCTTTGTAATATATTAGTCATAAAATAAAGCAATGACCTTTATTTCTACCGTCTAGATACAGAATTCTTCATCTGAGGTTGTACTTCAGAATCATGGGTGGAGCTTTGTTTATGTCCACTACTAGAAATTATGATTCAGTAGATTTAAAGCAGTCACTGCATCTGTTTTTTAAAGTTTTAGAGATGTTTATAGTAGATGCATGTCCAGTTCAGTACCACTGCCAGCTTACATTTGAATTTGTACCATACATAATTTATATAACATGGAGGCAAGTTTCACTCAAACGGGTTCTGTGGCTTTCCAAAGAGGAACTTAGAAGGGAGCTAGAAGGAAATCCTAGCTATAGTCGGAATATTGGATTTAAGAGGGAATCAGTCTAAACTCCTCTACTTTATGGATGAAAAAGCAGAGAGGTGGGGAAATTTTCAAGGTTGTTAGCAGAACCAAATACTAGATCCAAGACTGACTTGAGCTCTTTCTGTACTAGCATCCTGTGCCTCGTCCATTTTTGAGAAAAGCTTCCACGGTATTCAGTAATCTAGACATTCTCTTGAACATCTCAAAGCCTGCCAGGATTTTGTGAGGTCTCAGGGTATTTAATAAGAGAAGCAGTAATAAAGCCAGCAGAACCTCCTCACATCTTTGAAGTTACCAGGGAGGAGTTGTGAGTGACATAACTTACAGTTATAAATTATAGACATCACCCAGAATGCTTTTGTGACTTCTTTGTAAACATGGAAATTTCTGACAAGAGATACCTAGGTTTAGTACTCAAGATGGTTGAGAATAAGATAATGGTTTATCTCATTTAAACTGATCCTAAAGTATTGGCAGCAGGTCTGGGAAATCATGCCAATATTACATTTCTAAGCTTGCCTTGACTTTTAGCTTGTACTTCAGAAGGAGGATATTGTGTCCAGATGTGCAGTTTAACCAACTACAGGAGTAATATGCTTATTACTTAGTTAGATTTGGCTGTAAAAAAAAAATTCAAATAACAGTTCAGTCAAGGTAGAGATAGATTTTTTTTTGTCTGAATTAAAAAGTCCAGAGGGAAAGGAAGTACAGCATTCGTATGGGTACTTTACAGCTACCAAGGGCTTAGGTTCTCCCTTTCTTTTGTTCCACCTGTTCTCGGCACTTAATTACATCCTCAAGGTACCTGATAGTTCCGGATGGCTCCTGGAGCTTCAGCCACCATCAAAGGGGCATACCTCCAACTTGAGTCAGCTCCCTTGGAAGAGCTTTCCTAGAACCATCCCATCCAGCAATTTCTGCTTCCATCTCACTGGTCATTCCCATTATCCAGGGAGCTAGGAAGGTTGCTATTGGCAATTTTAGAAGTTCTGTTATTGAGAAGGAAGGAGAGAATGGATACTGGGCAGACAACCAGCAGATCTACCACACCCTGTATTAAATATAATATTTATACTAGGGAAATAAGATTTTAATGACATCAAAAGCTATTATATAGGATACAAATTTTAAAGATCTCTAAACTACAGTCTTTCTTGTGTCTGATTAATTATTAAATCAGTAAATCTCTACAAGTGTTCTGCTTGGGATTTTTCAGCAGGACTCATTGGGAACAGTTGTTATGTTTTATTCATTTTAAATAAACTGAAAACGAGTTCTTCAAAACAACAGGAAAAAAAGACACTTAAAATTCTTGTTTCCTTTTGGAGATAAGGAGCATCGAAACACAATTCGGTGGATATTTATGGAGCTAGCAGAAGCAGAGTATACTCTGTTAGATGGTATGGGTTCAGACAAACATATCAAAACACTTAAGTTGTTTAGTAGTGAGATGGGACAAGACAGACCAATGCAGCGTATGAGAGAGTTAAACATGTGTCATGGCAATGAACTGTACCAACTCCAGATATACAAGACCTCTCCTGGAGAGAAGGATGGTACTCTGGGTTAAAGTTTCAAGTACCAGATATAGTCTTAGTCCATTTGGGCTGCTGTAACAAAATACCACAGACTGGGTGGCTTATAAGCACAGAAATTTACTTCTCACAGTTCCAAAGGCTGAAGTTCAAGGGCGCTAGCATGGTCAGGCTCCGGTGACGCTCCTTTTGCGGGTTGCAGACTGCTGACTTTTTGCTGCGTTCCCCCGTGGTAGAAGGGGCCAGTGTACTCTGTGGGTCTCTTGTAATGGCACTAAAGCTCACCCCTGAGGGCTGTGTCCTCGTGACCTAATCACCTTCCAGAGGTCCCACCTCTTAAAACCATCACATTGGGCATTAGGTTTTCAACATAGGAATTTTGTGAGGACACAGACATTCAGATAACAGCAGATATGATCACCTCCGCCGGTATCCTACCTGTACAAATAAAAAGAGAATGAGAAATGGAGAGAATTTCATCGTCTAAAAAACTTGTAGGCAGAAGCCAGCCGTAATCTGCAGCACATGCAGCTGTGGGACAGGACACTCACGGACGTGTATGAGGCCAGAGTTCTAAAATGTTCTGTGGTCTCATTCGTACCCACTGTTCACATGGTGCCATTTAACACATACTCACCAAGGGCCCCCTTTTACAATACACTTGCAGGAGGAAATTCGTTCACAAGTTGCCTCTTAGGTGAGAGAGCCTAGATTTTGCCTTATAGCTATGAATTTCAAATCTGGGCAAAACCCAGCCTTGTATTTTTTTTTTCCTTTTTCTTTCACAATTACTGATCAGTAACCAAACCTTGTCTGTTGACTTTGCTCCAGCTGATAGAAAACAGGAAACTACAGACTGTGTGTGGGAAGAGGCCCAGGTGGCACCCTCTGTGACCTTGTGCCTCAGTCTCAGTTCTCCTTGGGAGGACAGTTGCAGACAGCTCCCTGTGGCTGTGGCAGTAAGGTGGGGGTGCAAATGAGAGCAGCTGACACAACAAGGCCTCTTAGCCTGGCCTTTGAGCTCCGTGAGCCACCTTTTGAGCCTTCTCTGATAGCACACTTTGGGGCATCCTTGGAGGCGAATAGTTCACGCTCTGATCCAGTAACGGATCAGGGACTTGTTCTGTCTTCTATAGCAGTGGCACTCTGGTGTTAAATAACTGCTAATTTGAATATAATGTGCAATGACTTATCCTTTCCCACCTGTTACTAGTTCCCTTTGAAGCTGTTGTGCTCAGTTTAAGCTTTCCAGTGGGGGCTGTGAAAGCAAATGGAAATCTCACAAATTGTGCTTTCATTATATCTACTCAGTGCTGGTGCAGCTCGCTCATAAATTTTGGTTTTTGTGTCCCCCAACTCTGCATCCCATTTCCACTCTGCTTTCAGGTGAAGGTCTCCCACAGGTGTACTACTTTGGACCATGTGGGAAGTACAATGCCATGGTGCTGGAGCTCCTCGGCCCTAGCTTGGAGGACTTGTTTGACCTCTGTGACCGAACTTTCACTTTGAAGACTGTGTTAATGATAGCCATCCAGCTGGTAAGTTGGCATTGCTATTCTTGCAAAGGACAGGCAGGGCCCCCAGCCATATCCTTGTGTCCCTTTTGGTGATTTACCAGCAGTAGTGACACCTAGTGAATGTGCATTCACAGGCTTGATGGCATTGTGGGAAGCTGGCTGGGATGAAAGGGGTCAACCCAGAGAAGTCACATAGCATCTGCTGTTTGTTCTATTTTAAGAATGTGCACCTTGGAGCAATATCCTGCTCTTTACTGAAGTGGAAGTGTGATTTAGATCAGGGCAAAAGAGGATGAACTAGGTAAAGTTGTACAGGTATAAGTAGTTTCTTCAATGTTTTATTTATAGGTTTTAAACACATGGCCGTAAGGATTTGTCATGTCCTCCCTCTCCCTTCACTGTTGCCTCTAAGAAAAGGTTGGAGATGTTACCCACTGCCCTAACAGTCAGATTCCTAAGCTGTGTGACCGAGAGCCTGCCTTGGTTCTCTTGCCTCCAGCTTGCACAGAGACTGACACAGCTCAAGAGGCAGCTCTCTCAGCTCCTGCCGAGCTACACTCCAGTCCCAGTTGAAGGAGCAATCAAGGCAGTTCTTTTGAAAAATTTCTCAGCCCCTCGGGGAAGACTGCAGATGCATCTTTATTGATCCGAAATGGCGATGGTCTCACCCACTTTATAGTAAAAACTCAAAAACGTTAGAAAATTGACCCTGACTTTTGAGTCCAAAATTCAGATGTCTGAGCTTCCCTTTCTATACTAAGTAGAAAAGCTTTGTAGATAGGAATGATCTTAAAGAAATTTGAAATAATTTTATAATTAGTATTTTGGACTATATTTACTTTCACATACAAACCACTCCTACTTCTGCTGCTAATTAGCGCTATAATATCAGGCCAGTATTAACTTCTCTGGGCCCACTTCCCTTGTTCCTGAAACAAAGAGAGTTGTGTTGGGAATGCTGTCTGGCTGAGGGTAGGAAGGTATAGGCAGGAGGTGAATGTGGCAGTGTCACCTGTCTTCATAGGCCACCAACACATTCTGATGCCCTGTCTGGTAATAGTTCTTGCCTCTCAAATGCTTACTTTCTGAAGTAACATGAAAACACCTAATTCTGTTCATTTGCAAATTATAACCTTATAAGGTAAAATTGTGTCATCATTTTAGCTGAACTGTATGTACTGTCCTACTCTCTTTTTATCTTGATATTTGTTATGTATATATTTGTATCAGAAAATATTTTCTGGTTTACAAGAGTAAAGTGACTCTGGGTAGTGGAGAAGAGGTGAGCTTTATTTTCATTTCAGTAATTAAAGTCTTTGATAAAAGAAAATGTTCTACGCATTTTTGCTAAACTTCCTTAGATGATTTCCATCATTGCTTTTTCTCCTGTAGCTTTCTCGAATGGAATATGTGCACTCCAAGAATCTCATTTATCGAGATGTCAAGCCAGAGAATTTCCTGATCGGCCGACAAGGCAACAAGAAAGAGCATGTTATACATATTATAGACTTTGGACTGGCCAAGGAATATATTGACCCTGAAACCAAAAAACATATACCTTACAGGGAACACAAAAGTTTAACAGGAACTGCAAGATACATGTCTATCAACACGCATCTTGGCAAAGGTGTGTTTATTTGCTGCTCCATGAAAGGAGCAGGTTCTTAAAACAACTTTTTATTCCAGTAAGGCTTTTGTCCCCGTTGTGCATTTCCACCTTGTGATTCTTATTGCTGCACAAGGTAAGTAACTTTTGTACTTGAGAACTTCAGGTGGTAAGTTACTGGCCTTCCTCAGGATGCCATTGACCGCTTAAAGAGCTTTAATTCTTTATACTGTGTTTCCAAAATGCCTAGTTTCTCAGCAGTGTGGGTATTTGAACTGTTGTATTCAGGTAAAAGCATTTTAATAAATGGAGTGATGAGTGTGATGTTTACATACAAATGACCCTGTATGTGATGGTCCTGTAAAGGACATCAGGCTTAGGGGAAGAGAGCTTCACTGAAACATGGGCTAGGCTGCTGACTGCTGTGTATAATTCTATGAATAAAGGAAGAGCCTGTGTCTTACTCAGTGAAATTTTATTTGCTTTTCCATGAGTCTTGCATTTTATTCTGGATAGATAGTTTTCACAAATGCTCCTAAAAGCTCCTAAGCAAGGCAGAAGGCCCTACTTGTTTAGAGGAACCAGTCCAGGGGAAAGGACTTGTGAGAGAAAGCCTAAGGAACAGTGGGAAGGCCAAGGAGGCAGGGCCCTGGACCCCTCACCAGATACTCCAGAAAAGCTTCCCTTTTATCTGTTTTAAATATTAGGCTTTCACGGGAGATCCTATTTGAAGAAAAGCTAACAAAATGAATGAAAAAATATGTTTGAAAATCAGTACCCTAGAGAGTAGACATGTAACCAGAATATTTTCAGGTTCCTTATTCCTAGACATAGCTAGTTATACCAGGTGTTTTAAATATTAACAAACTCTTGTGCAGTAACAAGTATTTTGAAGACTAATATAAATAGCTACAAAGTTGCCTCACTGAGTAAACTGCACAGTCATTCAGATGATGATTCTAGTATTGATGAAGAGTAAAAATGACATTACAAAGTAGTGTGATACAACTTGAGTTAAAATCACAAATGTTTTTCAGAAACCACACGGAAAGCCTCACTTAACTAAATGTAATACTTTAAGATTAGACTAGAAGGTCCGCTGCTAGTTACTGTCAGTGTCACTTTGGAGAAATTATTTAATCTGCCTGAAATTATCTGTAAAGTGAGAGTACTACTTCACAAGGATGTTTTGAGGGCTGAATGGGTAACATATGTAACTCGGATTTCTTGCATAGTGTTCGGTATTCCCTTCTTCCTTCCTTTTTGTAAAGAGGCAGACTGTGTCATAAGTAGTGAAGTCATGATTGTCTGGTTTAACTGACAAGCTCTAAAAATTATTGTTCTACTGCCTGCTTCCTGGGCTCTGCAATTTGTGTTCTGATCTGATTATTCTTGCCAGGAAAAGCAAGAACACACACAGGAGTGGGTATTTGTGTTATATTTCTATAAGGTACCGTGTAATAGTTTTAAAAAAAGGATGCCATTCCTGGCTCTTTCACTTAAAGCTCAGTTATTTTGGTTCAACAACCTTTCTCCCTCAGCCTCAGTTATCTATGGAATGGGGATGATAACAGTACCTGTATCATAGGATTCTGTGAAATAGTGCCTATAAAGTGCCTGATAATAAATAACAAAGACTCTATAATGATAATTATCATTTATTTATTCAGCAATATTTGGTTAAACATCTTCTGTTGTCAGATTGGGTTCCTGCATTTCTTGGTGTAGCCATTCCTTGCTGCAACTTTGAGTTTATTTCCGAATTTGGACTTCCAGAGTTCCAGAGTTTTTCAGGTCAGATCCACCCAGTCACCATATTTTGTCCTTTCCATATTATGGAGAATACACATAGATGGTTGTCACATGCCCTTTAAACTGGCCAGGGTCATAAACCAGAGAGGTTTCCATAGGTATTCTAATCCTAATGGCTCTTAAATATGTAGTATCCTTTATGTTGTAATGAAGAAAAACGGAAGTGTATCTTGAAACGACTTGGAGAGAATTCCCTGTTAATTGTGACAGAGGAGAACAAGGGAAGAAGCCTCTAAACCTGACATTATTCGTCAGATTAGCCCCCTCCCTGCTGATTTAAGACAGCCCATTTTATATTCTTTAATAGTTGAAGTTAGGGTGAGGTCACTGGGTTACCTAGCCCCTTTCATTCAACAAAATATATTTGACCTAAAATCAGGGATGTGTTGCATAAAAATCAAGCAGATCTTTCCCACTGGTTGAAAGCAACTCTTTATGGTGTGGGAAAATTTTGTATCCTATTGGTGTTACTGGGATTGAAACCTCCTTCTTTGGAAGTGAAAATGCCCTGTATGAAGAAACGAAGGCATATGGAAATACTGGATGGAATGAACGTGAAGTGTTCAGAAGCATGGGGGGTAAAGCACGGCTCTGGCTTCATTCTTATTTTTTTAATCTTAAAAAGCCCAAATGGCTTAAATAACCATTATTTTAGAATTTTATATCTGGAAAAAGAATTTTCACATTACATAACCAACCACTTTATTTTCCGATGAGAAAGCTGAGGCCTGAAAGTAGGTGACTTGACCTTGCTTAATTTCACTTGGATGAAATGAATGGCAAGTGATGGGCATGAACCATTGTTTTCCTGTCATCCCATATGCCACAGCTATTTTTCATGGTTCTCAGTATTTGAAAAGTAACTTTGTTACTTATTCCAGTGGGTTTAATTGTGATAATTGTTATTTTGTGTTTGGATTTTTTTTTAATCTCGTTTTATAACAGACCTTGCTATGAAGACAAGTTGAGATTTTGCAGTAGGGCTGATCATATTGAAAATGTGGAGAGTTTCGCCCTCTAGTGCTCAACTAACTAAAAGTGCAACCATTTGTCCTGTGGATTTTTTATTACCAAGGGGCCTCTTGTTACAGGAAGTAGATATAAAAATGGAAAGGCGATGAGTAGGTGCAATATAGTGTGAGAAACAGCAGGGTGTGGTTTCTCGATCTGCCTTGCTTTGTGGGAGGCCTCATCTCACTTCGCCTGTTCTTTCTTTTTTTAATTTGTGTTTCTTTAGGTTGTTACAAACTGTTTTTGTCTAATACCTTTGTTTTCAATTATATATATAATTTATTGAAAACTTCAGGCAAGCCATGTAGACAAAAGCTTCTGATGGTCTTGCTGTTCTATTTCATTTTTTTTAAGATTATTTCAGTTGATGGGCACCAACTCAATTTTATGCTGTTTATATCTCGTCAGGGTGCCTTCCCTTCCCATGCGTCCAACTTTCCAAAGACCTCCTTCAAACTGCAATTTAGAAAGCTGCTTTTTTCTTCCTTCATCTACCCTGTAGAGTACTATTCACTCTTTTTCATGCAAATTTCCCATAATTGGATGCAGCAGTTAAACTTGTAGCGGTTTTGTATTTTCAGTTAGCTGAGTAGCTTTCTCCTTGTCCTTGACTGTCTTAGGTTTTACTTTACACAAAGAAAGCACAGTCAAGTTTAAGATAGTCCCCTAGTCTTGCTTCTGTGCTATCTTTTGATGAAGCCCTAAACTTGATTCTGAAAAATATACACAGAAAATGTCCGAGTTGAACCATAATTGGCAAATTAGAAATGGAGGCACCTACTATTTCTGTTCAGTCTGAGAGCCAAAGAGTGTATATAGCATGTTTTCTGTTGAAAGTACAACCTTATGAACTGTTCTGCAGTTCTTTACCACCTTAATCTTCCCCATTAAAGGGAAAGAAAGAAAAACCAGCAACTTGTTTTACACAGTGAGCTCCCAGAATGCAGGAATCCCATTTTTATGTGCCCATAAAGGGCACTTTAGTAATAAATTTAAATTTTTTCTTAAGGTAGCTATGGAACACGGTACAAATGGAATGGAGCTGAGAGATTATCCATTAATGTTCACTTACATCAGATGAAATTTTAGGTGTTCATTTTTTGATAAATAAAAAGCACTAGGCATTCTGCAGCTTGGGTCTTCGCTGGCCTTGCCAGAACGGGCTGTTGTAACAGCTTCAGCTGCTCAGTCTGCTTCTCACTTTCTGTAATGGTAACCAAGGGATAATTGTAGCCCATATCCTCAAAATCACATTTGACTTAAATTAATCTTACTTTTCAGGAAGGTAATAGCATGAACGAGGGGGATTACTCACCATTTAGTGACTTGGACTTGGTTTTTAGTTCAGGATTTGCTCTTTTCACTTGGTGTTTGCTTGCCAGTGACAGAACCAGGCAAAGAAATACACATTGGTTTTTTTTTTTGGTTTTGATCTAAAATAACCATCCCTGCTTTAGATGTACAAAGAATTAGTAAGCAGAGCCTTTCCAAAGCAGAAGGATTTCTGAAGGGATTACTTGGTTTTGAAACCCTTTCTGCTTTAATAACTGCAAACATAATGTATGATCTGTCTTCCCTTTTAGAGCAAAGCCGGCGGGATGATCTGGAAGCCCTGGGCCATATGTTCATGTATTTCCTTCGAGGCAGCCTACCCTGGCAAGGACTCAAGGTATCCTTGAAAGTGCTCAGTGGAGGGCTTTGTCTCAACACTCAGTTGCTAATGGAAGGGTTTGCTGACGTGATGTTGATTGGCTGCAGAGATGAGAGGCAGAGACTGGTTATGTTAGTCAATGCTGTGGATGCTCACCTGAACTCTGGAAGCTCTGATTTGCTCACATTTGTCTTCTTCCCCTTTCAAATCCTTCTTCCTTGTTTTTGGGTTTTCCACAATTTCTTCCCTTGTTTCCTCCCAGCCTTGGCAGTGCTCTCTCTCTGTGTCAATATTCCTCCTCCACTACCATTCTGTAGCAGGAAGAGTGTTCCAGCGTGTTGGGGAATTTCTGGAACAAATTGATGACAGCAGCTGCTACACATTTTAACAGCAATGCCAGCAGGCTGGGTGTGCCCCGAAGGGGAACTGGAAAGTATTCGTTCTTCATATATAGGCTGAGGGCCCACCAGAACTACAACAAAAATCCAGGTTTAGCAATACTGTTCAAGTATTCTGTTGAGTGAATTCCTATGCAGACAACAGCCATTCCTTGTGAAAACATATAGTTTAAATAGCCTTCCTTAGGCAGGTATCAGCATAGTGCCTTAGAGAGTTAAATGCAGGGCATATTTTTGAGTTGTAGTTTATTTCAACGTATTTGTGTGGAAAGAAACTTAATCAGTTTCCATGGGTACTCCTGCACCCCCTCCCTCCCTCCAGAAAGGTAGAATGATACCCTTTGCATGCTTTCTAGAACGTCATCCTGAAGAGTAAAGTTTCTACTCCTTCCTTTTGGTAATGGTTTACTTATTTTCCCTTCGATTGCTCTCCTAACTTCTTCACAGTCTCTCCTTGTCATGTATTTCTTCTCATTGGTGTTGACAACTGTCAAATAGAGTTTCACATCCTGTTTGTTCATCACATAACCACACAGTGCATGCATGTGTTATTAATTGCTCGAAACTTTTTCATAGTCCATGAGTCATTTTAGTGGTAGCTGTAGATCTAAAATTTCTCCAACTTATTTTAGAATATTGTTGCTTAAAGCTGAATGCAGTGGGCTAGGTGGAGCCTCACAAGAATCCCTTGAGACCACATTGTTGGTCCAGGCTCCCAGAGTTCTTTGTCTACAGTTCTCAGCAAACCAGTGTTGACTGCTTTGAGCCACTGGCATATCAGACCTGTCCATTAGCCATGCCTGTATCATAGATAACATTTTTCCCTCTGGAAGCACATTGGGGAAAGGCATTTTTTCCTACCTCTTATTCTTTTTTTCTATTTAACTTTATAATAAATGTGCTGTATAGCCATCTATCTCCCCCCACTTGGATGAGCAATATTTTCAATTTTATCACAGAGTTGATCTAAGAAGGAGAAGTCAGTATCACTTTTAAACTTGAATCCTGGTAGCCAAGGGAGATAACTAAGCTTCTGCGATTCTCAAAACGTTGTTGCATGATTTTTTTTTTCTTACCCCAGCCACTCACCTCATTACATTTGATGGTGTTTATCTTAGACTGCTAAATATATTTGCAAGTAAAACTGTCCGAAACAGAGCAGGTATTTTGTACTTACCTAAATACATCATCTCTACTACATTTCTTATTTGTTAGTGTTAGAGAGGAAGAAAAGGTTGAGACTGTCTAACAAATCCTGCCAGTTTGAGTGAAACAACCATTGTGTCCCCAAACATATTGGACCTCCCATACTTAGCCCCTGTTTCCAAATACCATTCTTTTTATTCTCTACAGGCTGATACTTTAAAAGAGAGATATCAAAAAATCGGTGACACCAAAAGGAATACTCCCATTGAAGCTCTTTGTGAAAACTTCCCAGGTAGGATGCTCAAAGGGCACTTGGGCCAGTGTGACCAAAGCTGGGAAGTAGGTGGAGACCATGACTTGGTATCGCTGGATCAGAGTGCTCTCCAGAACATTTACATTTTCTTCTGTTGTTATTTAGACCAAGATCGGTTTTACCACTTTCATTTGGTCCATAAAGAAAACACCAGTGTCTTATAAGCTGTACAGATATTCCTCACTTGGCCCAGAGCTGCTCGCCATGGGAAGCATTCAGCTAATGAGCATGGCCTTTCACCTCTTTCCTAACAGAGGAGATGGCAACCTACCTACGATACGTCAGGCGATTAGACTTCTTTGAAAAACCTGACTACGAGTATTTACGGACCCTCTTCACAGACCTCTTTGAAAAGAAAGGCTACACCTTTGACTATGCCTACGATTGGGTTGGGAGGCCTATTGTAAGTATCATTTTTTCTACATCCTCACCTCATACCAGCACTATCTCACCCCTCTGTCAGACTTTCTGCTTAAATTCTATGAGAAAAAAACATTTCTTTGACTATAGACTTTACATTCACTGACTTTTTGGGGGTGATGCCGTAGGTTACTCTTACTGGAGTTAGGAAGGAGGAGCCATTCCTTTATATATTTTTAAGATTCTGGCCAGTATGTACTAAGATACCAGAACTTAAGCCAGTTTTTTTTTTTTTGTATTATTAATGTACAATTACATGAGCAACATTATGGTTATGAGACTCCCCCTGTTATCAAGTCCCCCCCACATACCCCATTGCAGTCACTGTCCATCAGTGTAGTAAGATGCTATAGAATCACTACTTGTCTTCTCTGTGTTAAACTGCCTTCCCCATATCCCCCCATCCCACCCCCACCCCTGCTACATTATGTGTGCTAATCGTAATGCCCCTTTTTCCCTCTTATCCCTCCCTTCCCACCCCTCTTCCCAAGTCCCTTTCCCTTTGGTAACTGTTAGTCCATTCTTGGGTTCTGTGAGTCTGCTGCTGTTGTGTTCCTTCAGTTTTCTCTTTGTTCTTATACTCCACAGATGAGTGAAATCATTTGATACTTGTCTTTCTCCAACTGCTTATTTCACTGAGCATAATACCCTCTAGCTCCATCCCTGTTGTTGCAAATGGTAGGATTTGTTTTCTTCTTATGGCTGAATAATATTCCATTGTGTATATGTACCACATCTTCTTTATCCATTCATCTACTGATGGACACCTAGGATGCTTCCATTTCTTCAAACTGGGCTGCTGCATTCTTAGGGTAAATTCCTATGAGTGGAATTCCTGGGTCAAATGGTATTTCTATTTTTAGTTTTTTGAGGAACCTCCATACAGCTTTCCACAATGGTTGAACTAATTTACATTCCTACCAGCAGTGTAGGAGGGTTCCCCTTTCTCCACATCCTTGCCAACATTTGTTGTTGTTTGTCTTTTGGATGGTGGCCATCCTAACTGGTGTGAGGTGATATCTCATTGTGGTTTTAATTTGCATTTCTCTGATGATTAGTGATGTGGAGCATCTTTTCATGTGCCTGTGGGCCATGTGAATTTATTCATTGGAGAAGTGTCTGTTCATATCCTCTATTTTTTAATTGGCCTATTTGCTTTTTGTGAGTTGAGGTGCATGAGCTCTTTATATAATTTGGATGTCAACCCCTTATTGGATATGTCATTTATGAATATATTCTCCCATACTGTAGGATGTCTTTTTGTTCTACTGATGGTGTCCTTTGCTGTACAGAAGCTTTTTGGTTTGATACAGTCCCACTTGTTCATTTTTGCTTTTGTTTCCCTTCCTAGGGAGATATGTTCATGAAGAAGTCGCTCATGTTTATGTCCAAGAGATTTTTGCCTATGTTTTTTTCTAAGAGTTTTATGGTTTCATTACTTACATTCAGGTCTTTGATCCATTTTGAATTTACTTTTGTGTATGGGGTTAGACAATAATCCAGTTTCATTCTCTTACATGTAGCTGTCCAGTTTTGCCAACACCAGCTGTAAAGAGTCTGTCATTTCCCCACTGAATGTCCATGGCTCCTTTATCGTATATTAATTGACCATATATGCTTGGGTTTATATCTGGGCTCTCTAGTCTGTTCTTGTGACAGTACCAAATTGTCTTCATTACTGTGGCTTTGTAGTAGAACTTGAAGTCAGGGAGCTTTATTCTTCCTTCTCAGGATTGCTTTGGCTATTCGGGGTCTTTTGTGGTTCCATATGAATTTTAGAACTATTTGCTCTAGTTCATTGAAGAATGCTGTTGGTATTTTGATAGAGATTGCATTGAATCTGTAGATTGCTTTAGGCGGGATGGCCATTTTGACAATATTAATTCCTCCTATCCATGAGCACAGGATGTGTTTCCATTTATTGGTATCTTCTTTAATTTCTCTCATGAGTGTCTTGTAGTTTTCAGAGTATAGGTCTTTTACTTCCTTGGTTAGGTTTATTCCTAGGTAGTTTATTCTTTTGAATACAATTGTGAATGGAATTGTTTTCCTGATTTCTCTTTCTGCTGGTTCATTGTTAGTATATAAGAATGCAACAGATTTCTGTGTATTAATTTTGTATCCTGCAACTTTACTGAATTCAAATATTAGATCTAGTAGTTTTAGAGTTGATTCTTTAGGGTTTTTTCCTGCAACTTTACTGAATTCAGATATTAGATCTAGTAGTTTTGGAGTCGATTCTTTAGGGTTTTTTATGTACAATATCATGTCATCTGCAAACAGGGACAGTTTGACTTCTTCCTTACCAATCTGGATGCCTTTTATTTCTTTGTGTTGTCTGATTGCCATGGTGAGGACCTCTAGAACTATGTTGAATAAATTGGGGAAAGAGGGCATCCTTGTCTTGTTCCCAATCTTAAAGGAAAATTTTTCAGCTTCTCGCTGCTAAGTATAATGTTGGCTGTGGGTTCATCATATTTAGCCAGTTTTTAAGAAGTTTCATTTGAATCATCCAAAACTGGTGCTCCATGAGCAGTTAAGGTGCTTGACTTCTTTAGGAGTGGAACCCAGCACCTTAGGAAACTTGAACTTGATCTCCTGGTGGGGGGGTTCACAGGGCCTGAGAGTGTCCTAACAGATGTCACTGTAGGAAGCCTTTTTATTTTCAAAGGTGAGTTCCCCTCCAGGGAAGTATGGGGACCAGGCTGCCTGCCTTTTTGCAGATAAGCACACTTGAGAAGGCAAGAAGACTTGAGCCTGTCCTTTGTGGCTGAGAATAAAATTGCTACTATACTGTGAGAATTAGAGTTAGAATGATGCTTTTCTTTGCAAAGGCGTTAAAGTGGACCTGTTTTCCCCATTTGACTTTTCTTTCTATTTTCTCAGCCTACCCCAGTAGGGTCGGTTCATGTAGATTCTGGTGCATCTGCAATAACTCGGGAAAGCCACACACACAGGGACCGGCCATCACAACAACAGCCTCTACGGAATCAGGTATGTGTCGGGCCTTCACTGTTTCAGACATTCCCCTTCTTTGTGGCTAATATTAAAACCGAAATTCTTCAGCTTCTCTGCTTAAGTGTATATACTGAAACTAAAGATGAAGGGCTAGCCATTGCTGAGGTGTGGCATGGCATTCTAGCATGCCTCAGGGCTGTGTAATGGCACTGAGCTGTGGCCGGGTACCTTACATAAAGCATCCACTCTAGAGAATCTGGTCTGTTAGAATGTGTTGTCTGAAATGGGCAGTCTGCCACAGGTCCAGAGGGCCTGCAGGGCATCCCATCTGCAGTCCAGTGTAGAGCTCTTGCCAGTGCTCGTTTTTCCTTACTGATTAAGAAGGGTGGGTAATTTGTATTTCCAGCTGACCTGGGCATGCCTGGCACCTCCACCCTACCTCTGTCCGTGTTCTCAGATTAATTCTAGATGGAGGTGGACATGCAGTGAAGACTCAGCTTTGCTTTAGCCCCTCCAGAGAAGGCCAGATCGGCCGTCCTTCAGTTTTCATGGTTTAAGAAACTAATGGTCTAGCTGACAGACTTCTCTCAACCTAAAGACGGGGGCAGCAGACATATACACAAAGATCAACAAATTTGACATTTAAAGAAAGGGGTACCTGGGAAGTAAATACGAAAAAAATTTTTTAATCATATATATATATATAGCTAAGAAAAAAGTGAGGACCCCAGTAGATAAATAAGCAAACAATAATAATAAACAGCTACATATACACACACATGTAATCATTATCACCCATCAAATTAGCTTGTTTCCCCTGACCTCACTTTTTCATATGCACAGACATTTTTACAATAAAACGCAAAATACTTATTACATGACAGATGTACATGTGAAAGTGCATGGGTTAAAAATAGTTTATAGAAGCACATACACATGCATGTACAGTGAAGCACATAGACAAATATAGACAGTATATACTCTTGCAAAGTATGTGACTTGGTGGGTAAGAAAAAAACGTGTAAAGGGAGGAAATCTGTGTTTTATAGAGTAGATACAAGAGAGAGTAGGTCGGCAAAAGATGGGGCTTAGCGAATTGTGTACACTAATTGGGTCCTTAGTCACATGCTTTAGTCAAAGAATGGCTAAGAATCATCATTTGAGTGACTTCTGTTGTCTTCTGTAAATGTTCTCTCCCACCTGCCTTTTTTTTCCTACCTGCCTTTTTAAAAATGTAGTTGAGTGCAGTTAAACTGACAGTTTCATACATTGCCCATAATTTTGCAAATTGTTAACAAATTCTATAGAAAGTAATTTGAAAAAGTTACTGTCCTCTCTGATACAATAATCTGACTTCCTGGAGTAAGTCATAATCCCAAGATACAGATGAAGTTATGTGCATAAAACTGTCCCAGTATCATTTGTAGCAAAGTTTTAGAAATGATCCACTTATCCAGTTATAAGGGAATGAGTATGGACCCAGCTCATATCCTTTATCAAATAGGCTGGGTTATAATAAAGTGAATTGTAATGGGTTTATTAAGTGGGATATTATGTAGCCACTTAAAAATATTTAGGAAAACTCATAGCAGCCTGAAAATGTTTATGGTTTCCATAGTGAAGAAATCAGAATACAAGGTTGGAAATACTTCATGATTTCCCCCTCGGGGGAAGGGAAAACAAGGAAATAAATGGGAGGAGAAATGCCAAAATATTAACAGTAGTAGTGTTGGAACTGACAGTATTTTTGTGGCTAATATTTTTCCAAACTTACTCTATAATGAAGCTATATTACCTTATGAAAAAAATGCTTTTAGATAGAGTAGGTATAGAAAAAAAATAATTTAAGTAGTCAGTAAAGTCATTATCTGTGCTGTCATGTTTTTAGAGTATTTTCAAAATTAAAATGTGTTTCCTTAAGTTCCTTTGTCTTTTCTGCTTCAGTGATCAATGCTGCTGTTTTGGATGGATTTTAAAAGTATGAGAAAAAGAGACGGTTTAAAACCTGGGTTGCAAGGGTAAAAAATGAGGTCATACTTAGTATCTGAGGGGAGTATAGTGAGCGTCAGTGTCCTTATAAGCAAAGGGTCATTAAAGTTGGAAATCTTCTCTGCAAGGTAATAAGCTTCTTTTGAAGAGTTGAATCTTGAAAGTCTGATTTTTTTTTCTTCTTTTAGGGTTTTTAGTATCCTATGGCTGCTGAGGGATTGAGATTCCCCACATTAACACAAATTTTGTACCTCCTTCTGAGCAGGATTCTGAATTCTTGCTGGATAGAATTCTTTCTGCACTGTGCACTGTGGGTAAATGGATTTCTAGTGTCTGTTCAGGAGTCTGTGGTCTCACTGCTTCTGTTACATCTTCAGGCTTTTTTTTTCTTTAAGAAAAATTACAGCCAAATATGCCCCTTTTATGACTATAGGAACTTGAGAGTGATTGAAAGGTATTACCTTTCCTTCAGGGACAGCTAACTTTTTTTTTTTAACAATTTTGACTCAGTAAATCTAGCTGAGCACCTGCTGTGTGAAAGTATGTTCAGGGGATCCAAGATAAGTAGGAAGCCCCTTGTCCTCAAAGAAAGGACAAGTAGATAAGCTAAGTAGCTGGAAAACTATAACAAGGTAGAACAGCTAAGCATCCCAAGTGGCAAGCTGTTATCAGGGATTGGAAGAAGGAGACATTTCATCTAGTCTGACCATAGCAAAGAATTTCACAAACGAAGCTGCACTGAAAATGCTCTTAGAAGGATTAAGTGGGGAAAAAAAGATGCCTTCTACACAAAAAGGAAATATGAGGTACAACAAATTATCTAAGAAAGTGGGTCGGAGCCATTCCAGCCAGCTCCTGGAATGTTAAGCTGGAGAGTTGCTACTTAATTTCAGTAGGGAACAGGCACTAAGGGTATTTGAACAGAAGGGTGGTATGATCAAAACTTTGCTTTAAACATCTTTCTTCACAGAAGTTGGTAAGAGCCTGGCTCTCCATGTGGAGACCAAAAAGAAGACAGTGAGTTCCCCTAGATAGGCTAAAGTGGTGAATATGAAATAGACTTGAAAATGACACGGGGATGTAACCTGCCAGAATTGGCAGACCACATGTATGTTAAGTTTGAAGGAGAAGAATGAATCAGAGTTGTTGCTGAGATTTCTAAAGCCTGGATAATTAAGAGTCAGGTGGTACTGTTACTAGAAATGGGAAAGTTGGAGAAGAAACTTATTTGGAGTTTGAATTTCGGCAGCTTGAGTTTTAAATACTGGTAGTGTATTGCAACTGAAGATGGCTAGCAGGCAGAGATGGCTCTCAAAATCAGAGAGAGGTTTTGATATCTCTCAGGAGGTCAAGGCATGGAGGCAATATTGTGATGACGCCTAAAGAGCCCTTATCCCGGGTTAATCTACCCGTCAATTGTGCGGCAGAGAGCTTTGAGATTAACAGGCTCTTTTTGTAGGATGAAGTGGAAGAGGAGCTCAGAGCTTGGTTTTAGCTTTTCCCAAGACTTTGGCTCCTGGATATTTAACCTCTTTAAGGCCTCAGCTTTCTCAAATGTCAGGCTTGTTAAGGGCAGAGATTTCGTCTTCACTGCTGTATTCCTAACACCAAAAACAACATCTGGCATAGTAGGCACTTGATAAATAATTGAATCAGTAATGAATATGTCAGATGAGGAGTGTAGGTGAAATCAGATGTTTGTTTAAAATACAGTTTTTTTATTTAACCTTTAATGCAAAAATAGTTTTAAACTTTCTTCCTACTTATTTTCTGTTTCTGCAAAGAGCCATTCTGCCTCATTTGGCAGTCAGAGTACTGCTGGATGGTCTGCTCAAGGGGAAGGGTGTTAGAAAAACAGCAGGCTCGTGCTGCAAAGTGAGTTTAAGCAATAGTCCTCCTCCATCACAATGAGAATTTTCAGAGAAAATTTGGTTTGCTAGTCCAGATTGTAGGTATATTGCAATTGAGTACTGTTTGGTTCCTAGATGCAGTAATAGATCCCGAATATAGTTCCCAAAGAACTGCATTTAAATTCACCTACATTTAATTGTCTTTTCAAATTATTTTAATGCCAGATGCTTAAGAACAATTTTTTTTGACATTAATTTTATCAAGCTGGAGAACTGTAATTACTAAAAGTTATTTTGAAAAAGATTTTGAATAAATATTCCTAAAAACTTTCTAAACAGATACTCAAGAAAGGTACCAATGGATTAGTCTTTTCCATAATTTTACCCTTGGTATTTGTCTTTCCCACTTCCAAAAATGGTAAATTTGGCCATGGCTCTGGTTCCTCTCTAAAGGACTCTGCATTACCCTCCACTAGGAAGGGATGAAAACTTTAATAGTTTTGCCTGTTTCTACCTGGCGAAGCTTCCCTTGCATTCTCTGATCAAATTTGATCAGGAAGTAAGTCCTGCCAGTATCCAGAGATCTAATACTGGAGTGCAGTTGATTGTATTGTCGAAGGTTTTATTCAGTGTGTTTGTTCAACACATTAAGTACAGACTATTTCATTGACTAGGATGTGCACATAGCAACATACTTCCTCCTGTCACAACATTAAATCTTAGCTTGTGACAGTCCTTACTCAGGTGAATGCCACACAGACCATGGTTCCTTTTCTTCCCATTGACCCCTTTTACTTGGTAGGTTTGCTGTGGGCCTAGAAGGTTACGGAGAACAGATCTGTTCTGAGGTTGGATCATATCACCCATCAAGAACTATTAAACTCTACCAGACATGGTATCCTACCCCTGATAATACTGAATCCCAAAATACTACTTATTTTTTTTTATATGCATAGTATATGTTTAAAGGAAAGAGTTTTTATCCTTTGTAATTTTCTACTAAGTGACTGTTCACTTGCAAATATTCCAATTTGATTAGGCAGGAAAATAAGAATGAAAGGTCAATAAAGCTGATCCCTCATCCCTTCAATAAGAATCATATTTAAACTAACTCAGTACTTATAAACACATAAGAAATAAACAACAAAACTTAAAAAGTCCAATAACCTTAATAAAACAAAAGCTGCATTCCCTTCCTTTTACAGAATACTGCTTCATTTTCAGCAGGGGTCAGATTTTGCTAGTGGAAGGGGCAGATGAGTTTTCTCAGAGATAATTTGCCTCCTTTTTACCTGTGTGTAATTTCCTAATTTGCTGTCTGCTGTCTAGCAGGAGCTCAGATGTAGATAGAGATTGCCTACTCGCTCTGCCACCCTGCAGCAGAGAGCTCAGTGCAGAATGGGGCTGTCCCTCGTATCTGGGATCTTAACTCCAGGGGAGACATTGAAAAAAGCAAGTGCAAAACTGAAATACAATCCTTTTCTTAGCTTCTCCCATTCTATTAGCTAGTCACTACTGCTCACCTCTGCTCTTAATTCTCTATTCCATATTAAAATTTTTCTTCTGTCTGTATGCATTCTTCAGTATTTTGTAATTTCAGCAGACACCCTATGTTTTCAGATAGCATCCTACCTAGAGAAATCATTCCCTATACCATTTTGAGTAAGACTAGAGCTTTGAGTAGAGAGTTTCAAACCTCTAGGATGGTTCCTGTGATTTTTCTCAGAACCTCACAGAATTGGTACTACTTTCTGTGTGGGCCTACATAGTATTGAGTTTGGGGATAATCCCTTCAAGGCTGTACAGCAGTTTTCAAATATTCCTGATGTTTGATCAGGTTTGTAGAATACAGGAAGTCATTGTACACATGACAGGTTGCATGGAATAACTCCTGTCTGGCATAAGAAAAGTGATTCTAGTTCATGACTTTAATAGAAGGAAGTTTTAATTTTGTGAAAGTATACACTTCAGTAACTTTGCCAGCTTTTTCTCAGTTCATGTCTAAATTCTGATATACTCCTCAAAATGTCTTAAGATGCTTCCTTTACCATTCTTCCTGCCGTATTTTTTCTTTCTCTATCTTACCCTAACTACATTAAAAAATTTGTTTTTCTTTTATCTTGGAAGTGTGGTAAGAATGTAATGTAGTGTATTCATTGCAAACCTTTGGAACTTTTCAGTCTTTATCTTTTTTCTTTTTTTTAATTTATTTGGTATCATTAATCTACAATTACATGTGCAATATATTATGGTTATTAAACTACCCACTTCATCAGGTCCCCCCCACCAACCCCATTACAGTCACTGTCCATTAGCGTAGTGAGATGCTATAGAATCACTACTTGTCTTCTCTGAGTTGTACAGCCCTCCCCGCGCCCCCCCCCAACATTATATCTGCTAATCGTAATGCCCCTTTGTCCCCCTTGTCCCTCCCTTACCTCCCATCCTCCCCAATTCCTTTCCCTTTGGTAACTATTAGTCCATTCTTGGGTTCTGTGAGTCTGCTGCTGTTTTTTTTTCTTTCGGTTTTTTTCTTTGCTCTTATGCTCCTCATATGAGTGAAATCATTTGATACTTGTCTTTTTCCGCTTGGCTTATTTCACTGACCATAATACCTTCTAGCTCCGTCCATGTTGTTGCAAATGGTAGGATTTGTTTTCTTCTTATGGCTGAATAATATTCCATTGTGTATATGTACCACTCTTCTTTATCCATTCATCTACTGATGGACACTTAGGTTGCTTCCATTTCTTGGCTATTGTAAATAGTGCTGCGATAAACACAGGGGTGCATCTGTCCTTTTCAAATTGGGCTGCTGCATTCTTAGGGTAAATTCCTAGGAGTGGGATTCCTGGGTCAAATGGTATTTCTATTTGAGTTTTTTGAGGAACCTCCATACTGCTTTCCACAATGGTTGAACTAATTTGCAGTCCCACCAGCAGTGTAGGAAGGTTCCCTTTTCTCCACATCCTCGCCAACATTTGTTGTTGTTTGTGTTTTGGATGTTGGCCATCCTCACTGGTGTGAGGTGATATCTCATTGTGGTTTTAATTGCATTTCTCTGATGATTAGCGATGTGGAGCATCTTTTCATGTGCCTGTTGGCCATCTGAATTTCTTCTTTGGAGAAGTGTCTATTCATGTCCTCAGCCCATTTCTTAATTGGATTATTTGCTTTTTGGTTGTTAAGGTGCATGAGTTCTTTATATATTTTGGATGTCAACTCCTTATCAGATATGTCATTTATCAATATATTCTCCCATACTGTAGGATCTCTTTTTGTTCTACTGATGGTGTCCTTTGCTGTACAGAAGCTTTTCAGCTTGATATAGTCCCACTTGTTCATTTTTGCTTTTGTTTCCCTTGCCCGGGGAGATATGTTCATGAAGAAGTCACTCATGCTTACGTCCAAGAGATTTTTGCCTATGTTTTTTTCTAAGAGTTTTATGGTTTCCTGACTTACATTCAGGTCTTTGATCCACCTTGAGTTTACCTTTGTGTATGGGGCTAGACAGTAGTCCAGTTTCATTCTTACATGTAGCTGTCCAGTTTTTCCAACACCAGCTGCTGAAGAGGCTGTCATCTCCCCATTGTATATCCAAGGCTCCTTTATCAAATATTAATTGACTGTATATGTTTGGGTTAATGCTTGGATTTTCTATTCTGTTCCACTGGTCTGTGGGTCTGTTTTTGTGCCAATACCAAATTGTCTTGATTACTGTGGCTTTGTAGTAGAGCTTGAAGTCAGGGAGCGTAATTCCCTGTTTTATTCCTCCTTCTCAGGATTGCTTTGACTATTTGGGGTCTTTTGTGGTTCCATATGAATTTTAGAATTATTTGTTCCAGTTCATTGAAGAAAGCTATTGGTATTTTGATAGGGATTGTGTTGAATCTGTAGATTGCTTTAGGTAGTATAGCCATTTTGACAATATTTATTCTTCCTAGCCAAGAACATGGGATGAATTTCCATTTGTTAGTGTCCTCTTTAATTTCTCTTAGGAGTGTCTTGTAGTTTTCAGGGTATAGGTCTTTCACTTCCTTCGTTAGGTTTATTCCTAGGTATTTTATTCTTTTTGATGCAATTGTGAATGGAGTTGTTTTTCTGATTTCTCTTTCTGTTAGTTTATCATTAGTGTACAGGAAAGCAACAGATTTCTGTGTGTTAATTTTGTATCCTGCAACTTTGCTGAATTCAGATATTGTTCTAGTAGTTTTGGAGTGGAGTCTTTAGGGTTTTTTATGTACAATATGTCATCTGCAAATAGTGACAATTTGACTTCTTCTTTACCAATCTGGATGCCTTGTATTTCTTTGTGTTGTCTGATTGCCGTGGCTAGGACCTCCAGTACTATGTTGAATAACAGTGGAGAGAGTGGGCATCCCTGTCTTGTTCCCAATCTTAGATGAAAAGCTTTTAGCTTCTCGCCGTTAAGTATGATGTTAGCTGTGGGTTTGTCATATATGGCCTTTATGATGTTGAGGTACTTGCCCTCTATACCCCTTTTGTTGAGAGTTTTTATAATAAATGGATGTTGAATTTTGTCAAATGCTTTTTCAGCATCTATGGAGATGATCATGTGGTTTTTGTTCTTCTTTTTGTTGATGTGGTGGATGATGTTGATGGATTTTCTTCAGTCTTTATTCTTGTTAATTATAGTTGCAGACTATAATTGTATAATGAGTCTAGAAAACTGACATGGGAGGCCAAAATGTTCTGTACAGATGGTGAGCTTTAAAGGGTTTGGGGGCCATTAAAGCAGATAAAGTTCTTTGTAAATGCAATCAAAATTAATTTTTCAAAATAACTTTACGTAAAGAATAGGATTTGATGACTGGTTGCTACGGCAGGAAATAGATGTCAGCCTGCCTTTTGCTTCAGGAACAGTAGCTTTCTCTCCAAGAAGAATTTGATAAAATTTTAAAGCCATAAATGGGGGTCGTATCCGAGTTGTTTTCAGAGTGTATTTTCCTACCCTCTCTGTTTGTGCCTTTCTCCCTACTGTCTGTCCATGAATCCCCGTCAGCTGACTGTTAGGAGAGATTTGTTTCTTCTGCCCTAGGCACAGGTGGTGGTTTTGACTTTTTATGCCAGACTTCTATGTTTTCCCTTAAGTATTTTTTGTTAGCTTTGCCTTTGATTAATGCTATGCTGGATTGTTGTTTTCTTGTTTCTACATTTGCCTACGGGATAGTAAGCCAAGCATTTTCACACAGGTAATACAATCACAACTGAAGATTTTAAAGCGTTCCCCCAAGGAATTAATTCCACTACTTGAGATTCCTGTTGCTGCCTTTGGGGATTTACACACTCCATGTGGACCTTGGCCTTCCAAGTAATGCAGAGGATTGATGTTGCTGAATGCTTTTCTACTCATGGACGCTCCTCATGGCCGTTTAGATAGATGTGTGCATGAGTGATTTCTGCGAGTGGAGGGCTTACATGCTGATATCCTCTGCTGGTTTGCTTAGTATAACCAGCTCCTGTGCTGATCATCCCTGATCATAACCGCTGTGTACATTGCCTAGAATGTCTTTTAGGGAAATGTACACTAGCACAATACCATAGTTGTCGATATTCCTTGGTTTCATTTGGCTTGTAGGTACTCATTTGCTATCTAAAAGTGACAGATGACCCTTTCTACTATATCAACCTCTAGATATCAGTCCAAACCCTTAAATCCCAAAATAATCTCCATAGAGTTTAGCATTATACTGAACAGTACTTTCCAAAGTAATAAACAGCAACCCCATGTTCATGCCTGTCACTTGGCTTTGTTGCTGTCCGCAGCGCGGAAGGCCAGTAGCATGGTGCCGTGTGTTCTTTGTCACAGTGAAAGCATTTAAGAAGCAGTCTGGAAAGTTAACTTATTTTTCTCTCTTTAAAAGATAAGTAGCACATTTCTTTGAGGATGGAGATGATGACTTTTAAGCCTTTGGAAAATATTTTGATAGTCTCATTTAGACAAAAATCTTAATTCTCCCAACAAATTATTTTATTGAGCTAGAATGAGTGTAAGCAAGTAGCCACGTCTCCAAATCAGACGGTGGCATCAAACCAGGCTTCTGATAAGTATTTCAGTAAAAAATGGAAATAGTAGCTGACCAACTATCTAAAGTTTTGTTAAGCTTAAAAGCATATGAGTGTTTTATTTATATTTCTTGCCATTTTCAATTTTCTCTGCCTTTAAAACAAACACAAAACAGAGAGCACTCGTGAGAGAAGTAATGCAAAAACGTGGAACATAGAACTCCAAACAATACGAAATGGCTTCTAAATGTCTGGATACTTTTTAAGCATTTGAAGTTGTTGAGAACGACAGTTCTGTATTAGTAAGTAAGAGCTTAAATATTCTATCTACTTAAATATAAAGAGTCCTAGAGAGAACTGAAGAAGCTGTCACTAATAGATATTAATTAGTTATAATATCACAAGAACAGATTTATTAAATCTCTAGTAGTGAGAACAAAGGAGTTCAAGTACTCTGAGGATATGAATACTCTTAACAAGTTTATAAAATAATAATGATTATATTACTTTTTTGTCTTATTTTGGAAGATGAAACTCCTGAACCTCTGTTGGCAAAAATATTGGCAGGGGTGGGTATTTTTAGAGTTTATAGCAAGCAAGTTAATAGAGTTGCCTTACAGAATATGCTCGTTGCTGAGGAATATCAGAGAGCATGGCCAGGATGCCTGATAGTGCCATTACCCATGTGACTTCATATGACATTAATAAAGAAGATGAGTAAGTTGTAGCTGGTTGATGAGGATTTTTTTTTTTACTGAGAAAAGCCTTTTGGTGACTTACAGGTAAGTTTTAAACCACTTGTGAATGAGATGTAGGAAGAGGAGAGTGAATGTGGAGCCTCCACACACTGACTCTCCACGCTTCCTTTTCATTTTATAGAATACAACATTTAGAGCTCTGAGTGGCTCCAAGATTTATGCCATCCTTGCCAGTTTTCATGCAGAGCAGCAGTGTCACATCCCAAGCCCTGCTGCTGTTTTTGTATCAGCAGCAATTAGAATCTGATTTACTAATCCCTCACTGCTGCCTCTCCAGCGCCTCGTCTTTCATTTTTATGGAGCCTTGGGACTGTCACAGCTGAGCAGCATGATGTCAACACCTCCTCGGCCATCTGGCACCGGGGAAGAGACATCTGAGCAGATCCTTCAGAACAGAAATCACTTATGATGATTTTTGATCATCAAGAGCAAGATCAGAATAGTTTGAGATGTAAAAACCAGTTAAAGAAGGAATGAAGAGGGCCTCCATGATAACCAGGGTGAAAGCCGAGCCAGAAAGGTTTTGAATTGAAAGCCCTACTTTTGCTGGGAAAAGATCTACCTTTTGCTTTCTAGAAGAGAATAATTGATAGTACTAAAGTTTTCTAATTCCAATATCTTAATTTTTTCTAATTCCAGACTAGAGGAAAGCATTACAGCCTTATTTTCCTCCTATTTTTTTTTCATATTCTTGACCTGTGATCCTGCTTTTAAGAAGATACTTTGTTTATTCTTCTAGATAAGAAAGCATATTTCAGCCCCTGCCCCTGCGCATTTTATCTTAAAAGTCTTATGGAGATTTATGTTAAAAGTGGTAGGCTCCCTATTTAGGGAAAGGCAAGGCATATTCTTTTGATTCCTGATGTTAATACTGAGAATTTTCTGTATTGACTACTGTCTGTGTAGAGAGATCTTTATTCAGTGAAAGAATTTATAAGGATGATCATTCCTTTGTCCAACAATTTTAACATTCTGAATTTGGTCTGCTTAGTGGCTACTGAAATTTTACTAATATGGAAGCTAAAAGGTGATATCAGCTTTATGATGCTTTTTTTTCTTTCTTTCTCTTTTTCCTCTTTTGGTGATTATTTTTCTGTGTGTGGGCAAGGATGGTGTGCTGCAGAATGTCACATACTGGCTCCTTAGACTGAAATGAATGTAGCCAAGCTAACGTTTTCTCAGTGCTTTGCAGCGGTTGTTAGTTTAATATCCAAAACCAAACCAAACCCTCAGGGACACTAAGGTGCTTGATTTTATTGTTGCTCGCTGTTGCTTCACCTTTCCTTCCCTATCTTGCTCTCATGCTTCCTAATGCCTGAGCAGACTGCATCGTCAGAGCGCCGAGGAGAGTGGGAAATCCAGCCCAGCCGGCAGACCAATACCTCATACCTGACGTCTCACTTGGCTGCAGACCGCCATGGGGGATCAGTGCAGGTACTTACTGCCCTTACTGCCTTTTCCTTGCCTTCTTACCTCGACTGATAAAATGTTGGCTTGCTTCTGAAACTTAGGTTCCTTCACAGTGGAAACTGATAGCAAGGTTGAGCTGCTTCTATAGTTAACTGCTGATTTTCTGCCTAGCTGGACTTAGACGAGTCACTTGTTGAGATGATCTCTGGTTGTTGTCATTGACTAAGAAGTAGTTTTATGATTTCCAGTACTGATTTTTAGTTTAACTAATCCTATATGCACTCATGATAAGCCACATAAATAATGTCAAGGTAGAAGTAGGTGAGAGTCAAGTCTGAATTGTGAAGAGCTGAAATAAGTATTTTTTGGATAGAGGACTTCATATGTAGCTCATTCCATGATAATATGTGCTGAGAATATCATCTTAGCGCGTAAGCTGAGAGTGTGAATTGGTTCAAGTCAGCCATTTTTGAGTGGGTGCCCAAGAAGTTGGACTGTTTCTTTTTGCTCCCTGGAATAAATGGTCTTGGAGAATTATTTCTGATTTCATTTGGACAATTTGGAATCTCTATTCTCTCTAGTACTTAAGAACATCTTGGGTCTCTTAACTTTTTTCACAGTGGTAAGGGACACCCCCAGTTGGGGCACACAGGTGAGCCCAGAGCTACCAAATATAAATTCTTATAAAGGGGTAGACAAGCCTTTTACATGTAGAAAGACATCGTGATAGGCTTGATTATCTAGAATATGATTTTACATGGAGTGAAGATTGTGTTATTTACAGAAAGTTAGGAGTCAGCATTGGCCCTGTAAAAACCGCGTAGCAACATAGGTTAAAATGATGGATCAAACACTACTCTACCCGCTCCTGGAACAACATGAATAATAAAGGGATTTTTTTAAAGGTAAAAATCCATATAAGGATAGAGAAAACAGAAGAGGAGGCAACAGAAACAAAATATTAGAAGCTGGAAAGCAGATGGGCAATTATTAAATGATTTGAGAGTCCCAAGAAAACTGTGTCCTGAGCCAGTGGAGGGGAACGCTGAGAGCACATTCATACTGGGGAATCCCCAAAGGGCTCAGAAATTGGCCTTCTGTAAGGGGGAGGTGGGAGTGGAGGAGCATATGCTAAAATACAGACGATTTGTTGAAAGTCTATTTGAGAAGCCAGAGGTCCTTAGATGTGTTCCTCCTCCCCAGCAAAGACCAAAGATTTATTCTTTGAAGAGGTCACAAGAGAGGGTCTCTGGATCAGGGAATAGAGTCACATTTGGGTGGGGAGTACGATACTGAAAAAAGGGACATTCACTGAATGTGTGCACACCTGACTGCCTGCTTACCTCACTTAGTGCTTCAGAATGTTGATTGCCAGGTATGTGCCGTTCAAGCAGGACATAGAGCTGGCTCTGGGAGTCTGACCAGCCAAAAAGAAAATATCAGAGCCTATTGGCAACAGGGTTTCCCTAATGAAATGCCCAGCCAGATCATTCTGCAGTGAGATCCGTACTTAAAAGACCCACCCCTGACGTCACAGTGCCAGTTAACTTTGCAGACTTCCATTTGTAAATAAATACGAGCAAAGATCACCAGACTTCTGAGGGAAAGCCTTTCGCAAGATAGAGGCCAAGGAAACAACAGCGACCCAGAAAACCTTATTACTAATGTCCTCAGGGACAGAGGATACTGCAGCCGTGAAGCAAGGACACAATGCTGTTTTTTAAAAGGAACATTCTAAGAGCCAATCAAAAAAAAAGGAGCTCTTGGAAATTAAAAACATAATAATAAAATTTAAAACCCAATTGTTTGAAAGACACAATTGTGAAGAAGTCTCCCAAAAATTAGAGCAAAGAGACAGAAAGATGAGATTAGTAGAAATAGCAATGTAAGGTTTAAGGAGAGATAGTCCAGGATATCTAGTTTGTAAATAATGGGAATTCCAGAGAGAGCAGAGAAAATGGAGGGGAGGATATGGTTAACAAAATAATTTCCCAGAACTCATATTTATGGATCAAAGGGGCCCACTGAGTGTCCAGCAGAATGGATGATAGAATCACACTAAAAGGTGTACATCGTTGTGAAATTTCAGAACACAGAGGGCAAAGAGAAGGTCATTTAAGCTTCCAGAAAAAGAAGACAGTCACATGCAAAGAAAGGATTAGTAGAGCTTCTCATTTCTGAACAGCAATACTAGAAGCTAGTAGGCAATGGACAATGCTTTCAAAATTCTAAAGGAAAGTTATTTCCTACCTAGAATTCTGTATTCAGCCAAAATGTCAATCTGGTTGGCATATGGAATAAAAACGTTTTTGAAAATCTGTGGTCTCAGAAATTTTAATTCTTGTGCATCCTTTTTTATGAAGCCCAAGAGGATGTGTGCTATGAAAATGAGTGAATAACCAGGAAAGAGGAATATATGTGATCGATGAAACAAGAGATCCAACACAGAAAAGAAGCAAAGGGACTTCCCATTATAAAGGTAGAATTAGGAAATCCCAGGATGACAGCTGTAGGAGAGCCTGCCCCAAACAGAGGTGGTCAGGAGGCTTTGAGAACAATTCTAACAGAATGATGAAATGACTAGGATATTAATATGTCAGAATATCTTGAAAGTAGCTGTTTAGAGAAATGAGTTTGATTAGAATTAGTAATTAGCAACTAATGTATAAAAAGCTCAGTAAAAATAAATTTTAAAAGATAACTCCAAGGGAAACAAGAAATTATATGGTATACTCCTTGGTGCAGCTGTAAATAGCTTTTAATAGTCATAATGTAAACCCCAAGAATTGATCTAGCCAAAATTACAGTATAAACTATAATGGGAGACTAGAAGGTTGGAAAAAATGAATGTAATGTCTAAAATTGAAGAATCAGGATACATGTTATCAAGATAAAACCAGATATGGAGGCAAAAAACAAAGGAATCAGTTATAAAGGAAGGGGAAATGGTGGAATGGGGAAAAGAAACTTATTTTTCCTAACAGTTATTGTAGAAATACTTGCTTCTTTATACAATGTGCTTATATAGCTTGGATAAAAATATAACCTAACAATTTAAAAAACATATGCATAACCTGTTTTTTTATCGATCAGATTTGCAAAATTTTTTAAGTTTAATAATAGCCTATCCAATATGAATTTTGGAGGGTAATTTGGCAATATATGTTAAAGTCTTAAATATCTACTCATGTTTATCTAATGAATCATTTCAGTAAATATCCCTCAGAAATGTACAGATACTAAAGTTATACATTCTAGAACAATGCTATTAAAACAAATATGAATCATATTTGTAATCAGAAAAAAAAGAGTAAAGAAACAGGTGAAACTAATTTTAATGATATATTTAACCCAGTACATCTAAAATAGTTCAACATGTAACCAATATTGAAAGTATTATTGAGATCTTACACCATTTTATTTTTTACTAAGCTTTGAAATCTTGTATTTTACACTTACAGAACACTTCAGTTTGAACATTTTAAGTGTTCAGTAACCACATGTAGCTAGTAGCTACTATATTATAGGACAGTGCAATTCTACAATGTTTATTGCTGCTTGTTTCTAATACCAGGAAGACAGAGACAACTAAATGTTCATCAGTTCAGCGTTAACTAAACAAATGTAGTATTTCTATAAAGTAGAGGTAGATCTCTGGGCATTACAGGAAATGTCTAAGATGTGTTATGGGAAAAATAACTTGTAAAACAGCATGTAAAATTTGGCCCTGTTTTTATTTTCATGTATGTCCCAAAATATATAAGAGAACACACACACACACACGTTTGAGTTGGAGAAGAAAAAAAAGAAACCATGTAGAGTAAGGATGGGCAAACACAACCAGTGGGCCAAATCCCACCCTCTGCCTCTTTTTGTATGTTAAATTTTATTAGAACACAACTGCACTCCTTTGTTTACATACTATCTATCACTGCCTTCATGAGTAGTTTAAACACAGACTATATAGCCCACAAAGCTGAAAATATTTACTATTTGTCCTTTCATGTAAATACTTTGCATAGCCTTGTTCTCAAGGAACATATACCAAATTTTCCACTAGCCATTTCCATGTGGATGTCACTGGAAACTTGCACTTTTTATGTTGTCTTTTTTAATGTTCTAATTTTTTTACAATAAACATGCTTACTTTGTAATTAGAGAAAAAATTGTTAAGGAAAATGCTTCATAATCAGTAATACCTGGACAGTTTACTAGATTTTTGTTCCTAGAACACAGGTATGCTCATCTGGACAGTGTTTCCTCTTGTCCACTGTGAGGGGTTGTCTTTGGATTAGAAATGGAGTCAGTGAGCAGTTAGTCAGTGGCCGCACTTTTAAAAAATGCACCCTCTCCCTACTCCCTATAAAGTAAGTTCTGCCAGCTTCTTTGACAGGGGACAGGCAACTGTGCCCTTTCCCTAATAAACAAGTTAAACTCTGCTGCTCCTCACTACATCTGCCTCTTTGATTGTAGCCCCACTTTTTGTAAACTCATGAAGGCTCTCTTTTTGCAAACCAAACCAGCAGTACCTTTCTAGCACAACAGATGCCCACATATTTCTGAGTTGTCTCCCTTCCCAGTGATAATATGAGCAAACCATGCTTAGCTAGACCGAGATGACTTGTAGGCACATGAACCTAGTAGGCAGTGCAAAGCACTGAGACGAGAAGAATTTGCTCTGATGAGGTGCATGGCCACTCCCATTCCAATCGATGCAATGGGCAGACCCCCCCCATGGTAGTTTTTATAACTTCATTGTTCACAGCTCTTGTTAAGGTTAGTATTGCTCCCATTTTGTATGTAGGGAAGCTAAAGTAGAGAATTACCCAGATATGTTAGTTGTGAGATGTAGGATTGAAGCACTGAATATCAGCTGAAGTACTGTTCTCTTTGGCACATAGAGCTCTGATTTGTCCTCATGGTAACATTTTGAAAAATGATAATAAAAATTCTAATTTTTGAGAGTCCTATAAAGGATGTTACCTGTGTTAAGGACTTAAGTTCACAATAGTACTTTACCTTAGTCTCTTTCATGGTTAATCCTAAGATATTACTTGGTTTTGTGTGAAATAGCCAGAGGGATGTGGGGTTAGTTTTACTAGTGATCACAACAAAATGTCAGTATTCCAGATACACAAATAAAGGTTATTTTTTAGTGAAGTTATACTAAAAAAATCAATTTAAAAAGTATAAAATTGCCATTGTTTAAAATACTAATAATTTATTGCACTTATAAGGTTTGTTACAGTTTTTCAAATCACTTATCTAGAGATCATTGCATCTAACTGCTATAGTAATTATGAGGTGGACAGGACCAAGGTTATTAGCCTAGTCTTAGAGAGTCACACCAGGGCTCGCAGAGGATGTTGCTGGTGGAGCTGGTCCTGGAATCCAGCTCTTCAGTCACCCACCCTAGTTATTTGTTCCACTGCACATCTAGGCAGCAGTTCGGTGGTCTGACAAACTGTACCTTCAGCTTGAAATAACTAAGTGGCTACTCTTAAGTCTCAGATTAGTAACCACTGATTCCCAAGTGTATTTTAGGTACACTTAAGTTAGTTTAAGGTTTCCATTTGTTCATGATTAATTGATGTAGACAAGAAGTCTAGGCTGGAAAATGAGTGTAATCTCTTCTTGCTTAGATGCCCTCTTAAGGACATCACTTATGGGCCAAGTGGTCATTCATAGCATGGTGGAATCAGGCAGCATGTGAGCAGCACTGTGACGCAGAGTCACCAGGTAATGTGCGGGAGTGATGTTTGCTCCTGCGTCTTTCCTGTCACTAGAGGCCAAGACATTTTAAACATCTTGTCCAGTTCCTGAGTTGTTCATTAAGAAACTTACTCTGATTTCTCCTTTAACCCTTGTGCTCACAGCATAAATTTACCAGCATTATCACTAGTGCACAGCCAGAATGTGCACAAAAGAAGCGAATGCAGGCGCGCGCACGCATGCTGAAGGTAGGGAGGGTTTTCTTGAAGTATTTGAAAATAAGTTGTAGACATCATTACATTTTACCCCAAAACCCTTCAGCCTATATCTCCTAAGAATATTCTCTGAGGTAACCAACACCATCGTTATATCTAAGATTTAATCACATTTCCCCCAGTTTTCCCTAAATTAATTTTTTAGCATTCAGGATCTAATCAAGGTTCATGCATAGCATTTGGTGTTATGCCTCTTAGTCTCTTAGTCACTTAATCTATAATAGTCATCCCTATGTTAAAAGGAAAAAAAAGATTTTTAAAAGAGATCTTTTTTGAAGAGTCCAGGCTTGTTGTCCTATATAATGTCCCACATTTTTGGGTTTGCATGTTTTTTCCATCATACTTGTAGTCAGGAAAAAACTCTTTTTTTGGC
The DNA here is from genome assembly GCA_032199065.1 of Smutsia gigantea. Lineage (NCBI taxonomy): Eukaryota > Metazoa > Chordata > Mammalia > Pholidota > Manidae > Smutsia > Smutsia gigantea. Next base: position 8,955 of record JAVSCE010010870.1, on the reverse strand, counting down.
AAGAATACTGTAGAGAGAATGTTATATAGTATTTATTGTATCATGTCAGTAGATAAATAATAAGGTCAAGTGGTTCCATTAATCAGAGATACTAAATTTTATCATTAACAGAAATTTGGGTCTCCCTTGGGTAAGTCCAAATTTAATGTTGTAGGTTTCTTTGACTAACCATACAGCATTGTTTAAAAAATTTTTAAAGCATATATCATTAATAAGAACAATAAATATTTCTGGTTTAGAAATAATGGTGGGTATAGACTGCTACTTAGTAAGTAGTATTTAACTTGTGTGCCCTTTCCTCTTTGAATAAATGCCCCAAAGATTCCTTAATACTAAACATTTCCTTCCGCCTTCCTCTTTTTGACTATGCAGGAGATTTTTGCGAATTAACTGCTGTTGAGGACCCCAGATAGAGGGAGATAAGAATAAGGGTTTATGGAGGGGAGAATAACAGTAATAATGAACATTACCATGTACCATGGCACTGGGCTAAACGCTTTGTGTGGATCGTGTGCACAGTGACCCCATTAGGTAAGCAGCGTTGTTTCCCCGTTTTACAGTGCAGGAAGCTCAGGCACAGAAAGATTGGAGATCTTGCCCAAGGACACACAGCAAGTAAGTGGTGAAGCTAGGGTTCCAACCCAGGGCTAAGTCTAGAGCCCATTTTTTATTTACTGTGCAATTCTGCCTCCATTATTGTGTGCCAGGTATTATACCAGACACTGTCTCATACATTTTCTTGTATAATTCTCACATCAGCCTGTAAGAAACAGTCTCAAATAGATGAAGTTACCTACCCAAGAATATGTGATGTCCGGACCATTTATCCTGTTTTGTGGTTCTCTCCCAAGTTTCAGCCAAGGTCTTTAACTGCGGAGTGGTTTGTCCAGCGGGGTCCCTTTTCCCACTCCCCAGAGCCCACACAGACAGGGGTCACGTGCTAGACATGAACCCCGGTGACAGAGGCAGCAGACAGGCGAGAGAAGCCTGACCAGGTGCCCATTAACCAGACGGCAGGAGCAAGGGCCTTCAGTGCATTGGTGGACCAGTGAGAAAGGGGAGACGCTGAACCTGAAATAAAGGTCATTGAAATAAGGCTGGTCTTCCAAGGGAGAGCATTTCTGCTGCGTGCCCTCTCACCAGAGAGGATGTGGCAGTCATGTTATTTGAGTAACTTCAAACCGATGATCAAAGCCCTGAAGAAGTTTCCAAAGGAAAGGGTGATTGCTTGCGGTTTCTGATGCCCACTGTTGATTTTTTTTAGAATCTTTTCTAGCATCATCACTGAGTATATGATTACAGCATAATAAACTGAGAGGAGTAGAAGTAAAGAGAGTAATATGAATTATTTCACAGGATTTTTGTGACGATTAAGTTTGCACACACACATTACAGTGTCGTAGCAGAATGCTTCGCACAAAGTTGGCATTCAGTGTGGGAGGTATCATCGTGAATGATTATGTCACTGAATTTTGTGTTCTCACATAATAGGGGTCTGGGAACCTTCCCTAAAATTAAGACATGTGGCCCCTCAACACAGGAAAACAAACATGCCTGACACAGCCTGGCTGGGACCTAGAGACCAGATGTCCCTTGGTGACCCTCTCTGGCGCCTCTTGCCACGGTGTCTGTCACACTCTGTCTTTCTGTTCCAGGTGGTTAGCTCAACCAATGGAGAGCTGAATGTGGATGACCCCACGGGAGCCCACTCCAACGCACCAATCACAGCTCACGCCGAGGTGGAGGTAGTGGAGGAAGCTAAGTACGTTTGTCTTTCAAGGGGGCTCTTGAGTCATAGGTTGAAAAGTCTTTTCTCTGTTTCTTCTGTGTGCTGCTCATCTCATTCTGGACTCCTCATGCTTGTGTCCACAGCTTTCTTCCTTTGACCATTTTGGTTTTTGCATGGCGCCTTAGGCTGCTGCTGCCCTTCTTTAGCTGTGATTTCTGGCAAGACAGTCACGTTTTTCTAGTCCATGTGGGGTAAAAGACATAGTAACCTAAGAGAATCATGGTTTAAGAGCTGTAACAGACAGTAGGCATGAGCCTTGGGGCCCTGGAGCTTCTTGCTCCCAATGAGACACAAGGAAATCTGCTTATCCGAACAGTAGGTCATGCTGAATGGCACAAGCTTTCTGGTTCTTGGCTAACAACTCTGCATGTGGAGTTACGGAGCAACGATTTCAGGGCCATTTGGTTCTCACTTAAATGATTCTGGTCAGAGGGACTCAGATAAGGCAGGCAAGAAAAATAGTCTCTGCACCTATGAGTGAGGGAGACTTGGGAAGGAAAGGAAATCTCACTAATCCCAAGAGGGTGAGGAGGTCACCCCAGTCCCTTTTCTGCTTCTCGTGCATGTGAATGCCTTATGCTGCCCATACCACCAGCCCCTTGGTGTTTTCTGCATGGTGTCTGTTTAAACTCTTAGAATATGCGATAGAAGGTGAACTAACTTAGTGATTCTGCTGCAAAAGCAGCAATTCTATGGCTTCTTTCCCTTTTTGCCTTATCCGATCCAGATTTAAACTCCAAGAAAACATGAGGTAGGGAGAGAGAAGTCCTTTACCTGTCAGGAGCCGCTGCCAAGCCTGATATGGATGGCCTTTCTTGTAAACCCTTTGAGAACATTCAGGCTATCCCAGTTTCTTTTTCTCAGAAGTAGGCGACATATATTTATCAGGACAGTGTGCTCTGAATGGCCTCTTGCATCCCCAGTAGCCTAAAAACAAACCGGAACATGCTTGTCCCTCTGGGTGTCAGGCGGTGAGAGGCCAGTGTGCACTCCTCTTCCTTCCGGATACTCTCTGCCTGGTTGCCCCCCTGCCCACTCCTCGTGTTTTCTTGCCGACCTGTATGACAAGCTCACTTTGCTTTCAAAGACATCCTTTCCTTGGAAAGCCAGGACTTGAAGATTTCTACCCAGTAGATAAAGAGCAACCAAGGATGACTTGGACTCTCTCCTGTTGAGTCCCTAGGCAGCTTCAGATGCTCCCCTCCCCGTTTATATAAGGTATATTTGTGATACATGAGGAAGGTGGTGGGGGATGCAGGGTACAGGGGTTAATGCCAGGAGGAGACCATTTTTAGTAAGGAAACCTACTCCCTGTTCTTAGGGATTTCTGAGATTTTAATGGGCCATGATGAACCTTCATTCTCCAACCTTGGCTGCATTTTGGAAACACCTAGGGCATGTTAGAAAATACGAATGTCTGAATCCTAGTCCTAGAGATTCTGATTTAATTTATCTGGCATATGGTCGGAACATCAGGAATTGTGAAAGCTCAGGCGATTTGAATGTGTAGCCAGGATTGTGAATGACTGCACTAGGCTTAGTCTGGACCCAAGTGTTGCATGGGCTTGAAAGGTGGCTGTACCCGTTCCCACCCCCACCTCACTTCCAGTTCACTGTTGTGGCTATTACTTCGAAGCCGAGACGTTTAGCTCTGGATTTAATAGTATACTTTGAATACCAGGATTGAATGGGCTTCAGTCTTGCAATATACCCTGTACAGGTTTATCTTTTGAACCCATTCACCTCATTTCATTTTGGTAAATGTGTACACTAATTGTGTATGTGAGTGTGGTGTTTATGTCCTGTGTGTAAGGTAGGGGGCTGTTCACAGAGTTCAATCAGGTGTATTCTGTCCTGGGATAATCTAAACTCTAGGATGTAAAGAGAGTTTAATGTCTACCCACTTAGTAAAAAGGACTACTGTGCCTCTTGGCCACCAACTCCAGGCTTGTGCCTTCTGAAATGTGTGGAAACCAGACAGGAGCAACTGTATTGGACCAAGTGTCATCCAAAAGCTTAAAGCATAGGGCATTCTGTGTGCTGATTCCCTTAGTGATCCCATGAGCTGCTGACCCATCTGCCCGGAGAACTGTCCGAGCACAGCCAGGAGTTTTCTGCTGTCCTCTGTGTATGGGGGCAGCCATGTGTTCCCCGCCTGGCCATTTTCATGGGAAGAAGTCACAGCTAGAGAAGCACGAGGCATCCCAAACAACCCCTCATTGCACGCAGCTGTGATGCCATTTTTCCATGCAGCCTGCTTGTGGGGAAAAGGGGGCTTTTGCCTATGTTGAGGTTCTATCTGGGGTAGTGGGAAGAATATGTGAAACCTGCACTTCCAAGCTTTTCCTTTTGGGTTCCTCACCCAGATTGTTTTGTGTAAAGGAGGAGAGAAATAACAGAGTCTTGGTTTTCGTTCTGTATCCAAAATGAACATCTCACTTCCCTTTTCCTCTAGCTATAGGACTCATGTCCTTGTTTGTGTGTGATTAAGAGGGTGGCAAGGCAAGGCAACTTTTTGGTTGATTTTTATTACAGTAAGAACACAGGAATTTTTGGTTATCCACTGACTTTATAACTTAGCAAACGTAGACCTCATTTCTCCTGAGAATCAGTAAGAATGGGATTTAGGCCATTCCCGGGCCGCTATATCTGAATCCAGAGCAGCGACCCTTCCTGCTCTTATTCCTATCCTAATAAGATAATGTGTCTCGTAAGCCTTTTTCCACCTGCAGATGAAGAGCTAACTGCTGCCAGCTGCTTTGGGTCTGGCATGTTGGATTTACAGAAAGGCTTGGGACTTCTCTTTCCCTCAGCGTAGTTGGAAGAAAAGTTAACATTACAGAGTAAGACTTCAAGTGGAAACCAAAATGTCTCGGCCTTGGTTCTTGATTGAATTCTCACAGGCAGGATCATTTACTCTTTCTCCTGCTACCTTCCTGGAAATTGCCTAGGAAAGCCCACCGGGGCTCCTGCCAACTCTTTCTGTTTTGCCTTATGCCTCACTGAGATCCGGCTCCCACTCTGATGTTTCTGTCGGGCACTGGCCGCTCCACCTAAGTGTGGGGACCAAGTGACCTGGGCCTACTCACCCAACCTTGACAAAGGAAGAAAGTAAACACAGACACATACTGCATGTTTGCATGGCTCGCAGGGAGTCGCTTCCATCTCACCTCTGTGGACTAATACTCTCTCTTTCTCTTCCTTTCTGTGTTTCTCCCTTCACACACTCTGTAGCTGCCTGAAAATGCTCAACCTGTGGTGAGTCCCTCTCTCCAGTCCACATGCTAGGGGAGTGGACCAGACTGGGCTGGGATTGGCAGTGCCCAACAGAATGCCTTAGGGACACTGAGTGGCTGCCATGTGCTGCCTCGTGCATAATCACCCGGACTGGGGAGCTAGACCCACAAGTGGGGACGGGGCAGGCCTCCGCCCAGGAATTGATCTGTCCCTTCTGTCCTTTCAAGCCCACTTCATCACTGCCTCCTCCTGTCAAAACACTATCCCAGAATATCCAAAATTCTCTCTTTATTTTTAGCTAAGTGAATTCTCTCCCAAATTCATGCGACCAGATACCAAACAGAGAACAACAGACGTATGAAGATAGGGTGCTGTATCAGTTCTTCAGGTCGCCCTTCATGACCCCAGGACCGTTGCCAGATAATCTCTCATTTGACAGCTTGGTCTCCAGGGTGGAAATTGGCCGCTTTGGGACAACCTGTGACTTTTCTCTTTGATCCATTTGGTTCCTCCATCTGGAGAATAATATGAATCTCAAAAAAAGAGAGCTCCTTCTGGAGGAAGAGATGGGCCTGTTGTTTGATTAGTTTTTGTTTGTTGCTTTTTCTCTTTCCCTTCCCTCTCCCTCCTCTTCCCTTCCCCTCTCCCCATTAGAGAGTTTAGTGGGCCAAGGGCTGACTTGGCTAATGAGAGATACTAGGAACCTCTCTTTTCCACCCCTGGAAAAGGTTCCTTGAAAGCATTCTTAGGAACAACATGAGGGATATGGAAGGGGAAGCCCTAAAGAATCCATGTTTGGTGAGGCACATTCTTGCTGAGACAGAGGCCCCTCCCTGCTCCCTTCCTGGCCACTGCCTGGGACCTTCCCGGTGCTTCTGAGCTAGTTGGTCTGTTGCAGTCTGGAATTGTAACTCTCGCACACTGTCTGCATGCATGGGGTCCTACTCTACATGTGATAACAGCCTGCTGGGCTCTGTGACTGCATTGTTTCTATTTGTCCTCAGTAACTGGGTTGGGCATTGGTTTCTGAACTCTGTCTAAGCCAAGTTGCCTACAGGGTTTCCCTGGGAACAGGGGTGTATGAAAGGTAACAGTTGGGTTTTATGGAGATAGAATTTGTAGTCTTATGGTATCAAGTACATTTGGCCTGTTTAGTACGTGTCTGTGTAATCTGACATTGTGGCGGTCTTTTTCCTGTGCAAGGTCGGTCACACGGCTCTGGCTGCGAATACTGGGCCTGCTGTGTGCTCCTCTGCCCCAGGGAGCTCTCAGAGAGCCTAGGTACCAGCTAGCTGGGGAGACAAGACATGCCTACTCGAAAGGACAAGTAGTTCTCCAGGCCGCTCATGTTATTTGTCCCTTGAGAGGTCACTGTGAACAGGGATAGTCAGGGAGGACTTCATGGGTGCTCTGGGGCCTGAGCCAGTTAACAGTGCACAGCAGCAGTGAGAAAGGGAAGAGGAGCTGAGGGGGAGAGCCGCCAGGGAGAGGCCGTGAGTGGCCCAGAGGCTGGGCAGGAGAGCCCTTGGTGTCTTGTCAGCAGGGAGACTGGATCGATTCTGACTCCATCATGCTAAAAACTGTGGTCATCCAGTCAAAGAATCAACTAAAAGGAAGCCTAAGACACAAAAAGGTGCCATTACTTTCCAGCATTCTCTTCTAAGAGTAAGGCATCTCTTTGGAGTCAGTCAGTGGGCTTGGTCAGGAATCTGACCCCGTTTAATGGGTCCTGTTGTGGGCGAGTTGAACAGCACATTGTGGGGCCTGCTTCCCCAGGGCGGAAAGCTTCTGCTACTGCTGAAGCTTTGACCACAGTTCCTACAAAAATTAATGTAGGGCTGTCAACCACAGTTCATTCTCTCCTCCTGCCAGGTGAATTCAGCATCGCACATCACATTATGACATGCTTATAAGCAGACAGTAATTCTTCTTATGACTTGACTCAAATGTGGTAAAAGAGAAGTCATATAGTATGGACCAAAAAGCATTTCAAAATTTTTTATGATTGTTCTTCAAGACACAAAGTCATCATTTTAGCATCCTCCAAAACAAAAATAAGACTGGAAATTGACAAATGTTAGTGATCGCAGTCAGGATATGAACTGTATCATCACCACAAGGTTCTCTAACACTGCCCCTCTGTATGCACTGTCTCCCATCCGTAACCCTTTGAAACCATTAATCTGTTGTCCATTTATATAACTTTATTTCAGAAGTGTTTTATAACTGGAATCATTTAGTATTCACATACATGAGATTAACTTTTCCCTTCAGCATAAGTTCCTTAAAATCCATCCAGGTTGTTGTACATATCAATTGTTGATTTTTTTATTGCTGACTAGTATTCCACACTATGGATGTACCACAGTGTGTTTAATCACTTACTCATTTACCCATTGGAGAACATCTGGGTAATAAAAAAAAAACTTAGTGATCCCTCTGGAAATCATGATTAACAGGGAACAGGTAAATACCATGGAAATATTGGTGAAATTCCCCATGAGATTTAATTTGCTATGTTTAACATTAGTTTCAGGACATTTGACTGGGAAATGTCTGTTTCCAGAGCTTATGTACAAAAAAAGACCATTGTTTTATTAAAGCCTTTGCCTGGAATTCCAGTGAAGACTGTTTTAAAGTGTTGGTTATATTTTATTTAAGTTTATGCAGTCTCCAGATACATAGGACACTTTGTTTAGTGACTATACTCACACCCATTATAGTACTTCACAACTATTGTTGACATGCTTATAAAATCTTTTTAAAACCCTCTTAAGCTCCTATTTCTAAAATTTCCATGTTTGATTCATTCAGATATGGTTAAAGCCTATCATTGTCTGTATAAATGTCTATGTCTGCATTCTAAGAAACTTTCTCCAAAATTTTAGTAACTAGTCCGTTGGGTGAGGAATACCAAAGGGTCTGACTGAAAAATGAGAGACTCTCAATTGCAGTAGAGAACTAGGGGTATAGGGAGTAGAGCAACAGTTTTTATTTCCATGTGAATATTCCTGGCATTAAACCAGGAAGGATTAGGAAAGAGTTTTCTCAGAAAAGCTTTTCTTTCAAGGGTCCAGCAAGTCCGAGTTACACTTTGCTTCCCTCTATTATTTGGCATCCTTGACTCACCCACCACTTTCTGCCCCTCACGTTCACATTGCCCATGTGTCAGCTTCCTGGAAAGGACATGTTTTGCACCAGCTGTGCCACAGGCCTCAACACCCACGTCTGGACTCGTCACTGCCTAAGCGAGAGACGTTTCCTTTCCAAAGACAGGAATAAGCAGGGGTACTCAGTCTTAGGGATGTCCCAGGGCTGGAGGGGGCGGGCCTCAGGCCGTGCCTGAACAGGGCCGTCCTCACAGCAGCAGCGACCTTGGGGAGCTGCCCTGCAGCCAGAAGGCACTTCCCGATGATCAGTTCCCGGGCTGTGGCACTGACGTCCTCCGAATGAAGAGTGTGTGGTGCTGGTTTCAGTCTGGAGATCTGGGCTCACAGGTCTTCTAAATTACAGTCAGGGCTTCTGCGTGTTGCAGGTTGCCTTTGCCAGGAGACTGGGTGGGAGCAGGGATGCAGGATGGAGAGAATCCTCAATTCTTCATTGGTAGCACCGCAAGATCCTCCGGGAGTCCCAGGCATGCTTTCCGTGGGATTTGTGTGCCTTAGGTCAGTCTCCATGCCCGCTGTCCACTGAAGTTGCATTAAATAGTTCTGCCTCCTTTATCAAGGAGCAGGCGATGCAGCCCATTTTTATGCAACCCTGAGGATCCCCCAACCTTAGATCTAGATAAACGTGAGGTACCTGGGTCGGAAGTTAGACTAGGAAATAAGCCTCTTTGATCCTCCTTCCAAAAACATGCTTGTTAGGGCCACGCCTAGCCTGTAGGGTTTTGATAACTAGGTCTGGTAGCTGCAGATTGAAATGAAGCA